>CM035406.1:86044010-86584025 GCA_020310875.1 Ceratopteris richardii
ATATCTAGAAAGTAGGGCGATCCATCATTCTTTTATGGAAAGGACAGATCTGATTGGTAGCTACAAAGAGAGGAAGCTCGTTTTTTGGAGAAGGGGGTGCACAGGAGATGAAAAAGGAGGGGGCATGCATGTATCGGCTCTCCTCGCTGCACCGTATATGAAACCATCTGAGGGGCACACTTGATCTGAGGTGGAAGGCTAGATAGCACGATATAATTTTTTTTGTACATATGATCTGAGGAAGAGGGGGCATCCTTAGTCGCTTGGTTTTTTTAGCAAGACCTCCAATCAGAGAGAAAAAGACAATGTGGGAGTCTCATAAGCGAGCAAGAGTATGTTCTGGATGAACAAATCTCTCTCAAGGAGCAAACATATCAAATTTCGTGGCTCCCAGTAAATTCACGATCAAGCTTCCAACCTTTAAGGTCCCACGGCTCCGTTGCGTTTGTATGTCACTGCAGTAATGGCAGAAAAATCATGCTTGAATAATGCATTTGGCGATTGGTTGTTTTCTTCAGCGTATAGTAACATTCGACATCCTTGACATGAGTCCTTCAGTCTTTCCGTCTTGTTCAGCATATTTTCCTTCTTTGGCATCGAGCGCTTTTTTTTTGGGGTGTTGCATTATTCAAGAATGATTTGTCTGCCATTACTGCAGTGGAAATTCAGACGTACAAGGAAACGGATTCATGGGGCCTCGAGGGTTGGAAGCTGGATTGTGAAATTACTCGGAGCCATGAAATTTGATGTGTTTGCTCCTTGCGAGAGATTTGTTCATCCAAAATATAATCGTGCTCGCTTATGGGTCTCCCATATTATCTTTTTCTGTCTAAGTTTATATCTTGCTAAAAAAACCAAGCGACTGACGATGACTCCTCTTCCTCAGATTATGTCTATAAAAGAATATATATATCCCACCGTCCGAGCTTCCCCCTATAAAGGACTCACTAGAATGAAAATGGAGCTAGAATAGTCTAGGCGCCACTAAGTTTCAGGAAAGGATGAACAAGTGTCAAAACCAGGAAAATTTGGAACATCTTTTGCTACAGTCTCTTATACTAAATGAGGACTTGACCAATGTCAAAATTTCATAAAACTAGAAGTAGTGACATGGAAACCTGCATAGTGAATCACTAACTCTACCGCATACAATGAGTTACCCAAAAGAAGCCAACGAGGCTTATAAATCACGTATGAACAATTAGCATACATCTTCTATCATGAGACTGGGTAAGTCTTCCACGTGCATCACTATATAGATCCTGACATCTAGGTGTCTCCTAGTTAAGAAAAACTCACCACGACCCACTTTATGAAATGTAAAAGGCTTTATGCAAAAAACCTAACTCCTAGATCAATGACCATATGGATGCACATAAGCAGTATTCCTAGGAGTGTACATAGTTTGTACATGCTCAATAGATTCTTTAAAATGGCACTAAAAGGTTGAATTGATAGCCCAAACACTGGCCAACAACACCTGCAATTGTCTATCCACTCTAGTCTTTAGGCTTAAGGCAAGAAACTAGCAAATTACTACTATTCACATGCTAGAAAGATGACTCACCCCCCAACCTTATGCCTATATATTTAGCTGCTTGAAACAACGAGGACCAGAAATATAACTAGAGGCCACAAGTGCATGTGCAATCTACTCCACTCCTTTAATATCTTCCACTAGAGTCTTCGAGTGGTTGGAGTGATCATGACCACTACTTTAGTACCTTCTACTAGAGTCCACTAGTGGTTGGTGTACTCGCCACTTGAGTTAAGTCCCACTAGGCTTAAGTTAACTCATATTTTCTTGAGTTAGAAGGCTCTAGGGCTCTTTGGGAAAAACACTCTTCCCATGCTCCCCATAGGGGCTGAATCCAAGACCTCTTCCTTCATAACCTTGAGACTTAACCACTAGGCTAAGTGGATCACTTAATTAAGAGAGCACATGAACTTATACTTAAGTCTAGTCTGAATATCTTTGGCCATATATGAATGATAAAATAGTGTTCGATTTTAAACTTCTCTCAGCTAACCAGACCCTTGGGTCATAAACTTACTTTATTACATTCTTCCCCCCTTGGGAAAGACTTTAGTCCTCGATAATAAAGCTATATATAATAACCGTAGGCAACCTTGGAGCCTCATGTTCTTAAATTAGAAGAACATGGTCATGTTCTAAAACTAGAAGAACATGTCTCATCTCTATGGTGGGATCCCTACCGAAATGATTCAAAACACCATCTAGGTTTTCACTTTGATAAACTAGTCAAAGTACAAAATAGTGAATAAATAATAAGGATGTATATAAAAACATCCCTAGCCACTTCAATGTTTCTCTATGTGCGATCTAGAATTCTCATCCCTCGTAAGACTTTGAGAACCTAAATTTATATCATGCTCTTTCAAGAAGTAACCTACAATTGCTCTTTCATTAACAAAGACTGAATATAGATGATTTGAAAATGCAACACAAGAAGCTACATGGAATAGAAGCCTATAATCTGATTTAGGATTGAATACTTTAACTTCACATATGTTTGGGAACAACATTAGTTCATAACATCTTACTACTAATCCTATCTATTATGCTAGGACCAAACATAGAGGTTCGCTATCATTATGTCAAGGAACCAATTCTTATTATTTTTATTTGATACCAATTTGTATTATTCTTATTTAATGAAACTTACTTCTTCAATTTATCTTTCTTGATACCTCATAAAGTTTCATACTTAATCATTATGTCTTTAGCTTTTTGTTTGCAAAATTTACAACTAAGGCACCATTGTCTGTGTGTGTATATGTGACTCTTTTTCTATGATAATCATTAATCTCATGTAACCGATTTTGGAGTGATATAGAGATTTTTGAAAACCATAAGACTTTTATTTTTTCTTGAACAAGGTTTGGAGTTTAATTTTTGCATGAGAAGGATATTTTAATGTTGGATCCTCAATCATTAATTCTTATTGCAACAGTTTTAAGAGTACTTTATGTCAAGTACCATTAAAAAGTGGGTAATAAGCATCCCAAATATCCAAGTTCTACCACACATCCAATAAGATATAGCAACCTAAACTTGAGGTGAAAGATGGCAAGGGAGACCTATTAAGCAAGGAGTTTTCCTTTGCTTATTAAGTATAAAGATAAATAATGTTAAAGGTGCATATCGAAACAAAGGTCCATCAAGAAAACAGTTTTAGGATAATTCATTGAACGATTAGCAATTTATATTGTTCGATATTTGTTTCAGATGTCTATGAGTAATGAGTCCACGAATGAGTCTATGAGTAATGAGTCTACAAATGAAAATAATATTTCTACATCTTTTATTTTAGAGTATTTTTTGCCTTCACCAATAAGTATAATACTCAATCCAAGCAAAATATAGCTGATATAGAATTAGAAGAAGAGGATTTCATAAGAAATTACATTAGTAGTGAAACCTTAGTCTCATAATCCTATGAGTATGGTCTATCTAAGTATCAAGATGCGCAACCATATGAACAATAGTTAGATAGAATGATCTTAGTTATTCTATAGCTTAAGCCATTAGACATAGATAAATACTTCTCATAGCACTGAATCAGGTCTTACATCGTAAATTACGCTAAAAAAAACCATGCGTTGTGGTCGCGTTATGGAATTTATGCTAGCAAACTAAATCCAAAATAACACTTAGAAGCTCATTCAAGGTAAGTTTAAATTAATTGAACCATGTATATATGTTGGATATGTAGATGGATTGTGCCAGGAGAAGAGAAATCATCCAATTAAATTGATCCTCGTCAAGTGGCAATTGACAGAGGACATGATAGCAATACTATGATATCCAAGGAAATTTACTCTTGAATCTGGTTTTCATTGGCACACAAACGAAACTGCTTATATATGATTGTGATAGGTCATGTGTTTCTGTTTTTCCTACTCATGCAATAGATATGCATGTGAATGTGAATGCTTCGTTCTTCCATTAAAAAGGAAAAAGAAGATTATTCCAGATTGGCCTTCTCCTCATTTACCTGCGCATGTTATTCATGTCAATCATGTTTATAGCTCATGCTGCATGTGAGGGAACACCAGTCTCCAATACGAGAATTCCATTCTAAATTAAGAGAAAACGGCTGCAACGTGAGACAAGAGGGGGCATACTTCGGAGCGGGATCGATCGACGACGAAAAAGAAAAAAAAGAGGAAGGAGGCTTCTGGCCGGGAGAGAAAGGGGAGTTGGCTTTGCTGTAGCAGAGGGAGGATCGAGGGCAGCAGCTGCTTAAGACAGAGAAGACTAGAGAAGATGGGCTGGTTCGGAGCCTGATAGGTAGAGCAATCTGGAAGGAAAAGCGACACTGTTGATATGATGGCGTGTGCAACTGTTCAAGGGAATACTCTTCAGCAGGCTGGTGGAAAAGTGGCGCAATTTTGCTGATCGGCATGTGTATGATCTAATACCATCTGAAGACCCACATTCATCTGCAACGCTGAAGGAAGGACAATTCATCGTTTTTCTTTGGCAGACAATTCTCTGTCGCCGAAGGTAAATCTAATTAACAACTGCTTGAATTTATCTCTATTCCTCTTATGTACCACAATGCCTATGAATTGTTCATAGAGGCTTTGATGATGTTACTCTGAAGAAAATTTTGATCTGACAATTCTCTTTTGATAAAAGTTGATTGTTCTCAGATGATAAAAATTGACAGTTTTCTGAAGTCTAAACAGATGTCGTCTTCTCATATGTGTGCTAAATTGTTGCACAATGACATTCTGATTATGTTGCCTTGATATGTCGTAGCTTTGACGGGTGCGAATGATAAGTATACTTGCACCGTAGCCTGTACATGATCATATTCTGTCATATGCTTTGCCATTTTTAAGTTGGTTTCCATTAACTCTCGAGGAGAGTGATGCACGCAGGGGTAGGATACAGAGGCCAAATTTATAGTTTATGACCGTACATGTCCTTGATCAGTAGACAGATGTTCTCTGTAGTAGATTACGTACTTGATTGCAGATCAGGAGAAGTGCAAATCGGGCAACTTTATCTAATGAATGCTCCTAAGGGATTAACAGAGAATACGTTCTGTATTCCTTTGTGGTGACTCTATCATTCTGAAACAACTACTCTAAACGACAACAACAGGAGGAGGCACATCTGGAGGATCGTGTCAGGAAGCTTTTGGAAGGATGGCGATTGCCGGAACACATCGTTCCGGGAGTAATATGTTGAATTGGTACTAGTAATGTCTCGCTATGCAAATGCTACTCGTGCGATAGAAAGCTGTTCCGAGTGGACTAAGGACCACCTTTTTGCATGACGGCTTGACGCTTTCAGTTCTAGCTTTGACACATGGTACAGTCAGAGTTCAATGATCTGTTCAACAGGCGTTTCTCGCGTCCGCTGATGCACTTTTCATTTGTTGGTATACAGTGTTTTCTTGGTTGATTGTGATTTTTGTTGATATGCCTTGTCTCTGATAATACTTGTTTTGTGTACCGGATTGTTTTTTTTTTTGCTTTAGAGCAAACATCCCTTTCTGCGCCGTGGTAGTTATCAATTTCAAAGTCGAAGTATGACATGAAATCGAAACAGGGTTCTTGTCTAATAATAAGACGCGAAGTTGGCATTTCTACAGGTTAAGTTACTCTTCTCGAAGGGTAGAAAACTCTACGAGAACAGGTATGTCGATTGGTGTAGGTGAATGAAACCGTCCCAGTTGCTGTAGGCTGGGCATGATATTTCAATCTGACTTACCACACACAATAAGCAGCGAAGTTACTTGAAAGCGCAAGTCAGGATGTCCTCTTAGTTGACATTCTGCATACAATACTCAAAGAGAGATCAGTTTGAAGCGCGTGTTGTGACACTAGAGTGCATCCAATCCTTAAGCGATCCTCAGTCAAAGGGCTATGGAAGGGTTTGATCCGCAGTCAAGAGCTGTGTTTAAGTTAGTTATGTCTTCAATTCCTTGGACAGAAAGAGATGTACTCTCAGAGTGTGCAAGCTGATTTTACTGGTAGTGACTGCTTTGTCTCGCGTCAAACATGATTTAACGTTTCCCTCTCCAGCTTTGTATTGATACGATTTGATCTCCAAGTTTGATTGAGTATTAGCTATGAAAGTAGTTGAATTCAAAAATTTTGGCAGCACTAAAAGAAAGAACTCTCCTTTAGTTCATATAGTGGTTTGATTTTACAAGACCTTAGGTTGACCCAAGAGAAATACCTCTCTCTTACTTAACTGTAAATGGCTTATTAAGTGAGGAATAAATTTCTTTGAAGGAACTTTGTTTACACTTTGAGTAATTTTATCCTACTTTCCCCTCCTTTTGTCCAACTCGACGACATACCTGGTGAACCCGACGTGAAAGGAGGGGGTGAATAAAGTATCGAACTAGTTTACTGAAGAATAGAGTTAGCATTCAAAAATTGAGCGATCTAGCACTTTAGACATGGAAGTTCTCCTAGCTCAGTTCATACGCTTTCATGAAGAGGATCGGCGTCAAAAAGCCATCCAATCGCTTAATGACCGTTTAATCAGGCGATATGGATTTTTCAATGGCAAAAATATATCTAGATTTTGTAAAGAGTATGAACTCGAGTCAAAGTACCTAGGTGTTGGATTAAGTCCAATGACGGAAAAAGAATTATGTGAAAACTTTATCTATGTGTCGGATTACGACGTGCGAGACCAAATAATGCAAATAAATCAAACGACATGGTCTCGATACAAAGCGACACTTCTTAGGCAGTTTATGCTAGAAGACCTTGATAAAGTAACTCGTAGATCTTTCCTGAGGTGGGTTCATATACCCAAAGACCAGCCGATTCTCGAGATCAAAGAAGAGTTTGAGCGACAATATGATGATCTTTCTGAGCACGATAAGAGGTGCATAAGTCATGAAAGGGTGTCGTTGTTTCTTCGAACAATCGACGTTAAAGCCAGAGAGGAGTTAATTCCACTTCTACAAGATATAGACTCCGACTCAGGGCTCACAGAGGATTGGGCGCTTGTCCATGAAGCTGTGATGAGATATGTGAAGAAACAACAAACAATAGAAAAATTTTTAAACGATTGGCAAGCTGTCATTTATGCAAATGAAGAAGATACACAAATTCCATGCATTTCAGAGACTAAAAATTAAGTTGCAAATCTATAGAATAATAGAAAACCCAGTTGGACATAAAGAATATATGCATGGAATACACGTACATGCTTATGAAGGGGATCACTATAAATAACCTATAAACATAAGTGATGCAATCTCTGAGGATTCAAGGTACCAAGAGCCTGTAGATACTTTGATTACATCTACAAATACTGTATATGCAAAAACCCCAATGATGGGAGGAGCAAAGGAATATACGGAAGCTAAACAAAACAAAATCAAACCAATATCAAACATAGAACAAAACAAAAATAAACAAAACGCACCAAGAAAACAACGTGAGGCTTCCTATAATCTGATAGACTCCTCACTTCTAAGGGATGATAATCAAACAAACAAAGAGGCAAGATATGATAATAACCAAGCTTTAAAGATATCTACCGGAAGTCGAGGTAATCAGAAAGAGATTGCAAATGAAATAACTCAAAATAATCCAGTGAATCCATGTGATGATCAAGCACAAGATGGTTCCTTAAAAGACGAAATCAAGCAATACTTGAACTATTTGATACCATCTAAGAGTGAAACATCTCTTGAAGCATATGATTCAAATATGAATCATGGCCAAATGACTAATTTGTATGAAGAGAATGTAAGTGAGCAGGATGTCAATCAGAAGGACATGCAAATGATGAATCCTGTAGAGAACAGTATGTATACCGATGGCGAAAAGCATGATGCAAAGCCTACTGATCGTTTAGATCAAGATCAAGATTGTGAAATATTCTTGAGTGACGCCACATTAAATGAGTTGTTAGAGGTACAAGAGAGTGATCCTAATCACAGGAGTAAGAATGAGTTGCTGATTGAGCTACAATATAATGATATGTATGTGAACGATGTTGTACTCCATGAAGAGGGACATATAAATGATCATTTTGAGCAAGATTCCATGACTGAAGAAATGTTTGATGAGTGTGGCAAAAATACATCCTCTGAAGAGGATGAGCAAGAAATGGTTGAGAGATATGAAGAATTCTATGATGGGATCTTGAACAAAGAAATTGAGTTTCCGTCAATCTACATGCATTGTCCTATAAGGTGTAAAAATTATGATGAGTTTGATCTTGATAAGCAAGTCTTTAGTGACATTGAAGATCAAGACTTTCTTGGATTCAGTGATATTGAGTCTCTTCATGGCAATGGGAAAATGAATCTGGAAAAAGACGAAGATGAGGAGTTCTTGGAGAGATTAGAGATAGAAGCAGATTCTATAATTTGTAGCACTCAAGTAAGGAGGGATTATGATAGACTGAATCACGAAAATGAACATAATTTGCAGTCAAAGAATGATGAACCTTCCTATTCAGAGTCTAAATCTTATGAATGTATTCAAAACCTTAATTGCAATGAAGAAGAAAGTTTGGATAATCATAATGGAAATGATGAAATCCTTTCAAATGATTTCAACCCTAAAATGGATCAAAACATATGCATGATTGATTTATTTGATGATGTTCTAAATACTCCAAATTTTAAGAATCTATATACATGTGCTCATTTATTATGTGCATCTTCATATGATGCATTAGAGAGAAATGTGAATAAAGGCAACTATGCTCAAATGATTAGATCATGGATTTTCAAATTCTCCAAGAGCAATGCATGCCGAACAATCTTACAAGAAATGGACAAGAAAGTGAAGTGGCTTGTACACATATCTAACTTGTTTAAGAATGCTACCTTGATTGATGCAGTTAAGAGATGGCTTCTTTTCAAGCACAGTTTCTTTGGTGAGTATGTTTTAAAGAAGGTGAGATTGAAGGGAGAATCTTTTTCAATAAAAATTCCATAAAGCTTAAAGGAATGTTTTTGTAAAATAGGAATGTATATATCTTATGTTTTTGCTTTGATTTGAAGAAAGACACAGGAATCAAATCAATACATTGAAGATAGTGACTCAGAATGAAACAAGAAGAGGAGATTGGATGCGACAAGCTCAAGCGGCTTCTGATTTTATACTGGTGAGATGTTATTGTTTCAGTTTCTTTTCCTCTCATGTATATATATGTATGCATGTATATATATATCCGTATGAAAAGACTACATGGGTTGGACATATGATATGTAAATAAATGCATAATTAAGGAAAATTAAGTAGAACAAAAATCTCGTGCCACTAATAAGATTACATATGATGTATAAGGACTGAGATTATATGAGGAAGATTAGAAGATGGACTAGAACTTTCGAGAACAAGACCGAGGAAGGTGAAGGGAAGACCTAGACTAAGTATCTGTATATACTAGTGTTTATGAGCACTTGATGAGTGAGACACTTCGACTTCTACTCTTGATCTCTCATCTGACCTAACCTTCAGACAGATTATATCTTGAGAAAAGAATTCTTATACCAGCCAGCTATCTATATGTATGTGTATGTTTTGTTGGGTGCTGCGATGAGCTAGTAGGCGGGTGGAACTACCCTGGTCGGGTGATCAGGGCCACGAGCTGACGCTAGTTGTGTCGTATGGCCTGACCTACATGTTGTTATGCGCTCATACGGGTTGATAGGCGGGTGGAGTCACTCTGACCGGGTGGTTAGAGCCATGAGCTGACGTTGATTTCGTATGAGGCTGACATTGTGCGTCGTGCGCTATGTCGGGTCGGTAGATGGGTGGGCTAAACCTGGCCGGGTGGTCAGGTCCACGAATCGCATCCGATTTCGACATAGGCCGAAAAGTGTGGAAAAATAAATTAAAATAAAAGCAAAGATATAAAGGTTGAGCTGGGATAAAGAATTAAAATAAAGAAAGACAAAATAAAAATATGAGAAAAATAAGAAAAGGGTCTGAAGGGGCTTCAGATGATAGAAGATCAATAGGGAAGCCAGAAGCGAGTTTCATAAATTGAGTTAGTGAAGACTGGTATATGCAAATGCTTCGGATAGGCTACTAGATCTGACCGGGTCGAGTTAACGAGAGAGCTAAGAAGTTTTCGATTTACTCATATGATTTCTAGTCTAAGTGCATTAGTGTAATCTGATATGTTGTATGAGGTGTTTTTGTCTACCTTCTTTTCTTGATTTATGCCAAATTTAAGACGTATTCAGATTTCATGCATTCAGTTGAAATTTCTTTAAGTTCTGTTTATATGCTATGACTACTTGATCCTTGCTTGTGTTTAATGTTATGTATGCAGGTTGGTGCATCCGGAGGATGCACAGGTTCAGAGGGGGTGGATGTGGTCGCGTTATGGAATTTATGCTAGCAAACTAAATCCAAAATAACACTTAGAAGCTCATTCAAGGTAAGTTTAAATTAATTGAACCATGTATATATGTTGGATATGTAGATGGACTGTGCCAGGAGAAGAGAAATCATCCAATTAAATTGATCCTCGTCAAGTGGCAATTGACAGAGGACATGATAGCAATACTATGATATCCAAGGAAATTTACTCTTGAATCTGGTTTTCATTGGCACACAAACGAAACTGCTTATATATGATTGTGATAGGTCATGTGTTTCTGTTTTTCCTACTCATGCAATAGATATGCATGTGAATGTGAATGCTTCGTTCTTCCATTAAAAAGGAAAAGGAAGATTATTCCAGATTGGCCTTCTCCTCATTTACCTGCGCATGTTATTCATGTCAATCATGTTTATAGCTCATGCTGCATGTGAGGGAACACCAGTCTCCAATACGAGAATTCCATTCTAAATTAAGAGAAAACGGCTGCAACGTGAGACAAGAGGGGGCATACTTCGGAGCGGGATCGATCGACGACGAAAAAGAAAAAAAAGAGGAAGGAGGCTTCTGGCCGGGAGAGAAAGGGGAGTTGGCTTTGCTATAGCAGAGGGAGGATCGAGGGCAGCAGCTGCTTAAGACAGAGAAGACTAGAGAAGATGGGCTGGTTCGGAGCCTGATAGGTAGAGCAATCTGGAAGGAAAAGCGACAGTGTTGATATGATGGCGTATGCAACTGTTCAAGGGAATACTCTTCAGCAGGCTGGTGGAAAAGTGGCGCAATTTTGCTGATCGGCATGTGTATGATCTAATACCATCTGAAGACCCACGTTCATCTGCAACGCTGAAGGAAGGACAATTCATCGTTTTTCTTTGGCAGACAATTCTCTGTCGCCGAAGGTAAATCTAATTAACAAGTGCTTGAATTTATCTCTATTCCTCTTATGTACCACAATGCCTATGAATTGTTCATAGAGGCTTTGATGATGTTACTCTGAAGAAAATTTTGATCTGACAATTCTCTTTTGATAAAAGTTGATTGTTCTCAGATGATAAAAATTGACAGTTTTCTGAAGTCTAAACAGATGTCGTCTTCTCATATGTGTGCTAAATTGTTGCACAATGACATTTTGATTATGTTGCCTTGATATGTCGTAGCTTTGACGGGTGCGAATGATAAGTATACTGGCACCGTAGCCTGTACATGATCATATTCTGTCATATGCTTTGCCATTTTTAAGTTGGTTTCCATTAACTCTCGAGGAGAGTGATGCACGCAGGGGTAGGATACAGAGGCCAAATTTATAGTTTATGACCGTACATGTCCTTGATCAGTAGACAGATGTTCTCTGTAGTAGATTACGTACTTGATTGCAGATCAGGAGAAGTGCAAATCGGGCAACTTTATCTAATGAATGCTCCTAAGGGATTAACAGAGAATACGTTCTGTATTCCTTTGTGGTGACTCTATCATTCTGAAACAACTACTCTAAACGACAACAACAGGAGGAGGCACATCTGGAGGATCGTGTCAGGAAGCTTTTGGAAGGATGGCGATTGCCGGAACACATCGTTCCGGGAGTAATATGTTGAATTGGTACTAGTAATGTCTCGCTATGCAAATGCTACTCGTGCGATAGAAAGCTGTTCTGAGTGGACTAAGGACCACCTTTTTGCATGACGGCTTGACGCTTTCAGTTCTAGCTTTGACACATGGTACAGTCCGAGTTCAATGATCTGTTCAACAGGCGTTTCTCGCGTCCACTGATGCACTTTTCATTTGTTGGTATACAGTGTTTTCTTGGTTGATTGTGATATTTGTTGATATGCCTTGTCTCTGATAATACTTGTTTTGTGTACCGGATTGTTTTTTTTTTTGCTTTAGAGCAAACATCCCTTTCTGCGCCGTGGTAGTTATCAATTTCAAAGTGGAAGTATGACATGAATCGAAACAGGGTTCTTGTCTAATAATAAGACGCGAAGTTGGCATTTCTACAAGTTAAGTTACTCTTCTCGAAGGGTAGAAAACTCTACGAGAACAGGTATGTCGATTGGTGTAGGTGAATGAAACCGTCCCAGTTGCTGTAGGTTGGGCATGATATTTCAATCTGACTTACCACACACAATAAGCAGCGAAGTTACTTGAAAGCGCAAGTCAGGATGTCCTCTTAGTTGAAATTCTGCATACAATACTCAAAGAGAGATCAGTTTGAAGCGCGTGTTGTGACACTAGAGTGCATCCAATCCTTAAGCGATCCTCAGTCAAAGGGCTATGGAAGGGTTTGATCCGCAGTCAAGAGCTGTGTTTAAGTTAGTTATGTCTTCAATTCCTTGGACAGAAAGAGATGTACTCTCAGAGTGCGCAAGCTGATTTTACTGGTAGTGACTGCTTTGTCTCGCGTCAAACATGATTTAACGTTTCCCTCTCCAGCTTTGTATTGATACGATTTGATCTCCAAGTTTGATTGAGTATTAGCTATGAAAGTAGTTGAATTCAAAAATTTGGCAGCACTAAAAGAAAGAACTCTCCTTTAGTTCATATAGTGGTTTGATTTTACAAGACCTTAGGTTGACCCAAGAGAAATACCTCTCTCTTACTTAACTGTAAATGGCTTATTAAGTGAGGAATAAATTTCTTTGAAGGAACTTTGTTTACACTTTGAGTAATTATATCCTACTTTCCCCTCCTTTTGTCCAACTCGACGACAGCGTGTAGACAAACAATGAGGCCATAGCAAATTCAGTTTTGATCTTCCCATTGGTCTTCATTCACACCTCTTGAAATCGTCCTTTCTCTTTAATATTCTTCAATGCCACGTAGTCTTATGTGCTTTCTTGTGATGATAATGGCATTCACTATCCCTCTCCCTTGATTTACTTCTACTCTTATTCCGTTGAGCATTATTTTTCTTGTTCTTGCTCCTTCCACGTTATTAATTCTTTCCTTGGTAAGAATCACACACATTATACGAATGTCCACTCTAAGATCCAACCATGGATTTTCTATGAATCTTCTCACTCAAGAGTGTTGACATATATCAAACATAGATCAATTTACCACCAAGTGCACGATTGCTAATAGCTATGCAAAATGTATCTCAAGATGAACGCAAGGCACATAACAACAAGAATGGTTTCATTTGATTATCCATATCCATTTTCTGAGCCTATAGCTCGGAGAATATAGCATCAAACTCATTTATATCGACACCAACACTATGTGTGTCCTTCATTCAAAGATCATATAACTTTCTCATTAGATACACTTTATTTGATGCCGTTTCTTTTTCGTATGTATTACATAAGTTCTTCCAAATTTGTTCTGCATTTTCACAATCTAATACTTTAAACTAAACATTATCTACTAGGTGCAATTGAATGGTAGACCTTGCCATTTCATCTAACTCATCCCAAACATCATCATCCATATCAACATGCTTCTTTCAGATTTCATTTACTTGCTTCCATTGTCTCCTCCTAATGAGCACATGTTTAATAATATTCTTCTATAGAGAAAAGTTTGTGCCATCAAATTTTTAGATCTTAAAATGTTATTTGCCTTGTAAGTTCAAGGTCCTCTTGGGAGCACTAGCACTAGACCCACGTACACCACATGTGCTTGAGATTTTTGATTCCATGATGATATAGGACTCACTAGAATGAAAATGGAGCTAGAATAGTCTAGGCACCACTAAGGCTCAAGAAAGGATGAACAAGTATGAGATTTTAAGAATAAAATCAAAACTCTCTCTAGAAAATGGATTAATGAAAAATAATGAACAAGCAAAAGATATATGTAAGAGTGAGTGTGCTCACATCAATAAGTATATCAAGGAATAAATTGACCATTATATAGTTGGCAAAACTAGAAAAATTTAGATAATCTTTTGCTAGAGTCTCTTTTGAAAAACGAGCATATGACCAATGTCAAAATCTCATAAAACTACAATTACTAACATTGAAACCTCCATAGTGAATCCCTAACTCTACTCCATATAATTAGTTACCCAAAGGATGCTAATTAGGCTTATCAATCACCTATGAGCAACTAGCATACATCTCCTATAGTGAGACTTGATAAGTCTTCTACTTGCATCACCAAATAGATACTTACATCTGTATGTCTCCTAGTTAAAAAAACTCACCACAATCCTCTTTATCAAATGTAAAAGGCTTTATGCAAAAAGCCTAACTCCTATCTCAATGAATACATGGATCTACATAAGGGATATTCATAGGAGTATATGTAGTATATATGTGCTTAATAGATGCTTTGCAATGCTACTAAAAGGTTCAATTGATAGCCCAAACACTGGCCAAAAACACCTGTAAGTGTCTATCCATCCACTCTATTATTAGGCTCAATGCAAGAAACTAGAAAATTACTATCACCATGTGCTATAGAGATGACTCTCCTCCCAACCTTATGCCTGTATACATAGCTACTTGAATCAACGAGGATGACAAATATAAGTTGAGTCTACAAGAGCATGTGCAATCTCCTCCACTCCTTTAATATCCTCTATTAGAGTCTACTAGTGGTTCGAGTGATATCGACCACTACTTTAGTACCTTGCACTAAAGTTCCACCAATGGTTGGTGTACTCGTCACTTGAGTAAAGTCACACTAGGCTCAAGTGAACTCACATTTTCTTGAGTTAGAAGATCCTAGAGCTCTTTGGAGATAATACTCTCTCCATGCTCCCCATGGGGGTTGAACCCAAGACCTCTTCCTTCACAACCTTGAGACTTAACCACTAGGTTAAGTGGATCACTTGATTGAGAGAGCACATGAACTTATACTTAAGTCTAGTCTCAAGATCTTTAGCCATATATGAGTTACTAAATGGTGTCCGATTTCAAAGCTAGCACATCCTTAGATCATAAACTTACTTTATTACATTCTTTTCTCCTTGGGAAAGATTTTAGTCCTAAAAATAAAGCTATAAATAATAACCGTAGGCATTCCGTGAGTCTCATTTTCTTAAATCAGAAGAACATGATCATGTTCTAAAACTAGAAGAACATGTCTCATCTCTCTAGTGGGATCCCTACCCAAATGATTCAAAACACCATCTAGCTTTGCACTTAGATAAACTCGTCAAAGTACAAAATAGTGAATGAATAATAAGGATGGATCCAAAAACATCCCTAGCCACTTCATTGTATCTCGATGTGCAATCCAGACACAGATATATGAAATGGCTCTAATTGGGAGAAAACCGAAATGAATAAGTCAATCTTAGACTTGTCATCTTTTGAAGATTGAATACGTTCTTGTACAGAACATCTATCTAGGATGTTTAATTAGTTGTCTAGTTCCAATCCGCTAATCATGGAATTTTACAGAAAGAATCTAATACCATATCTAAGTCAGTTCCATATAATTTGGAAAGTGGACGAAAATACCTAAAAATATGTATAACAAATTAAAATTTCTAAGATATCAACTTGCTATGAGTCAAATACTTGATGACCCAAGACTTTAACTCAAGACTTTAATTTCTTAAAGATCTATTTCAACAAGATACTAAAGCTTTGTATCTATCTTTAAGAGAAATAGACTGCATTCTCAAAAAGATTCATACAGTAAATCACATCATCCAACCACAGGATACTACTGTGGTATCCAACATCAATGTGGCGATCCACTGAGATTATATTGATGTGATTTTAATCAAATAATGCTTCACTTGATACTAAGTTCATGCCTATATTCAATCTTTATGATTCCTTACTAGTAATGAAATTTATGTGCATTACTTAGAGTCAAAAGAGTGAACTTACCTAGTTACACTAGGAACTTCATGCGTGAAAATGATTATTTCAATGTCAAAGTCCTTTCACCTATATGAGCTAACCTTTTGTGCCGAATTTTCAATTTTGATAAGATTTGGCTACCATTATTGAACAATTCAATGCTTCTAGTATCTTGAAGCTCAAATATAAATAATCCACCTGAATTTTCTCCTCTTACTATTCTCTTGAATCCCTGATATGGATCCTCAACAAATGCTTTATTCTTTGTGAATTTGACCTGCAATCCTTTTTGAACAATCTGACCTATACTTATGAGATTTTTATTAATAGTTGGCACATAGAATACGTTGCTCAATAGGTTGATGTTACCATATAAAGGCTTCACATTTCCTATCTTCTCCATTTTACGCCTTATGTCACCTTCTGTTTGGACTTCATGCCATCTCTCGTATTGATGTTTGCTTGTTTCCTCTACAACAATGATTATATAAGAGCTTTACTCATACACATTAATCCTTCTTTCTCGTTTTCTTTTGGGAACATCACATTGATAGATTTATTAACACATCTTTTGAAGTTCCAAAGGAATATTACACCAAAGAGTGGTTGAAGACAATTATCTCCACCAATATGCAAGGTAACTCCTATCCCTTGCACATGATTAATGTTACTTGGAGAAACCAAGAAATAAAGAAAATACATGTGCACTTGCCTAGGACTAGTGGTGTAATTTGAGAAGCTTCTAGTCTTTATGACTCAAGTAGAAAAGAAGGAAAATGTAGAGGAGCAAAAGATGAATCATTCATAATCCCTTGAGAAGATGAGAAAGTAGAAAAATCAAAGAGGTGTGATTTGAGGAGCTTCTACTCGTTATGACTCAAGCAGAAAAGAAGGAAAAAGTAGAGAGGCAAAAGATGAATCATTCACAATCCCTTGAGAAAGATGAGAAAGGAGAAAATGTAAGTAGAGTCTACAAGTGCATGTGCAATCTCCTCCTCATTATTGGATATTTGAATGAAAGTAGGAACTCCACGTCATAAAAGACAATGAGGTCAAAAACATGGAGGCCGAGCATGAAAAGGAAGATGTGAATTCGAATGAAAAGGTGGACCATACAAAGACAAATGAACCATACATGTGGACGATAAAGAGACAAATGAAGTATCCAAAATAATCGACGCTGACACTTAAATAAGTTTCTTGCAGTGCTTTCAAGCGATTATAGTTGAGGGCCTAAACTGAACCTTGCAGTACAAGTGGAGAGAGAAAAACAAAATGCAGATTTGTCTCATATAATAGAAAAGTCAGTTCATAATATCCAAAATCAGAAGGTCACTTCATTGTTCATGCCCAACCTTCAAATGCAAAGAAATATAAGAATAATCAAGTCTCTTTTATATTGGAACAAAAAGCATATTTTTAGGAAATAATGCATGCTGCAAAGAAAATGTTAGAAAGAGTCATAGAGATGACAAAATATTCCTGTTGAGTTTAGAAGAACATCTTTGAGAAATAAAGAATTTTGCAAAATTATTTTCCAAAATGCAGCTACATGAATGTTTCATATCAGAGTCTCAAGTACAGCTTGAACTCCATACCCGGCTCTCAAGTACAGCCGGCTGTGGAAGTAGGTAAACTAAATGTTACGAAAAGGTATGTCATCTAAGAAGACGTAACTGTGTGGCGGACAGAAACAACAACAGCAGCAACGTAAGAAACGGCAAGGCGATCAGTTAGAGATAGTGGGCGGATGATGTCTCCTGTGATCAACAAAGTCAGGAGATGCATCATCAGACAAGCCGTCAGAGGGGCCCGACGGAGGCACACGGACGTTACGAGGACGAATAGATGTGCTAAATTAGGCGTTGTCGGTAAAACTAAATTCAGCCCCGTTATGAACCTCCTATATTGAGGACGGTGTGCGTTGCGGTTGGATTGGCTCAGGCGGATAGTCAGGGAATTCGTAGGATTAAGGGCCGCTTGGTGGGACAGGCGACGGGGCATATTACGCTGGAAAGAGCTCTTGGCTGCTTGTATGTAGTCCGAGAGATCAGTTAAAGAAGGAGCAGATGGTGGGATGGGAATCCGCGGTGCAAGATCTAACTGACCAGGGAAAACATTCCGTTCTTCATCTCCGTTCTGAATCCCTGTCGATCCACGAGGGTTGTTCACGACGTCTACCGTTTCTTGGACATTATTTCCTTCGTCGCCAAGTTGGTGCTGGGCGTCGAGCAAAGAGCGCGCTCCAATAACAGTTCCTGCATGCAGTTTTCTGATTTCGGTAAGCGCGGACGCCAGACGAGATCATATAATGAAGAATAATAAAAGGACAGAAAGGAAAAGGAATGGATGACGCAGGCAGAGGAAGTGGAAGATCGAGAGAGAAGGTTCGAGAACTAACGCATACACTAAGAGAGAGAGAGAGAGAGTGCTTTCGAGAACTAACGCACACACAATGAGAGAAAGAGAATCGTAGTAAACTAACGCACACACTGTGAGAGAGAGAGTGTCAAGGTTGCGAAACGAAGGAAGGAAACTCACCAGTGGTTAGAAGAAGCAGCGCCAAAGTGAGGGCAGCACCAGATGTGAGGGAAATTTTCCTTTCCGCAGACATGAGTTAAAGACGTAGGTGACGTGAAGGACAACCATTCTACATAGAATCTCGAAGCCTAAATAAGATCTAATAGGTCCATCGGCTGAGAAGAATTCGACAAGTTTCCACTCCCCTTGCGTAATAATTTTACATGTGAAGTAGAAATATTATATATAAAACCTAAAATAGGCGTTCCTTGGACTAAGGATTGGGGCTTGCGCAGTTAATTGATTCAACCATCTTCTGAGCTATCGTTAATAGCTCTTGACATGCATATACGGTACAGGAAAAGCACCAGCAAGCTAATTGTTTCCCTCACAAACAAATAATTACCATCCATAAAGATGTGCTAGAGTATACCTAGCCATTTTCCAAGCGCAAACCCAAACATATAGATTCTACTTTCACTTGAACTTATGGCACAAGAGGTGTCGGGCTAAGTTCAAATGGAGAGGAAGAACACTCTCTCATGACTTTTATCATGGTGGCCATGAAGAATGAAAAGTTTATGAGTATGCATAGATCTCAAGAAGCTGAGTGCAATAATGGTTCGTGATAGTTATTGCCTTTGAATCATCGATCGTCTTCATGAAAGGGTGGCACACCAAGAAGTCTACCATTCCTTCTATGGATTATCGAGCTATAATTAAATACTGATTGCTCATCAAGACCCAAAAGAAAAAAACTATCGAATGAGGTATCTTTGCATTTTTTTCTTCATGCTCTTTGACTCAACCAAGGTCTCAACTACCTTCTAATGCCTTCTATACATATGCAAAAAAAAACACATTATGCATGTTCCAAACCTATATTGAATGTGTACAAAATATACACAATACTGTGTGTCAAACCCCAAAAGAAGGATGTCACTTCATGGTGCAAAACAAGTAAGATTTTTAGACACATTGTCTCCAAAGATAGAATCTCTACATGAAGATAAGATCAAATTCATATAGAGCTACAAAATCCTACAAACGTCAAGAAAGCTCAGATTTTATTGTAGGTTGTGTTTAATATTAATGGTTTATTCATATGTTTTCTTTCATAGGTGAACCCCTATTTCGAGTATTGAACAGATTTGAATGGATTGATGATTGAAGAAAGCATTCTGACCCAATTTAGGAGGCTCTTGATTGGCCTAAGCCTTTCCATGGATAGGTTTCTAACAAAGATTAAAGAAGATGACATCGATATATTTACTCAAACAGACACTCAACATGCTAGATATTGGCTGATGTCATGATACACCAATTCTTATTGTATTTATTTAATACCAATTTGTATTATTCTTTTAAATGAAAATTACTTCTTCAATTTATCTTTTTTGATACCTCATAAAGTTTCATACTCAATCATTATGTCTTTGGATTTCTGTTTGCAAAATCTACAACTAAGGCACCATTGTCTGTGTGTGTATATGTGTCTCTTTTTTTATGATAATGATTAATCTCATGTAATCGATTTTGGAGTGATATAGATATTTTTGAAAATCATAAGACTTTTTTTTTTTGAACAAGGTTTGGAGTTTAATTTTTGCATGAGAAGGATATTTTAATGTTGGATCCTCAATCAGTAATTCTTATTGCAACAGTTTTAAGAGTATGTTATGTCGAATACCATTAAAGAGTGGGTAATAAGCACCCCAAATATCCAATTTCTACCACACATGCAATAAGATATAGCAACCTAAACTTGAGCTGAAAGATGGCAAGGGAGACCTATTAAGCAAGGAGTTTCCCTTTGCTTATTAAGTATAAAGATAAATAATCCCAAAGGGGCATATCAAAACGAAGGTGCATCAAGAAAATAGTTTTAGGATTATTCATTGATCAATTAGCAATTTATATTGTTCTATATTTGTTTCAGATGTCTATGAGTAATGAGTCTACGAATGAGTCTATGAGTAATGAATCAACGAATGAAAATACTATTTCTATATCTTTTATTTTAGAGTATTTGTTGCTTTCACCAATAATTATAATACTCAATCCAAGCAAAATATAGCTGATATAGATTTAGAAGAAGAGGAGTTCATCAAAAATTGCATTAGTAGTGAAACCTTAGTCTCATAATCCTATGAGTATGGTCTATCTAAGTATCAAGGTGCACAACCATATGGACAATAGTTAGATAGGTTGATCTTAGTTATTCTATAGCTTAAACCATTAGACATAGATAAATACTTCTCATAGCACTGATTGAGGCCATAGCAAATTCAGTTTTGATCTTCCCATTGGTCTTAATTCACACCTCTTGAAATCGTCCTTTATCTTTAACATTCTTCAATGCCATGCAGTCTTATGTGCTTTCTTCTGATGACAATGACATTCAATATCCCTCTTCCTTGATTTACTTCTACTCTTATTCCATTGAGCATTATTTTCCTTGTTCTTGCTCCTTTCACGTTATTAATTCTTTCCTTGGTAAGAATCACACACATTATACGCATCTCCACTCTAAGTTCCAACCATGGATTTTCTATTAATCTTCTCACTCAAGAGTGTTGATATATATCAACATAGACCAATTTACCACCAAGTGCACTGTTGCTAATAGCTATGCAAAATGTATCTCAAGATGATCGCAAGGCACATAACAACAAGAATGCTTTCATTTGATTATCCATATCCGTTTTCTGAGCCTATAGCTCGGAGAATATAGCATCAAACTCATTTATATCAACAGGAACACTACGTGTGTCCTTCATTCGAAGATCATATAACTTTCTCATCAGATACACTTTATTTGATGCGGTTTCTTTTTCGTATGTATTACATAAGTTCTTTCAAATCTGCTCTACATTTTCACAATCTAATACTATAAATTAAACATTATCTACTAGGTGCAATTGAATGGTAGACCTTGCCATTTCATCTAACTCATCCCAAACATCATCATCCATATCAACATGCTTCTTTCAGATTCCATTTACTTGCTTCCATTGTCTCCTATGAATGAGCACATGTTTAATAATATTCTTCTATAGAGAAAAGTTTGTGCCATCAAATTTTTAGATCTTAAAATGTTATTTGCCTTGTAAGTTCAAGGTCCTCTTGGGAGCACTAGCACTAGACCCAGGTCCACCAAATGTGCTTGAAATTTTTTATTCCATGATGATATAGGACTGGCTAGAATGAAAATGGAGCTAGAATAGTCTAGGCACCACTAAGGCTCAAGAAAGGATGAACAAGTATGAGATTTTAAGAATAAAATCAAAACTCTCTCTAGAAAATGGATTAATGAAAAATAATGAATAATCAAAAGGTATATATGAGAGTGAATGTGCTCACATCAATAAGTGTATCAAGGAATAAAGTGACCACTATATAGTTGGCAAAACCAAAAAAATTAAGGTAATCTTTTCCTAGAGTCTCTTTTGCAAAATGAGCATATCACCGATGTCAAAATCTCATAAAACTACAAGTACTAACATTGAAACCTACATAGTGAATCCCTAACTCTACTCCGTATAATTAGTTATCCAAAGGATGCGAATTAGGCTTATCAATCACCTATGAGCAACTAGCATACATCTCCTATAGTGAGAGTGGATAAGTCTTCCACTTGCATCATCAAATAGATACTTACATTTGTGTGTCTCCTAGTTAAAGAAACTCACCACAACACTCTTTATCAAATGTAAAAGGCTATATGCAAAAAGCCTAACTCCTATATCAATGAACACATGGATCTACATAAGCGGTATTCATAGGAGTATATGTAGTATCTGTGTGCTTAACAGATGCTTTGCAATGCTACTAAAAGGTTCAATTGATAGCCCAAATACTGGCCAAATACACTTGTAAGTGTGCATCCATCCACTCTGTTATTAGGCTCAATGCAAGAAACTAGAAAATTACTACCACCACGTGCTACAGAGATGACTCTCCTCCCAACCTTATGTCTGTATACATAGCTGCTTGAATCAACGAGGATGACAAATATAAGTTGAGTCTACAAGTGCATGTGCAATCTCCTCCACTCCTTTAATATCCTCTAGTAGAGTCTACTAGTGGTTCGAGTGATCTCCACCACTACTTTAGTACCTTCCACTAGAGTCCACCAGTGGTTGGTGTACTCGTCACTTGAGTTAAGTCCCACTAGGCTCAAGTTAACTCACATGTTCTTGAGTTAGAAGACCCTAGAGCACTTTGGAGAAAATACTCTCTGCATGCTCCCCATGGGGGTTGGACCCAAGACCTCTACAAGGTAACTCCTATCCCTTGCACATGATTAATGTTACTTGGAGAAACCAAGAACTAAAGAAAATACATGTGCACCTACCTAGGACTAGTGGTGTGATTTGAGGAGCTTCAAGTCGTTATGACTCAAGTAGAAAAGAAGGAAAACGTAGAGAGGCAAAAGATGAATCATTCACAATCCCTTGAGAAGATGGGAAAGAAGAAAAATCAAAGAGGCTTTGATTAAGGCACATCAAAGGCAAGCCAACCAGCCCATGGAAGGGAAAGAGTTCAAGATCAATGATCTCGGCCTATTCACATACTTCCTATTGATATATTTAGGTAGTGATGTGTGTGAACACTCTAGGACTGCCAGGGTACTTCTTTCCCTCTTTAGGAGGTTTTTTTCCCCCGGCTTGTATATACGCCTATTGCCGTAATGGGCTACTTATCTTTTGTACATTCTCTAGTAATACATTTAGTATTGTGTGTTGTGCTGCAAGCTTCTTCTTCTTCCTTGTGCTATTCGTGTGCTTCCGCAGATGTCTAACTCCAACGTTTAAATGGGAGCCATCCTGTAGATATGACTAATGGTTGGAAATTCAATCTCGTTGACATAGGAGCACACCTCTGGCAGATGTGGCATTCTTTGGCAAACGTGATCGCATCCTTGTAATTATGAGGCCACCATAGTCCCTTGTGGATGATCCTGTGAGCCAATTCTTCCCCCTTTAGATGTCCTTCACTGTGTGCAGCCTCTAGCAAAGGATTTACCTCCCCTCGATATACACATTTTCTCAAGATATCATCCCGTGTGCCCCCTCCCTCATCTCTCTCTCTCTCTATCTCTCTCTCTCTCTCTCTCTCTCTCTCTCTCTCTCTCTCTCTCTCTCTCTCTCTCTCTCTCTCTCCTCCCTCCCTCCCTCCCTCCCTCCCTCCCTCCCTCCCTCCCTCCCTCCCTCCCTCCCTCCCTCCCTCCCTCCCTCCCTCCCTCCCTCCCTCTCTCTCTCTCTCTCTCTCTCTCTCTCTCTCTCTCTCTCTCTCTCTCTCTCTCTCTCTCTCTCTCTCTCTCTCTCTCTCTCTCTCTCTCTCTCTCTCTCTCTCTCTCTCTCTCTCTCTCTCTCTCTCTCTCTCTCTCTCTCTCTCTCTCTCTCTCTCTCTCTCTCTCTCTCTCTCTCTCTCTCTCGCCTCCGCCCTCGCATCCCCCTCCGCCCCCGCATCCCACTACCTCCGCCACGCCCTCCCCTCAACCCCCCACTAACCGTGCCCCTCAGCCCCCCGCTGACCCCGCCCCTCAGCCCCCTGCGTGCCCCCTCCCTCATCTCTCTCTCTCTCTCTCTCTCTCTCTCTCTCTCTCTCTCTCTCTCTCTCTCTCTCTCTCTCTCTCTCTCTCTCTCTCTCTCTCTCTCTCTCTCTCTCTCTCTCTCTCTCTCTCTTCTCTCTCTCTTCCCTCCCCCTCCGCCCCTGCATCCCACTGCCCCTGCCACCCCCTCCCCTCAACCCCCCGCTGATCCCGCCCCTCAGCCCCCCGCTCACCCCGCCCCTCAGTCCCCCGCATGCCCCCTCCCTCATCTCTCTCTCTCTCTCTCTCTCTCTCTCGCCTACCTCTCACACTCCACCATCCTCCCCCACAACCCCCTCATTCCACCATCTCCCTCCCCCATGAACCCCTTTTTCTCCCCACCCCTCGGTCCAACCCCCTCATCCCACCCACCTCGCGAGCCCATCCACCCCCCACACTATCTCAACTTCCCCACAACCCAGCCCTCCACTCAACCCCCTATTGTTGTGCCTGGTGGTGATCTGGCTAAAGTGCAGAGAGCAATATGCATGATATCCAATTCCATAAGTGTTGTAGAGGTGTTCTCGCGCATAGACTTCAAGTTTTATTTTATGTATGGTAAGAGAGCATTTGTCCATTGGTACGAAGGTGAAGGGATGAAGGGAGGAGAGTTCTCAGAAGCACATGAAGACTTGGCTGCTCTTGAGAAGGAATATGAGGAGGTTGGAGCAGAAGCATGAAGGAGATGACTAGTCCAACTAAGGAATTCATTGGGCTCTTCGATTGGTGAGGTTAAAATGAATCCTCCACGCACCATTTCTCACACTCAATGGGTCATTCTAATATCACGGGCGGCATAAAATGAGGATCTCAGCTTGCAAGTAAAAGGGTAAAAGTGTAGCTGGTAAAATTGAAGGTGGAGAAATGATTGTTGCCACCAACCATTCATGACGACTACCTATTTTTTGAGGATCCAATTCAAATAAAGTGGCCTTATGGACTTCCCACTCCAATTTTGGGCAATCAACTGGCGCATGATCAGTGGACATGAGGAATCGGCAAGGCCCTCTTGGCCTATTGGAGTCTATAAAAGCAATGGACTTCTGATCATTTGGGACATTCAAATACACACATTTGCATACGTACGTACAGAGGTCCTCTCTTTGCACTTTGTGGCTTCAATCGTACTGTAGGAAGTCACTCTGTGGTGTGGATACAGAGCATGCGCTTCCTAGTGGAGGGCTAATAGCACTATAGTGTGAAGAGAGTGGCTTGGATTTTTCATTGCGTGTGAGTCAGTGGTATTTTTATGCTCATTTCCTTAGAGCAATTCTTCAGACTTTGTATTGATCAGTGCTAATCTCTCTCTCTCTCTCTCTCTCTCTCTCTCTCTCTCTCTCTCTCTCTCTCTCTCTCTCTCTCTCTCTCTCTCTCTCTCTCTCTCTCTCTCTCTCTCTCTCTCTCTCTCTCTCTCTCTCTCTCTCTCTCGCTCTCTCTCGCGTGCACGCTCTTCCCCCAGCCCCCACCCACCCCCCGCCGCAGCCCATCAGCCCCCTCATCTTTCCCCCCACGGACCCCTTAGGTCACTCCTCCCGCCAACCTCTCTCTCTCTCTCTCTCTCTCTCTCTCTCTCTCTCTCCCTCCAACCCCCGCCATCCCCTCCTCGCTCTCCATTGCCTCCTCCTCGCCCGCAGTCACCTGCTCTGCACCACTCCATTACCACCTCCTCGCCCACAGTCACCTACCCCCGCACCACTCCACCCACACCTCCAACACCACCCACAACCTCCCACCACTCCACCCACACCTCTCACACCACCCACCATCTCTCCCACTCAATATGAAAGGGTCAAAAGCTACTACAAAAATTATTTACGGAGGTGCTTCTGAGGATCATTTGAATATCACGGGCGGCTCATAATGAGGATCGCAACTTGTGTACAAAAGTGATAGTAAAACAGTAAGTGGTAAAAGTGTAAAAGGATAAAGGACTATTGCCGCCAACCATTCGTGACGATCTCCTATTTTTGAGGATCCAATTCAAGACTAGTGGCATATTTGATCTACCCCTTCACTTTTGGAGCAATCAATCGGCCCATGAACAGTGCAGGTGACTAGTACTCATTGAGGAGATAGATATATATATATACAAAGACCTATAGATGTACAGGGATCCTCTCTTTGCACTTTGTCGCTACACGCCTACGATAGGAAGTCACTTTGTGATGAGGATAGAGAGGGTGGGCTTCCCAGTGGAGGGCTAATAGCACTATAGTGTGAAGAGAGTGGCTTGGTTTCGTCATTCAGTGTGAGTGAGTGGTATTTTCATGCTCTTTCCCTTAGAGCAAGTCTTCATACTTTGTCTTGATAAGTGCCAGTCTACATCTAGTTGTGTACGCTATACGGATTGGATGAATCTCTTGTATTGATGTTGTTTAGTTCTGGAGTGGCATGTTAGCCCAGAGCATCAACTTTAGAGCATTTCTTTTGCCTATAATGTAATCATCTGTGTGAACTAAGGAGTGATTTCATCCTTCACTATTGCCATTTTCATTTCTCTTCTCTGTGAGTGTTCACGTTTGCTATGCAATTATTGTGATCTGCTTGCTCACAAAAATGCTAAAGGGTATACTTCCTTAAGGAGGACTCCCTTGAGTAGCCGAAGTACTGGAAGTGCATATTTTGTCCTCTTATATACCCCAGTACCTCCTCTACAATATGCATACACACATGCATATCTATACACACAATGCATATACATACACACATACACACATGCATATGCACATACATGCATATGCACACACATGCATATTCATACACACATACATATGCATACACACATAGACACATACACACATGCATATGCATACAAACATGCATATGCATACACACATGCATATACATAAACACAATGCAAATGCATACACACATACACACATGCATATGCATACAAACATACATACGCATACACACAATGCATATGCATGCACACATGCATATGCATACACACATGCATATGCATACACACATACATATGCATACACACATGCATATGGATACACACATGCATATGCATACACACATGCATATGCATATAAACATGCATATGCCACATGGATATGCATACAAACATACATATGCATACACACATGCATATGCATACACACAATGCATATATGTAGCACACCTCTTCTCTCTCTCTTCCCTCTCCGCCCCCCCACATTGCACTGCCCCCGCCAACCCCTCCCCTCAACACCCCACTGATCCTACCCCTCAGCCCCCCGCTGATCCTGCCCCTCAGCCCCCCGTGTGCCCTCTCCCTCATCTCTCTCTCTCTCTCTCTCTCTCTCTCTCTCTCTCTCTCTCTCTATCTCTCTCTCTCTCTCTCTCTCTCTCTCTCTCTCTCTCTCTCTCTCTCTCTCTCTCTCTCTCTCTCTCTCTCCTTCTCTCTCTCTCTCTCTCTCTCTCTCTCTCTCTCTCTCTCTCTCTCTCTCTCTCTCTCTCTCTCTCTCTCTCTCTCTCTCTCTCTCTCTCTCTCTCTCTCTCTCTCTCTCTCTCTCTCTCTCTCTCTCTCTCTCTCTTCCCCCTCCGCTTAACTCCACCACTGCCCCCGCCACCCCCTCCCTTGAACCCCCCACTTATCTCGCCCCTCAGCCCCCCGCTGACCTCGCCCCTCAGCCCCCTCGTGTGCCCCCTCCCTCATCTCTCTCTCTCTCTCTCTCTCTCTCTCTCTCTCTCTCTCTCTCTCTCTCTCTCTCTCTCTCTCTCTCTCTCTCTCTCTCTCTCTCTCTCTCTCTCGCCTACCTCTCACACTCCACCATCCTCCCCCACAACCCCCTCATCCCACCATCTCCCTCCCCCACGATGCCCCTTTTCTCCCCACCCCTCGGTCCAACCCCGTCACCCCACCCCCCACACTATCTCAACCTCCCCACAGCCCAACCCTCCACTCAACCCCCTACTGTTGTGCCTGGTGGTGGTCTGGCTAAAGTGTAGAGAGCAATATGCATGATATCCAATTCCAGAAGTGTTGCAGAGTTGTTCTCTCGCATAGACTTCAAGTTTGATCTTATGTATGGTAAGAGAGCATTTCTCCATTGGTACGAAGGTGAAGGCATGAAGGGTGGAGAGTTCTTCGAAGCACCTGAAGACTTGGCTGCTCTTGAGAAGGATTATGAGGAGGTTGGAGCAGAAGCAAGAAGGAGATGACTGGTCCAACTAAGCTATTCATTGGGCTCTTGGATTGGTGAGGTTAAATCAATCCTCCACCCACCATTTCTCACATTCAATGGGTCATTCTAATATCATAGACGGCATAAAATGAGGATCTCAGCTTGCAAGTAAAAGGGTAAAAGTGTAACTGGTAAAATTGAAGATGGAGAAATGATTGTTGCCACCAACCATTAATGACGACTGCCTATTTTTTGAGGATCCAATTTAAATAAAGTGGTCTAATGGACTTACCCCTCCAATTTTGGGCAATCAACCGGCGCATGATCAGTGGAGGTGAGGAATCGGCAAGGCCCTCTTGGCCTATCGGAGTTTATAAAAGCAATGGACTTGTGATCATTTGGGACATTCAAATACACACATTTGCATACGTACGTATAGAAGTCCTCTGTTTGCACTTTGTGGCTTTAATCCTACTGTAGGAAGTCACTCTGTGGTGTGGATATAGAGCATGGGCTTCCCATGTGAAGAGAGTGGCTTGGATTTGTCATTCCGGGTGAGTCAGTGGTATTTTTATGCTCTTTTCCTTAGAGAAATTTTTTAGACTTTGTATTGATCAGTGGTAATCTGCATCTAGTTGTGTCCATTGTACGGATTGGATGAATCCCTTGTATTGATGTTGTTTAGTTCTAGAGTAGCATGTTAGCCTAGAGCATGAACTTTGGAGCATTTCTTTGGCCTATGTGGCAATCATCTGATTCGAACAAAGGAGTGGATGGTCTTCCATTATTGTCATTTTGTCATTATTATTTTCTTGAGTATTCATAACTCTGTGCAATCATTGATATCTGCCTGCTCACACAAGTGTTAAAGGGTATTTTTCCCTAACGAGAACCTCCCTTGAGTAGGTGAAGGACTGGAATGCTTACTGCATGCTCCTGTTAAAAGAAGATATCCCAGTACCTCCTCTATAGTTTGGCACACCCGATGGGACACTTGCATTTCTATGAGAGGCCCTGAGGATAGTAAATAGTCCTCTTTTTCAATATTTTTGTCCTATTACATTTGCAAGTAGGTACATGACCCATACGCGAGCAGATAAGGAGCCTCTTCGTGTACGAAGAAGCCTTAACAAGTCAGCTATATCTTCAACTAGTGAACCTACCTCCCCTCTAGCCTCTTTGAATTTATCTATTGATTTGGGTGCGACACCATTGTCAAAGGAGAACCATAGGAGAACCTTGGACTTCTCCTCAGATACGTCAGAGGAAACACCAGTGCAAATCGAGGATCTCTCTCATTTACTCTCCAGAATCAATATCAAGTTCCCTACCTTCAAGGGACAAGCTTATGAGGATGCTGATGATCATGTGAGAAGATAAATCTCCTTATGCCGTGGACGAGGTCTGCAGAATACAGAGGATGCAATGTTGGTACTCTTCCCATCCACATTGGAAGGCCTTGCGGATAAATGGTACAGTCAATATGCAGATGGCCATTTTACTACATTGGAGGCTCTGAAGATGGCATTCCCACAGACATTTCAACCAAGTGAGTCCTCGGAAAGAGCTTTAGATCAGCTAGAGAACCTAAATCTAAGATCAAGTGAATCCTTTCATGAACTTCACACTAGAACAAAAGCACTTGTTGCAGGTCAGCCACATGCTCCAGGTGACTTCTTGGTTAAAAAATGGATAGAAAAAGCTCTGCCCAAGTCATCTGAGTAGAAGCTACGTGAGTCTCTTAGATTGGATGCAACCCTCAATGATTTTGATGCAGCAGCATCACGCATTGAAGAGGTTAGGCAACATTTTGAAGGGGATACACAATCGAATTATGTTGCAGAACTAGACCCTATTGGGCAACTGAGGAAGGAACTCGAGGCATTGAGAATGCAACAAAATCAACAAGAAGAAACTGATTTTGAACCCCACCAAGATGGCACCATTCACACTTACACTAGCATATCAACATCGGGTTGCGCCTCCTGGCATTATTGAAAAGGTACTGATGATAGTACAAGGTTGCCACTTTGTTCTAGATTTTGTTGTTATTGCACTTCCACAGGAGACTTCTTACCCTCTACTCCTGGGGAGACCTTGGCTGAGGCAAGCAAAAGCTTTGCAAGATTGGGGGAAAAACAAACTATGGATTTCAACAACCACCAATAGCCAATTGCAACTACTAGGTATACCATCGACACTCAGGTAATGCCCTCTCTACCCCAAGAAGAAGAAATATTATTGAATCGGATGATGGAAATTGCAGAGTGTTGCACGGTGGAAATCAATGAAATTAAAGAAGTTACGGATGAAGGAGTTGCAGGAAAAGGCCATGAAGTTTCCAAGGAGTTGAAGAGTGGAAGTTTGCAGGAGAATACAAACATCGTAGGGACAAAAACTATAGAAGTTCCAGAAATGGAAAGTTATGAGCCTGAATGCAAAGAGGATGGACCAGAGAATATATTGCACAATCTAAGTTAAAGTCCACTCCTGCATAGAGTGGAGATGATTTCTCAAATAAGACTAGTCCTGAAATACTGGTTCAAGAAGTAAATCTAGGGGATGAAGAGAACCCTCAAGTAGTCCACTTAGCCTCTTGGCTATGGCATTATCCCCCTTTACTATAGAAGGTAATTTCTTTACTTTTTGTCTATAAAAATGTCTTCGCATGGTCCTACAAAGATGTAACAGGGATACCATAGGAGCTTGGATTACACCGGATATCCTTAGTTGAGGGAGCCGCACCTCCAAGAAGTAGGCCATATCGACTCAATCCAAAGTATGTAGAGGTGGTAAGATTGGAAATTACAAAACTAGAAGAAGCAGGTATAATTGTTCCAGTAGAACATTCTAGGTGGCTTTCTTCTATGGTTATTGTACCCAACAAAAATACTGGAAAAATAAGAGTCTCTATTGATTTTCGTGCCTTGAATGAAGTGACTGTTCAAGATGGATTTCCTCAGCCCTTTATAGAGCAAGTACTTGAGGAAGTAGTCGGTGACACTTTGTACAGCTTCTTGGATGGTTTTAGCGGCTACAATCAGATAGTGATCCATCCTGATGATAGGGACAAAACAATCTTTGTAACTCCATGGGGCACTTATGTCTATACCCACATGGCTTTTGGTTTGAAGAACGTACCGGCTTTCTTTAATAGAACAATGTATCTAATATTGGGCAAATGGTTGACAACCTTTCTACGCATTTTCATGGATGAATTTTCAGTATTTTCATGCACAGATAGAAGAGCAGCAGTTCAAGATTTCCATGATCATTTGGAAAATCTAAAGGAAATCTTTGAGCAATGTCTCAAAACAGGTTTGAAATTAAATCCTGCTAAATCTCATTTTTTGGTCACCAAGGGCACTCTTCTTGGTCACGTAGTGTCTCCTGAAGGGATAACAGTTGATCCTACAAAAGTTACTGCTATTCTTTCCATGCCTATTCCACAAAGCCCAAAGGAAGTGCAAAGTTTTTTGGGCCATGCAGGATACCATAGAAGATTCATACGAATGTATTCAGAAATAGCTAAGCCCTTATCAAGGCTTACCAGTAAAAAGGTCCCTTTCTCATGGAGTGCTCAAGCTGAGAAAGCATTTTGTGAACTGAAAATGAGGTTATGTACTACTCCACTTTTAAGTGTTCCTAACTGGTCATTGGAGTTTCATGTGCATACAGATGCTAGTCTTCATGTTGTTGGTGTAGTTCTAGCTCAACCATCATCACACAAGGTTGATAGACCTATCTCCTATGCCAACAAACTACTCAACCAAGTAGAAAGGAATTACAGTACAACAAAAAGGGAGGGATTGGCTATTGTATTTGCTCTTTAGAAGTTTCGGCATTATCTTCTTGGTGTACATTTTATAGTCATATCTGACCATCAGCCCTTGAAGTACTTCATAAACAAGCCTAGAGTAACTTAAAGGATTTGGAGATGGTTACTTCTGTTTCAAGAATTTAACTTTGATATTCGTATTAAGCAGGAAGAGAGCACTACATGGCAGATCAAGTGTCCAGGACTGCAATGAGTGAGAAGGCAACAGGTATTAATGATGAATTGGTGGATAGTAATCTCTTCCTAGTGGCAATTCAGACTGATTGGTATGATGGAATTCTCCATTTTCTCACTACTACAAAACTCCCAGAACACTTAACACCTATAGAAAAGAGAAGATTTGCTCCTCAAAGCCAAAGCATATTCACTTATAAATGGAAATTTATATAAATATTATCAGGATGATATCTTGAGAAAATGTGTATATCCAGGGGAGGTAAATCTTTTGCTAGAGGCTGCACACAGTGAAGGACATCTAAAGGGGGAAGAATTGGCTCACAGGATCATCCACAAGGCACTATGGTGGCCTCATAATTACAAGGATGCGATCACGTTTGCTAAAGAATGCCACATCTGCCAGAGGTGTGCTCCTATGCCACCGAGATTGAATTTCCAACCATTAGTCATATCTACAGGATGGCTCCCATTTTAACGTTGGAGTTAGACGTCTGCCGGAAGCACGCGAATAGCACAAGGAAGAAGAAGAAGCTTGGAGCACAACACACAATACTGAATGTATTACTAGAAAATGTACAAAAGATAAGTAGCCCTTTAGGGCAATAGGCGTATATACAAGCCCGGGGAAAAAAACCTCCTAAAGAGGGAAAAAAGTACCCTGGCGGTCCTAGAGTGTTCACACACATCACTACCTAAATATATCAACAGGAAGTATGTGAATAGGCCGAGATCATTGATCTTGAACTCTTTCCCTTTCATGGGCTGGTTGGCTTGCCTTTGATGTGCCTTAATCAAAGCCTCTTTGATTTTTCTTCTTTCCCATCTTCTCAAGGGATTGTGAATGATTCATCTTTTGCCTCTCTACGTTTTCCTTCTTTTCTACTTGAGTCATAACGACTAGAAGCTCCTCAAATCACACCACTAGTCCTAGGTAGGTGCACATGTATTTTCTTTAGTTCTTGGTTTCTCCAAGTGACATTATTCATGTGCAAGGGATAGGAGTTACCTTGCGGAGGTCTTGGGTTCAACCCCCATGGGGAGCATGCAGAGAGTATTTTCTCCAAAGTGCCTTAGGGTCTTCTAGCTCAAGAAAATGTGAGTTAACTTCAGCCTAGTGGGACTTAACTCAAGTGACGAGTACACCAACCACTGGTGGATTCTAGTGGAAGGTACTTAAGTAGTGGTGGAGATCACTCCAACCACTAGTAGACTCTACTAGAGGATATTAAAGGAGTGGAGGAGATTGCACATGCACTTGTAGACTCAACTTATATTTGTCATCCTTGTTAATTCAAGCAGCTATGTATACAGGCATAAGGTTGGGAGGAGAGTCATCTCTATACCACGTGGTGGTAGTAATTTTCTAGTTTCTTGCATTGAGCCCAATAAGAGAGTGGATGGATAGACACTTACAGGTGTTTTTGGCCAGTATTTGGGCTATCAATTGAACCTTTTAGTAGCATTGCAAAGAATCTATTAAGCACATAGATACTATATATACTCCTATGAATGCCGCTTATGTAGATCCATGTGTTCATTGATATAGGAGTTAGGCTTTTTGCATAAAGCCTTTTACATTTGATAAAGAGGGTTGTGGTGAGTTTCTTTAACTAGGAGACACACAGATGTAAGTATCTATTTGGTGATGCAAGTGGAAGACTTATCTAGTCTCACTATAGGAGATGTATGCTAGTTGCTCATAGGTGATTGATAAGCCTAATTCGCATCCTTTGGATAACTAATTATATGGAGTAGAGTTAGGGATTCACTATGTAGGTTTCAATGTTAGTACTTGTAGTTTTATGAGATTTTGACATTGTTCATATCCTCATTTTGCAAAAAAGACTCTAGCAAAAGATTACCTAAATTTTTTTGGTTTTGCCAACTATATAGTGGTCACTTTATTCCTTGATACACTTATTGATGTGAGCACATTCACTCTCATATATACCTTTTGGTTGTTCATTATTTTTCATTAATCCATTTTTTGGAGAGAGTTTTGATTTTATTCTTAAAATGTCATACTTGTTCATCCTTTCTTGAGCCTTAGTGGTGCCTAGACTATTCTAGCTCCATTTTCATTCTATTCAGTCCTATATCATTATGGAATCAAAAATCTCAAGCACATTTGGTGGACCTGGGTCTAGTGCTAGTGCTCCCAAGAGGACCTTGAACTTACAAGGCAAATAACATTTTAAGATCTAAAAATTTGATGGCACAAACTTTTCTCTATAGAAGAATATTATTAAACATGTGCTCATTCAGAGGAGACAATGGAAGCAAGTAAATGGAATCTGAAAGAAGCATGTTGATATGGATGATGATGTTTGGGATGAGTTAGATGAAATGGCAAGGTCTACCATTCAATTGCACCTAGTAGATAATGTTTACTTTATAGTATTAGATTGTGAAAATGTAGAGCAGATTTGGAAGAACTTATGTAATACTACGAAAAAGAAACGGCATCAAATAAAGTGTATCTGATGAGAAAGTTATATGATCTTCGAATGAAGGACACACGTAGTGTTCCTGTTGATATAAATGATTCTGATGCTATATTCTCCGAGCTATAGGCTCAGAAAACGGATATGGATAATCAAATGAAAGCATTCTTGTTGTTATGTGCCTTGCGATCATCTTGAGATATATTTTGCATAGCTATTAGCAATAGTGCACTTGGTGGTAAATTGGTCTATGTTGATATATGTCAACACTCTTGAGTGAGAAGATTCATAGAAAATCCATGGTTGGAACTTAGAGTGGAGATGCGTATAATGTGTGTGATTCTTACCAAGGAAAGAATTAATAATATGGAAGGAGCAAGAACAAGGAAAATAATGCTCAATGGAATAAGAGTAGAAGTAAATCAAGGAAGAGGGATATTGAATGTCATTATCATCACAAGAAAGCACATAAGACTGCGTGGCATTGAAGAATGTTAAAGATAAAGGACGATTTCAAGAGGTGTGAATTAAGACCAATGGGAAGATCAAAACTGAATTTGCTATGGCCTCATTGTTTGTCTACACGGAGGGTGTTTTCTTAGCGTACTTTAAGATGTAAGACGTGATTCAGTGCTATGAGAAGTATTTATCTATGTCTAATGGTTTAAGCTATAGAATAACTAAGATCAACCTATCTAACTATTGTCCATATAGTTGTGCACCTTGATACTTAGATAGACCATACTAATAGGATTATGAGACTAAGGTTTCACTACTAATGCAATTTTTGATGAACTCCTCTTCTTCTAATTCTAAATCAGCTATATTTTACTTGGATTGAGTATTATAATTATTGGGGAAAGCAACAAATACTCTAAAACAAAAGATATAGAAATAGTATTTTCATTCGTTGATTCATTACTCATAGACTCATTCGTAGACTCATTACTCATAGACATCTGAAACAAATATAGAACAATATAAATTGCTAATTGATCAATGAATAATCCTAAAACTATTTTCTTGATGCACCTTCGTTTTGATATGCCCCTTTGGGAGTATTTATCTTTATACTTAATAAGCAAAGGGAAACTCCTTGCTTGATAGGTCTCCCTTGCCATCCTTCACCTCAAGTTTAGGTTGCTATATCTTATTGGATATGTGGTAGAAATTGGATATTTGGGGTGCTTATTACCCACTTTTTAATGGTATTCGACATAAAATACTCTTAAAATTGTTGCAATAAGAATTACTGATTGAGGATCCAACATTAAAATATCCTTCTCATGCAAAAATTAAACTCCAAACCTTGTTCGAAAAAAAAAGTCTTATGATTTTCAAAAATCTCTATATCACTCCAAAATCGGTTACATGAGATTAATGAATATCATAAAAAAAGAGTCACATATACACACACAGACAATGGTGCCTTAGTTGTAGATTTTGCAAACAAAAAGCCAAAGACATAATGATTGAGTATGAAACTTTCTGAGGTATCAAAAAAGATAAATTGAAGAAGTAATTTGCATTCAATAAGAATAATACAAATTGGTATTAAATAAAAACAATAAGAATTGGTGTATCATGATGTCAGCCAATATCTAGCATGTTGGGTGTCTGTTTGAGTAAATATATCGATGTCATCTTCTTTAATCTTTGTTAGAAACCTATCCATGGAAAGGCTTAGGCCAATGAAGAACCTCCTAAATTGGGTCGGAATGCTTTCTTCAATCATCAATCCATTCAAATTTGTTCAATACTCGAAATAGGGGTTCACCTATGAAAGAAAACATATGAATAAACCATTAATATTAAACACAACGTACAATAAAATCTTGAGCTTTCTTGACGTTTGTAGGATTTTGTAGCTCTATATGAATTTGATCTTATCTTCATGTAGAGATTCTAACTTTGGAGACAATGTGTCTAGGAATCTTACTTGTTTTGCACCATGAAGTTACATCCTTCTTTTGGGGTTTGACACACACAGTATTGTATATATTTTGTATACATTCAATATAGGTTTGGAATATGCATAATGTGTTTTTTTTTTGCATATGTATAGAGATAATCTATGTACTTTTGGATAACTTGCATAAAAATCACGTGGCACATTAGGCATTAGAAGGTAGTTGAGACCTTGGTTGAGTCAAAGAGCATGAAGAAAAAACTGCAAAGATACCTCATTCGATAGTTTTTTTCTTTTGGGTCTTGATGAGCAATCACTATTTAAGGATAGCTCAATAATCCATATAAGGAATTGTAGACTTCTTGGTGTGCCACCCTTTCATGAAGACGATCGATGATTCAAAGGCAATAACTATCACGGACCATTATTGCACTCAGCTTCTTGAGATCTATGCATACTCATAAACTTTTCATTCTTCATGGCCACCATGATAAAAGTCATAAGAGAGTGTTCTTCCTCTCCATTTGAACTTAGGCCGACACCTCTTGTGCCATAAGTTCAAGTGAAAGTAGAATCTATATGTTTGGGTTTGCGCTTGGAAAATGGCTAGGTATACTCTAGCACATCTTTATGGATGGTAATTATTTGTTTGTGAGGGAAACAATTAGCTTGCTGATGTTTTTCCTGTACAGTATATGCATGTCAAGAGCTATTAACGATAGCTCAGAAGATGGTTGAATCAATTAACTGCGCAAGCCCCAATCCTTAGTCCAAGGAACGCCTATTTTAGGTTTTATATATAATATTTCTACTTCACATGTAAAATTATTACGCAAGGGGAGTCGAAACTTGTCGAATTCTTCTCAGCCGACGGACCTATAAGATCTTATTTAGGCTTCGAGATTCTATGTAGAATGGGTGTCCTTCACGTCACCTACGTCTTTAGCTCATGTCTGCGGAAAGGAAAATTTCCCTCACATCTGGTGCTGCCCTCACTTTGGCGCTGCTTCTTCTAGCCACTGGTGAGTTTCGTTCCTTCGTTTCGCAACCTTGACACTCTCTCTCACAGTGTGTGCGTTAGTTTACTACGATTCTCTCTCTCATAGTGTGTGCGTTAGTTCTCGAAAACACTCTCTCTCTCTCTGTGTATGCGTTAGTTCTCGAACCTTCTCTCTCGATCTTCCACTTCCTCTGCCTGCGTCATCCCTTCCTTTTCCTTTCTGTGCTTTTATTTTTCTTCATTATATGATCTCGTCTGGCGTCCGCGCTTACCGAAATCAGAAAACTGCATGCACGAACTGTTATTGGAGCGTGCTCTTTGCTCGACGCCCAGCACCAACTTGGCGACGAAGGAAATAATGTCCAAGAAACGGTAGACGTCGTGAACAACCCTCGTGGATCGACAAGGATTTAGAACGGAGATGAAGAACGGAATGTTTTCCCTGGTCAGTTAAATCCTGCACCGCGGTTTCCCATCCCACCATCTGCTCCTTTCACTGATCTCTCGGACTACATACCAGCAGCCAAGGGCTCTTTCCAGCGTAATATGCCCCGCAGAAGATCGCCTGTCCCACCATGCGGCCCTTCATCCGACGAATTCCCTGACTATCCGCCTGAGCCAATCCAACCGCAACGCACACCGTCCTCAATGTAGGAGGTTCATAACGGGGCTGAATTTAGTTTTACCGACAACGGCTAATTTAGCACATCTATTCGTCCTCGTAACGTCCGTGTGCCTCCGTCGGGCCCCTCTGACGGCTTGTCTGATGATGCATCTCCTGACTTTGTTGATCACAGGAGACATCATCCGTCCACTATCTCTAACTGATCGCCTTGCCGTTTCTTACGTTGCTGCTGTTGTAGTTTCTCTCCGCCACACAGTTACGTCTTCTTAGCTGACATACCTTTCCGTAACATTTAGTTTACCTACTTCCACAGCCGGCTGTACTTGAGAGCCGGGTATGGAGTTCAAGCTGTACTTGAGACTCTGATATGAAACATTCATGTAGCTGCATTTTGGAAAATAATTTTGCAAAATGCTTTATTTCTCAAAGATGTTGTTCTAAACTCAGCAGGATTATTTTGTCGTCTCTATGACTCTTTCTAACATTTTCTTTGCAGCATGCATTGTTTCCTAAAGATATGCTTTTTTTTCCAATATAAAAGAGACTTGATTATTCTTATATTTCTTTGCATTTGAAGGTTGGGCATGAACAATGAAGTGACCTTCTGATTTTGGATATTATGAACTGACTTTTCTATTATATGAGACAAATCTGCATTTTTTTTTCTCTCTTCACTTGTACTGCAAGGTTCAGTTTAGGCCATCAAGTATAATCGCTTGAAAGCACTGCAAGAAACTTATTTAAGTGTCAGCGTCGATTATTTTGGATACTTCATTTGTCTCTTTATCGTCCACATGTATGGTTCATTTGTCTTTGTATCGTCCACATTTTCATTCGAATTCACATCTTCGTTTTCATGCTCGGCCTCCATGTTTTTGACCTCATTGTCTTTTATGACGTGGAGTTCCTACTTCCATTCAAATATCCAATAATGAGGAGGAGATTGCACATCCACTTGTAGACTCTACTTACATTTGCTCCTTTCTCATCTTTCTCAAGGGATTGTGAATGATTCATCTTTTGCCTCTCTACTTTTTCCTTCTTTTCTGCTTGAGTCATAACGAGTAGAAGCTCCTCAAATCATACCTCTTTGATTTTTCTCCTTTCTCATCTTCTCAAGGGATTATGAATGATTCATCTTTTGCTCCTCTACGTTTTCCTTCTTTTCTACTTGAGTCATAAAGACTAGAAGCTTCTCAAATCACACCACTAGTCCTAGGCAAGTGCACATGTATTTTCTTTAATTCTTGTTTTCTCCAAGTAACATTAATCATGTGCAAGGGATAGGACTTACCTTGCGTATTGGTGGAGATAATTGCCTTCAACCAATCTTTGGTGTAATATTCCTTTGGAACTACAAAAGGTGTGTTCATAAATCTATCGATGTGATGTTCCCAAAAGAAAGTGAGAAAGAAGGATTAATGTGTATGAGTAAAGCTCTTATATAATCATTGTTGGAGAGGAAACAAGCAAACATCAATACATGAGATGGCATGAAGTCCAAGCAGAAGGTGACATAAGCCGTACAATGGAGAAGATAGGAAATGTGAAGCCTTTATATGGTAACATCAACCTATTGAGCAAGGTATTCTATGTGCCAACTATTAATAAAAATCTCATAAGTATAGGTCAGATTGTTAAAAAAGGATTGCAGGTCACATTCACAAAGAATAAAGCATTTGTTGAGGATCCATATCAGGGATTCAAGAGAATAGTAAGAGGAGAAAATTCAGGTGGATTATTTATATTTGAGCTTCAAGATACTAGAAGCATTGAATTGTTCAATAATGGTAGCCAAACCTTATCAAAATTGAAAATTCGGCACAAGAGGTTAGCTCATATAGGTGAAAGGACTTTGACATTGAAATAATCATTTTCACGCATGAAGTTCCTAGTGTAACTAGGTAAGTTCACTCTTTTGACTCTAAGTAATGCACATAAATTTCATTCCTAGTAAGGAATCATAAAGATTGAATATAGGCATGAACTTAGTATTAAATGAAGCATTATTTGATTAAAATCACATCAATATAATCTAACTGGATCGCCACATTGATGTTGGATACCACAGTAGTATCCTGCGGTTGGATGATGTTTTGATTTACTGTATGAATCTTTTTGAGAATGCGATCTATTTCTCTTAAAGATAGATACAAAGCTTTAGTATCTTGTTGAAATAGATCTTTAAGAAATTAAAGTCTTGAGTTAAAGTCTTGGGTCATCAAGTATTTGACTCATAGCAAGTTCATATCTTAGAAATTTTAGTTTGTTATACATATTTTTAGGTATTTTCGTCCACTTTTCAAATCATATGGAATTGACTTAGATATGGTATTACATTCTTTTTGTAAATTCCATGATTAACGGATTGGAACTAGACAACTAATTAAACATCCTAGATAGATGTTCTGTACAAGAACGTATTCAATCTTCAAAAGATGACAAGTCTAAGATTGACTTATTCATTTGGGTTTACTCCCAATTAGAGCCATTTCATATATTTGTGTCTGGATTGCACATCGAGATACAATGAAGTGGCTAGGGATGTTTCTAGATCCATCCTTATTATTCATTCACTATTTTGTACTTTGACCAGTTTATCAAAGTGCGAAGCTAGATGGTGTTTTGAATCATTTGGGTAGGGATCCGACCAGAGAGATGAGACATGTTCTTCTAGTTTTAGAACATGATCATGTTCTTTTGATTTAGATTTTGCAAACAAAAAGCCAAAGAAATAATGATTGAGTATGAAACTTTATGAGGTATCAAAAAAGATAAATTGAAGAAGTAAGTTTCATTAAATAAGAATAATACAAATTGGTATTAAATAAAAATAATAAGAATTGGTGTATCATGACATCAGCCAATATCTAGCATGTTGAGTGTCTGTTTGAGTAAATACATCGATGTCATCTTCATTAATCTTTGTTAGAAACCTATCCATGGAAAGGCCTCCTAAATTGGGTCGGAATGATTTCTTCAATCATCAATCCATTCAAATTTGTTCAATACTCGAAATAGGGGTTCACCTATGAAAGAAAACATATCAATAAACCATTAATATTAAACAGAACGTACAATAAAATCTTGAGCTTTCTTGACGTTTGTAGGATTCTCTAGCTCTATATGAATTTGATCTTATCTTCATGTAGAGATTCTATCTTTGGAGACAATGTGTTTAAAAATCTTACTTGTTTTGCACCATGAAGTGGCATATTTCTTTTGCGGGTTGACACACACAGTATTGTGTATATTTTGTAGACATTCAATATAGGTTTGGAATATGCATAATGTGTTTTTTTTGCATATGTATAGATATAATCTATGTACCTTTCGATAACTTGCATAAAATACACGTGGCACATTAGGCATTAGAAGGTAGTTGAGACCTTGGTCGAGTCAAAGAGCATGAAGAAAAAATGCAAAGATACCTAATTCGATAGTTTTTTTCTTTTGGGTCTTGATGAGCAATCGCTACTTAATTATAGCTCGATAATCCATATACGCAATTGTAAACTTCTTGGTGTGCCACTCTTTCATGAAGACGGTGGATGCTTCAAAAACAATAACTATCACGGACCATTATTGCATTGAGCTTCTTGCGATCTATATATACTCATAAACTTTTCATTGTTCATGGCCACCATGATAAAAGTCATGAGAGAGTGTTCTCCACCTCCATTTCAACTTAGGGCGACACCTCTTGTGCCATCAGTTGAAGTGGAAGTAGAATCTGTATGTTTGGGTTTGCGCTTGGAAAATGGCTAGGTATACTCTAGCACATCTTTATGGATGGCAATTATTTGTTTGTGAGGGAAACAATTAGCTTGCTGATGCTTTTTCCTGTACCGTATATGCATGTCAAGAGCTATTAACCATAGCTCAGAAGATGGTTGAATCAATTAACTTGGCATGCCCCAAACCTTAGTCCAAGGAACGCCTATTTTAGGTTTTATATATATTATTTCTACTTCACATGTAAAATTATTACGCAAGGGGATTCGAAACTTGTCGAGTTCTTGTGAGCCGACCGATAACCATTCTGAGTCGAAACTTGTCGAGTTCTTCTGAGCCGACGGACAACCATTCTGAGTCGAAACTTGTCGAGTTCTTCACGTCACCTGCGTCTTTAGCTCATGTCTGCGGAAAGGAAAATGATTTTCCTCACTTTAGGGCTGCTTCTTCTAACCACTGGTGAGTTTCGTTCATTCGTTTCGCAACCTTGACTCTCTCGGTCTCTCTCTCTCTCAGTGTGTGCGTTAGTTTTTGACGATTCTCTCTCGCTCATAGTGTGTGCGTTAGTTCTCGAAAACAGACACACTCTCTCTCTCTTAGTGTATGCGTTAGTTCTCGAGCCTTCTCTCTCTCTCTTTGTCTCTCTGTCGATCTTCCACTTCCTCTGCCTGCGTCATCCCTTCCTTTTCCTTTCTGTGCTTTCATTATTCTTCATTATATGATCTCGTCTGGCGTCCGCACTTACGGAAATCAGAAAACAGCACGCAGTACGAAGAAAATTATGTCCAAGAAACGGTAGACGTCGTGAACAACCCTCGTGGATCGAAAGGGATTCAGAACGGAGATGAAGAACGGAATGCTTTCCCAGGTCAGTTAAATCCTTCTTTCACTGATCTCCCGAATTTAGCACATCTATTCGTCCTCGTAACGTCCGTGTGCGTCCGTCGGGCCCCTCTCATGGCTTGTCTGATGATCCAACTCTTGACTTTGTTGATCACAGGAGACATCATCTCTAACTGATCGCTTTGCGGTTTGCTCTGTTGCTGCTGTTGTAGTTTCTCTCTGCCACACAGTTACGTCTTCTTAGTTGACCTCTACTTCCACAGCCGCCTGTACTTAGAGAGCCGGGTATGGAGTTCATTTAATTTACCTACTTCCACATTCATGTAGTTGCATTTTGGAAATTAATTTTGCAAGCTGTACTTGAGACTCTGATATGAAACATTCATGTAGTTACATTTTGGAAATTAATTTTGCAAAATGCTCCAGTTCTCAAATATGTTGTTCTAAACTGAGTAGGATTATTTTGTCGTCTCTATGACTCTTTCTAACATTTTCTTTGCAGCATGCGTTGTTTCCTAAAAATATGCTGTTTTTTCCAATATAAAAGAGGCTTGATTATTGTTATGTTTCTTTTCATTTGAAGGTTGGGCATGAACAATGAAGTGACCTTCTGATTTTGGACATTATGAACTGACTTTTCTATTATATGAGAGAAATCCCATTTTCTTTTTTCTCTTCATTTGTACTGCAAGGTTCACTTTAGGCCCTCAACTTTAATCGCTTGAAAGCACTGCAAGAAACTTATTTAAGTGTCAGCATCCATTATTTTGGATACTTCATTTGTCTCTGTGTTGGTCACATGTATGGTTCATTTGTCTCTGTATCATCCACCTTTTCATTTGAATTCACATCTTCCTTTTCATGCTCGGCCTGCATGTTGTTGACGTCGTTGTCTTTTATGAGGTGGAGCTCCTACCTCCATTCAAATGTCCATAAATAGGGGCTCCCATGAATTTAAAAAATTCCCATACAACATAAGCTAGTGTACCCTTGTGATGTTACCATAGTTGAGATTCTCATTTAGGTTTCTATGTTTTGAGTGACAAAAACCATGCAGCTCTTCTTCCAAGCATAAATGCGAAGCCTAGTTATTAAGAAAGCTTCATGATATTACTTCCACCATGGAGACATACAACTATGTTTTGTGTATTGCTTTCATAGGTGGAGGAATAGAAAATGAAAATCGATTATGAGATGATATTTTCTCTATTATTATGAATCCACAACCATCGTGGATATATTCTTCATAGAGATTGGAAAGTTCATGCTGCATATTGCAGTGGAGAGATATGTAGAAAGTTCGTGGATCTTATTTTGAGCTCGCGTTCGGACCCCTTAGGAAATGATTATTTTTTTACATGTTTAATACTATTTTTTTGTGATAAAAAACTATAGAATAACTTTTGTTTTAATGTCTCTCATGTTTATAGAGATTGGTTTTTAATAGAGGATTTGCGCTATTTTATAATATTCTTTATCCTTATAAAAATATAGAAATATAATTCTTAATCATTGTGCTGTGCCTTGTACACGCCCAAGTGTTTGAAAGTAAAGGTAACAAGGATGATGGAGAAGTTGACCATGCCCATTTACTTTTTCACTAGTGGATAAGTCTGACTTAGTAGGATTGAATAGCCATCGATATTATTGCGGAGATCTTTAGGCAATCCTTGAGTCAAGAAGGGATTCACCAATCAACATAGCATCTTGACCTCAACACAAGTGATAGGAATGCTTCTGATTTATGAGATGGTGCTAGAAGAGCTGGTTGAGCTTTTCAAGGATTGCCTATGTTTACTTGAGTCACTTTCCGTTTTACTTAGAGCCTGTAGGATTGGTTTGTGTGACTCTTCTCTTTCATCCTCACTAGAGTAGAAGTAGAGGTGTTTAGACTCACATGATTGTTCTATCTAGCTCGTTTTAAAGGGCACAAATAGTCATTGAGGAGATGATTTATCATGCACTTGACAGAGTGAGGGTAGTTGTATATGGTGCATGATGAAGCTATTCTTTCTATGTTATGTATTGTTGTAAATGAGGACTGAGATGTACTCTTCTTATTTGCATACCTCGTGGGTATTTGAAAATAATATTGCTATTTCTAGGGTTTTTCTCATGTTGATCTCTGTAATTCATTGAGCATTCATGGGTTATCTACATTGTATCTGATGAGATGCCCTTAGAGGATTGTAGGCTTGTTCTACTAAAAGTTATTATGGAACATAAGTATTTGATTTTTATGGATCTATGTCTTGTTCCAAATACCCCACTTCCTAAGACTTGAGAGAGTAAGCGTAGTTGTATGTAGTGGGTGATAAAGCTATTCTTTCTATGTTATGCGCTGTTGTAAATGAGGATTGAGAGAGTCATCACATGATTCCTTGTGGACACTATGCTTTGTGTACTCTTCTCATTATCATAGCTCGTGGGTATTTGGAAATAATTATGTATTGTAGGATTTGCCTCATGTTAATCCTATAATTTCTTTAGCATGCATGGGTTGCCTAGATTGTATCCGATGAGATGCTCTTAGAGGATTGTAGGCTTGGTCTACTAAAAGAGATCATGGAACATAAGGATATGAATTTTATGTCTCTAAGTCTTGTTCCAAATACTCCACTTCCTAAGTCCCTAGAGCAAGTAGTACAACAACTCTAGGAGCACTTAAGCCTCTCATATAAAGATTTGGAGATACATATTCATTGGGAATTTCCTCTAGAGAAGTTGAAGGAAGTGGTGCTTGTTGATAGTTCTAGTAAATTCAATCAACTCCTCAAACGCTTGAAGCATTTTGTTTTATATAAGTTATGGGTGTTAACTTTAGGTAAGTATCCTCATGTGGATCATCGTTGTGGCTTCTCCTTATCTCTCCACTTTACTTGAGTCCTTCCATCTATTTAAATGCATTTCCTTATGGAATCTCCCGGTGAACCAAGCTTCATGCAGAAGACGCTTGGTCATAGGTTGTCATTGCGTATTCTATTGAGATACAATGTTATGTCTTCTCATTAGAAGGAATTGGATAGCTATGTTCCATGCAATGCCTAAAACCTTCTACGATTTTCCTCATTGACTTGGCAAGGCTTTGCATGAAATGTGGAATCTCTTTGAGAGTATCATGCTTAATGCTAGTGGGCATATATTCATCGGTTAATGCTTGCAAGAGGTCAAACGACTAAAAGCATGTCTATTTATACTCATATTTGAGTTGCAATTTGAATTTTATCTCACCTAAAAGTGATCCTATACTCAAGTGATGAATTGAATTGATTACTCTTACCTCATGAGTCATGGGTTTAGATCCCTTAATTAATGAGAGTCTTTATTCTCTTGGCTTTTATAATTGGTCAAAGTAACTCTGCCCAAAATGACTAGCATAGGCTCACATGTAGTTCTTTCTTGTCAAGAAATAAAATGATGTGTGGTCCTGAATAATTAGCCAAGCAATTAGGCTTGTTGATTGTACTAACAACTTTCCCTCAAGCCAAAGATGCTTGAGTCTTTATACCTTCATGGTTTAGTGTAGTCAAATCATTGATTTGAACCTATTTAATTTGCTTTCATCCAAAGCATTTCTCATCATATCTACACATTGTTGTTGTATAGATACATATGAGAGTTGTATCTTCTTACTTGTAATTATTTCCTTGACATAATGATAGCGAACCTCTGTGTTTGGTCCTAGCATAATAGATAGGATTAGTAGTAAGATGTTATGAACTAATGTTGTTCCCAAATATATGTGAAGTTAAAGTATTCAATCCTAAATCAGATTATAGGCTTCTATTCCATGTAGCTTCTTGTGTTGCATTTTCAAATCATCTATATTCAGTCTTTGTTGATGAAAGAGCAATTGTAGGTTACTTCTTGAAAGAGCATGATATAAATTTAGGTTCTCAAAGTCTTACGAGGGATGAGAATTCTAACTTAATTACTAAGTCCATGCAGCACTTAGGTCCAAAAATGGACTACTAATTAAAGTCATTTCATGTATTTATGCCTAGATCGCACATGGAGAAACATTGAAGTGGCTAGGGATGTTTTTATATACATCCTTATTATTTACTCACTATTTTGTACTTTGAATAGTTTATCAAAGTGAAAACCTAGATGGTGTTTTGAATCATTTGGGTAGGGATCCCACCATAGGGATGAGACATGTTCTTCTAGTTTTAGAACATGACCATGTTCTTCTAATTTAAGAACATGAGGCTCCAAGGTTGCCTACGGTTATTATATATAGCTTTATTATCGAGGACTAAAGTCTTTCCCAAGGGGGGAAGAATATAATAAAGTAAGTTTATGATCCAAGGGTCTGGTTAGTTGAGAGAAGTCTAAAATCGGACACCATTTTATCATTCATATATGGCCAAAGATATTCAGACTAGACTTAAGTATAAGTTCATGTGGTCTCTTAATTAAGTGATCCACTTAGCCTAGTGGCTAACTCTCAAGGTTATGAAGGAAGAGGTCTTGGATTCAGCCCCTATGGGGAGCATGGGAAGAGTGTTTTTCCCAAAGAGCTCTAGAGCCTTCTAACTCAAGAAAATATGAGTTAACTTAAGCCTAGTGGGACTTAACTCAAGTGGCGAGTACACCAACCACTAGTGGACTCTAGTAGAAGGTAGTAAAGTAGTGGTCGAGATCACTCCAACCACTAGAAGACTCTAGTGAAAGATATTAAAGGAGTGGAGTAGATATATATTTCTGGTCCTCGTTGTTTGAAGCAGCTAAATATACAAGCATAAGTTTGGGGGGAGAGTCATCTTTCTAGCATGTGAATAGTAGTAATTTCCTAGTTTCTTGCCTTAAGCCTAAAGACTAGAGTGGATAGACAAATGTAGGTGTTGTTGGCCACTGTTTGGGCTATCAATTCAATCTTTTAGTGCCATTTCAAAGAATCTATTGAGCACGTACAAACTATGTACACTCTTACATAATCCTCTTGGTTGTTCATTATTTTTTATTTATCCATTTTTTGGGGAGACTCTTAATTCTATTCCAAAAATCTGACACCTGTTCATCCTTTCCTGAACCTTAGTGGTGCCTAGACTATTCTAGCTCCATTTTCATTCTAGTGAGTCCTTTATAGGGGGGAAGCTTGGACCATGGGATATATATTTTTTTACAGACATAATCTGAGGAAGAAGATGTTGGTGCAAGCAAGCCTTAACACTTGGCTTTGTTGTGTGCCTTTGAAGACCCAACATAAAGCTTGGACTATTGAACCCTTGGAAAGCATAAAAGATTGGACCCTTGGATGATACATTCACAAGAGTCAATAATCATATGAACCTAGTCTTATTGAGTTTTATTTTTTTTCTCATGTAAAAGTCCATGTGACTTTATCAACATTGTAATCATACCTACTAGACTAGAGTCGTGGAAAAGTTAGATGATCTAGTTGAGGGAATATCTCCCTAAGTCTAGTGGAGAGAATCAAGGGAGCTTTAATTTGAATTCAAATTCAAATTCATTCAAAAACCTTCTATAAAAACCAATGTAAAAGTCGCGGGTTTAGTTACACTCTTCCCGAGGCTAATCCAATCTAATTTGTGAGTGTGTGAGAGCTACTACCTAGCCTACACCTCAGAGTACCATTGTGCATTACATCTCTTGCCAATGGGAATGTACATTTGATAGATTCAATACATATACTCATAGTTCTTTACTCTGTGTTTTCTCTGAGTGATTACCTCCAAGTCTGTCAACTTCAACAGAGCATATCTCAAGATCTACTGAACCAAATTTGATGATCAAGGGCTCATTGGAACCAGCTCAAAGCATTCTACAACACTACAAAGTTTCAAGTCAATCTATTCAGCCAATTGGGAGAAATCGCTGTCGAAGTGATCACTGGTATATTTCTATGTGATTCCTAAAAAGTCGGGGGTGTCCCTGAGTTTGCTAAACATCATGCTCAGTGTATAGTTTATCATTTGGAGTGATTTAACTTGCTAATGTTAGCTTGTTAAGTTAATTCAATACTCCCAGAAGGAATTAGACCAATTGTAAGTGTGCTGGACACACTGAGCTTAGGACTGAGCAGGTGTCATTACAGGAATAGCAAGTTTTTGGACTTATGAAGGTTCAAACTTATCTGTTTTGATTTGATCATTTCTCAATCACTTTGTAAAGCACATATATAGTTTCTTGGTGTCATTTGGAAGCTCAAGGAGTCTTCTAACCATATCTGAAGAAAAGAAAGGGCAGGTGTGAAGCAGGTCTAGCAGCACCACCTTGATCTTCTGATTGTACCCAGCCATCACATCCAACAGTGGTATCAGAGCAAACAAGGTAATCATGGGTGATGGTTTCCCTTCCTTTATTGACAAATTGGATAGGAATAACTACCAGGCATGGTCATTAAGAATGAAGACTTATCTACAAGGGAGAAGCTTGTATGGATACATATCAGGAGATGAGGAGTTGCCCTCATTCAAAACCAGAGGCCTACCTACAAAGGATGAGCATGAGAGACTAAATCAATGGTGTGCTAAAGATGCTTTGGCAAGGTCATACCTTCTAAACTCTATCTCTGATTTCCTTCTACCTCATGTTAGGAACTGTAAGACTTCCCAAGAGACTTGGGAAACCTTGTCAACATACTTCTCATCAAGCACAAGGGCCAGAAAGAATCAGCTATGGATTGAGTTTACAACTCTTAGGAAACAATCAAAACAATGTGTTTCAGATTTTGTCACCAAAGTCAAAGATATAGCAGATCAACTTGCAAGTGTTGGAGAAGAGATTGAAGAAGAGCAAATTGTTAGACAAGTGATCAATGGACTCAAAGCAGATGACAAGTGGGAGAGCTTTACCACTGCAATGGACTTGTACATGGACATTCAAGCACCTGATCTAACAACTCTGATTGGACAACTCTTTACACATGAAGCCAAGATCACAAAGAATGGAGAGCAATCAAAAGGTAACAATCCCTCTGCCCTATATACAGATAAGAAGTCTAAAGATCAGGGTAAAAGCAAGAAGGTTGATGATGAAGGATCCACCTCCCAAGCAAACTATGCAGGGAGAGGTAGATCATCTAGAGGTAAGGGCAGAGGAGGTAAGTCAGGTAGGGGGAGACCCTATAATCAATCCCCATGCAATATTTGTGGCTTGTCTAATCATACTACAGATGAATGCTACAAAAACTACAAGAACCAAAGAGGAAGAGGTCACCAAAGAGGAGGATACTCCCAAGGCAGAGGCAGATTCAATCAATCTCAAGGCTACCATGGCTACAACAATAATTACAACAACAACTACAACAATAGCTACAATCACAATGGCAATTATCAAGGAGGATACAGGAACAGAAAGGATTACAATAATTATGCAGAGGATCAAGATGATTCCTTGTTGATTATGAACATGACATCTAAATCAGGTATCAATGATGATCATTTGTTCTATATTGATTCAGGTTGCTCTAACCATGTAGCTGGGAATGTTGCCTTACTCTCTGATTTGGAAGAACCTAAAGGCAAGCACCAAGTGCAGACAGGTGATGACACTAAACACTCAGTGGTTAAAGTAGGTAATGTCAAAACAAGTGATGGTAATCAGAATTTACTAAGCAGAGTATTGTATGTTCCAACAATCACCAAGAATCTGATGAGTGTAGGTCAGATTGTTGAAAAAGGTCTACAGGTCAGGTTCACTCAACATGGTGCATTTGTGGAGGATCCAAAACATGGATTCAGAAGGATAGCCAAGGGAGAGAAGTCAGGTAGATTATTTACCTTTGAACTTGAGGATACTAAAAATATTGCATTGTACAACTATAGGGACCAAACCCTATCAGAATTGGAGATGTGGCACAAGAGATTGGGTCACATTGGAGAGAGAACCATAAAGCAAATGAGCAGGGATCAATGTGTGCTTGGGATACCTAATGTATCCAAGCAACACATGATATACAAGTGTGGGGCTTGTCAATTTGGTAAGTCACACAGGTTGCCATATACCAAGAAAGGATTTATGCATGAAGATTACTTGGAATTGGTGCATACAGATGTTTGGGGACCAAGCAAGGAGCCATCCATATCTGGATCAAGGTACTATGTATCTTTTATAGATGATTATAGCAGATGGACTGTCTTGTACTTCATGAAACATAAAGATGAAGTATTTAATTGCTTCAAAAGGTATCTTGCATTAGTAGAGAATCAAACAGGTAGACATTTGAAGAGATTAAGGTCTGATGGTGGTGGAGAATACTTCTCCAATGATTTTGAAGACTTCTTGCAGGAAAGAGGTATCAAGAGGGAGATTACCACAAGGTACTCACCTGAACAAAATGGGGTAGCTGAAAGAAGAAATAGACTCATTGTGGAGACAGCTAGGTCTATGCTTAATGAGAAGAAACTACCAAATTATCTTTGGGCAGAGAGTGTATCTACTGCCACATACTTAATCAACAGGTTGCCATCAAAGACACTTGATGGAATGACACCCTATGAGGCTTGGCATGGTAAGAGACCATCTCTGGATCATTGCAAGATCTTTGGGTGTGTTGCATATGTGCATATTCCCTCACAGGTAAGGGGAAAGCTAGACCCTAAGGCTGAAAAGTGTATCTTTATTGGTTATGATTTGAATCAGAAAGGATACAGGTTCTATAACCCCTCAAACAAAGGCTTCAAGGTAAGCAGAGATGTAATCTTTGATGAAAATGATTCATGGTATGATAATGAGTGCAGGAAAGTGAGTTTACCTTATGATATGGAAGAAGACTTTCCAAAGCTTGTCAGGCAAGAACCAACTCAGAATGAGGACACAAGCTCAGATGATGAAGACACCATCAACATTGAAGAGTTCAAAGCTTGGAAATCAAAAGGGAAGATGAAGATGAAGCAACTTGAAGACAATCCAGAATCCTCAACTCAAGCTATGAGGAGATCTTCAAGAGAAAAGAAGAAACCTATTAGGTATGGATATGATACTTCACTTGTAACCAAGCACTCTGTATATCTTGCAAAGGATATCTTAAGTGAAGAACCAGGTACATTTGAGGAAGCTATTACTAAACCAGAATGGAAGGAAGCAATGGATGAAGAAATGGAGGCTCTCAAGGAGAGTGATACTTGGGACTTGGTACCCAAGAAGGACTCCATGAAGGTGATAGGATCCAGATGGATCTACAAACTCAAAAGGAACTCAGATGGTACAATAAGCAGGTACAAAGCTAGGTTGGTGGCCAAGGGCTTTGCACAAACCCAAGGCATTGATTATGAGGAGACATTTTCTCCTGTGGCAAAGATGCCAACTATCAGAATTATGGTGAGTGTAGCTGCATCCAAGAATTGGAACATGTACCAATTGGATGTGAAGAATGCATTCTTGAATGGATGGATATCTGAAGAAGTCTACATGTCACAACCACCTGGCTATGAGGATCCCAATAAGGTAAATCATGTTTGCAAATTGAAGAAAGCTCTGTATGGATTGAAGCAGGCACCTAGAGCATGGAACTATAGGTTGACAACCTATCTTTTGGATCAAGGATTTGTGATGAGTAAAGCAGATACTTCATTGTTTATAAAGAAGAACAATTCAGAGGTAATATACTTGTGTGTCTATGTTGATGACATCATTATTACAGGAAATGATGTTCAAGGAATTAGACACATCAAAGGTCAAATGATGAAGGAATTCAAGATCAATGATCTTGGATTATTGAAGTACTTCCTAGGGCTTGAATTGATCTACACAAATTCAGGTATATTCATTACTCAGAAGAAGTACATTCAGGACATGGTCAAGAAGTTTAATTTGCAGGAAGCTAAAGTCTCAAACATTCCTATGGAGGTCAACCACAAACTCAGTGCACATGAAGGAGAAGAACTCAAGGATATTACAGGTTACCAAAGTTTGGTAGGTAGTCTCAATTATGCTACCTTAACTAGGATTGATATCTCCTATGGTGTTAGTGTACTTAGCCAATTTATGCATAAACCAAGAGTACCACATTTGGAGGCAGCCAAGAAGATAGTAAAGTACCTAAAGGGAACACAAAATCATGGTTTGTATTACCCATATTCATCAGATATTGATATCAAGGTATACTCAGATGCAGATTGGGCAGGTTGCAAAGATGACAGGAGGAGTACATCTGGTTACATATGCTTTGCAGGTGATAAACCAATTTCTTGGTCATCCAAGAAACAACCTACAGTAGCTCTATCATCTACTGAGGCAGAGTACAGAGGGCTAGCCAATGCCACTCAAGAATCAATGTGGTTGAAGTTACTCTATTCAGAATTGGGCCTATACACTAGGTCACCTATCATATTTGGTGATAATACAAGTTCACTCCATCTAGCTGCTAATCCTGTGTATCATGCTAGGACAAAACACATAGAGGTTCATTACCACTATGTGAGGGAGAAATTACTTAGCAAAGAAATCCAATTATCATATGTATCCACTAATATTCAATGTGCAGATTTGCTTACAAAAGCTTTGGATGGGAGCAAGTTATGCAGGTTTAAATCCATGATTGGATTACAGGATATCATTGAAGACTAAAGATGAAGACTCAAGCAAGTGTTTGGCTTGAGGGGGAGCTGTTGGTGCAAGCAAGCCTTAACACTTGGCTTTGTTGTGTGCCTTTGAAGACCCAACATAAAGCTTGGACTATTGAACCCTTGGAAAGCATAAAAGATTGGACCCTTGGATGATACATTCACAAGAGTCAATAATCATATGAACCTAGTCTTATTGAGTTTTATTTTTTTTCTCATGTAAAAGTCCATGTGACTTTATCAACATTGTAATCATACCTACTAGACTAGAGTCGTGGAAAAGTTAGATGATCTAGTTGAGGGAATATCTCCCTAAGTCTAGTGGAGAGAATCAAGGGAGCTTTAATTTGAATTCAAATTCAAATTCATTCAAAAACCTTCTATAAAAACCAATGTAAAAGTCGCGGGTTTAGTTACACTCTTCCCGAGGCTAATCCAATCTAATTTGTAAGTGTGTGAGAGCTACTACCTAGCCTACACCTCAGAGTACCATTGTGCATTACATCTCTTGCCAATGGGAATGTACATTTGATAGATTCAATACATATACTCATAGTTCTTTACTCTGTGTTTTCTCTGAGTGATTACCTCCAAGTCTGTCAACTTCAACAGAGCATATCTCAAGATCTACTGAACCAAATTTGATGATCAAGGGCTCATTGGAACCAGCGCAAAGCATTCTACAACACTACAAAGTTTCAAGTCAATCTATTCAGCCAATTGGGAGAAATCGCTGTCGAAGTGATCACTGGTATATTTCTGTGTGATTCCTAAAAAGTCGGGGGTGTCCCTGAGTTTGCTAAACATCATGCTCAGTGTATAGTTTATCATTTGGAGTGATTTAACTTGCTAATGTTAGCTTGTTAAGTTAATTCAATACTCCCAGAAGGAATTAGACCAATTGTAAGTGTGCTGGACACACTGAGCTTAGGACTGAGCAGGTGTCATTACAGGAATAGCAAGTTTTTGGACTTATGAAGGTTCAAACTTATCTGTTTTGATTTGATCATTTCTCAATCACTTTGTAAAGCACATATATAGTTTCTTGGTGTCATTTGGAAGCTCAAGGAGTCTTCTAACCATATCTGAAGAAAAGAAAGGGCAGGTGTGAAGCAGGTCTAGCAGCACCACCTTGATCATCTGATTGTACCCAGCCATCACATCCAACAGAAGAGGAGTCATCGTCAATCGCTTGGTTTTTTTAGCAAGATATACACTCAGACAGAAAAAGATAATATGAGAGACTCATAAGCGAGCACGAGTATATTTTGGATGAACAAATCTCTCTCAAGGAGCAAATACATCAAATTTCATGGCTCCCAGTAATTTCACAATCCAGCTTCCAACCCTCGAGGCCCCATGGATCCGTTTCATCTGTACATCTGAATTTCCACTGCAGTAATGGCAGACAAATCATTCTTGATTAATGCAACACCCCAAAAAAAAAAGCGCTCGATGCCAAAGAAGGAAAATATGCTCAACAAGACGGAAAGACCGAAGGACTATGTCAAGGATGTCAAATGTTACTATACGCTGAAGAAGACAACCAATTGCCAAATGCATTATTCAAGCATGATTTGTCCCCCATTACTGCAGTGACATAGAAAGGCAACGGAGCCGTGGGATCTTAAAGGTTGGAAGCTTGATCGTGAATTTACTAGGAGCCACGAAATTTGATATGTTTGCTCCTTGAGAGAGATTTGTTCATCCAAAACATACTCTTGCTCGCTTATGAGTCTCCCACATTGTCTTTTTCTCTCTGATTGGAGGTCTTGCTAAAAAAACCAAGTGACTAAGGATGCCCCCTCTTCCTCAAATCATATCTACAAAAAAAAATATATCGTGCTATCTAGCCTTCCACCTCAGATCAAGTATGCCCCTCATATGGTTTCATATACTGTCCAGCCAGGAGAGCCGATACATGCGTGCCCCCTCCTTTTTCTTCTCCTGTGCACCCCCCTTCTCCAAAAAACGAGCTTCCTCTCTTTGTAGCTACCAATCAGAGCTATCCTTTACAAAAAAGAATGACAGATCCTCCTACTTCCTAGATATTTTTGAAGGTACGCATGCTAACGTGAAGCATGTTTTGAATCATTTGTGTAGGGATCCCACCACATAGATGAGACATGTTCTTCTACGTTTAGAACATGACCATGTTCTTCCAACTTAAGAACATGAGGCTCGGGGGTTCCCTAAGGTTATTATATATAGATTTATTTTTTAGGACTAAAATCTTTTCCAAGGGAGGAAGAATGTAATAAAGTAAGTTTGTAATCTAAGGGTCTCGTTGATTTAGACAAATCTAAAATCTGACACCATTTGGCCAAGCAGAAAGCTCCAATAAAATTTTGATTGCGTTGCTACGCAAATTATCTTTTGATCATAAAAGCTTTTGGCCACAAGCATTGATCGGTGCAATTTGGGCTTTCAGAACTACAAGAAGGGGAACCAGAGGCGAGAGTCCATTTTGCTTAGTATATGGAAAAGAGGCTTTAGCACCATTTGAATTTATTATCAAAAAAGAAATTGGAGCCAAGACCATTGGAATTGAACCTCCAATTAGGAGACTGGTGGCATTAGAAGAATACAGAGAAGGAGCAACATAAAAACTTCAGGTAACACAAGTAGAGCATAAGAGACTACCATAGGTATCTTAGGACCAATGAAATATAGGAAGGATCCTTGGATCTGATGCATCAAATCCCAACAGTTTCAACCAAATTGGCATCCAAATAGATAGGACCGTACAAAGTGATAAAGGTATTACCACATGGAGATGTGGATCTGTAGGATTTGCAGGGTAAGAGGATACCCCTGGTCAACATCTTGAGCGTGAAGAATTAATTACCTATATTAAGTAAAGATGAAAGAACTTCATTCACTGTACATATCATGTTTCATTCAGCACTTGTAGTTTATTTTGATCTTATTAAAATAAGCAAATAAAGAAGGAATTGCACCAGAACGGTGCAAAGACTTGATGTGGGGGTCTGTAGCGCAGCACGAATTTCTCTCTCTCTCTCTCTCTCCCTCTCTCTCTCTCTCTCTCTCTCTCTCTCTCTCTCTCTCTCTCTCCCTCTCTCTCTCTCTCTCTCCCCAGCCCCCACCCCCACTCCCCCCGCAGCTCTCTCTCTCTCTCGCTCTCTCTCTCTCTCTCTCTCTCTCTCTCTCTCTCTCTCTCTCTCTCTCTCTCTCTCTCTCTCTCTCTCTCTCTCTCTCTCTCTCTCTCTCCCTCTCTCTCTCTCTCTCTCTCTCTCTCTCTCTCTCTCTCTCTCTGTCTCTCTCTCTCTCTCCAATCCCTACGATCCCCTCCGCGCTCTCCATTGCCTCCTCCTCGCCCGCAGTCACCTGCTCCGCACCACTCCATTGCCACCTCCTCGCCCACAGTCACCTACCCCCGCACCACTCCACCCACACCTCCCACACCACCCACAACCACCCACCACCCCACCCACACCTCTCACACCACCTGCCATCTCTCCCACTCAATATGAAAGGGTCAAAGGCTACTACAAAAGTTATTAACGGAGGTGTTTCTGAGGATCATTTGAATATCACGGGCGGCTCATAATGAGGATCTTGTAGTTGTGTACGCTATACGGATTGGATGAATTTCTTGTATTGATGTTGTTTAGTTCTGGAGTAGCATGTTAGCCTAGAGCATCAACTTTAGAGCATTTCTTTTGCCTATAATCTAATCATCTGTGTGAACTAAGGAGTGATTTCATCCTTCACTATTGCCATTTTTGTTGCTCTTCTCTCTGAGTGTCCACGTTTTCTGTGCAATTATTGTGATATGCTTGCTCACAAAAATGTTAAAGGGTATACTTCCCTAAGAAGGACCTCCCATGAGTAGCCAAAGTACTGGAAGTGCATATTTTCTGCTCTTATATGCCCCAGTATCTCCTCTACAATATGCAAACACACATGCATATGCATACACACAATGCATATGCATACACACATACACACAAACACACATGCATATGCACACACATGCATATGCACACACATGCATATGCACACATATGCATATTCATACACACATACATATGCATACACACATGCATATGCATACACACATATACACATGCATATGCATATAAACATGCATATGCATACACATGCATATGCATACACACAATGCAAATGCATACACACATACACACATGCATATGCATACAAACATACATATGCATACACACATGCATATGCATGTGTGAGCATACATATGCATACACACAATGCATATGCATACACACATGCATATGCATACACACATGCATATGCATACCCACATACATATGCATACACACATGCATATGGATACACACATGCATATGCATACACACATGCATATGCATACAAACATGCATATGCATACAAACATACATATGCATACACATGCATATGCATACACACAGTGCATATGTGTAGCACCCCTCTTCTCTCTCTCTTCCCCCTCCGCCCCCCCACATTGCAATGTCTCCGCCACCCCCTCCCGTCAACCCCCCGCTGACCCTACCCCTTAGCCCCCCGCTGACCCCACCCCTCAGCCCCCGCGTGCCCCCTCCCTCATCTCTCTCTCTCTCTCTCTCTGTCTCTCTCTCTCTCTCTCTCTCTCTCTCTCTCTCTCTCTCTCTTTCTTTCTCTCTCTCTCTCTGTCTCTCTCTCTCTCTCTCTCTCTCTCTCTCTCTCTCTCTCTCTCTCTCTCTCTCTCTCTCTCTCTCTCTCTCTCTCTCTCTCTGCCCTCTCCACTTAACTCCTTCACTGCCCCCGCCACCCCCTCCCAAACCCCCGCTGATCCCGCACCTCAGCCCCCCGCTGACCCGGCCTGTCAACGCCCCGCGTGCCCCCTCCCTCATCTCTCCATCCATCTCTCTCTCTCTCTCTCTCTCTCTGTCTCTCTCTCTCTCTCTCTCTCTCTCTCTCTCTCTCTCTCTCTCTCTCTCTCTCTCTCTCTCTCTTTCTCCCCTCTACCCCCCGCATCCAACTGCCCCCGCCACCCTCTCGCCTCAACCCCCTACTGACCACCCCCCTCAGCCCCCCGCTGACCCTACCCCTCAGCCCGCCGTGTGCCCCCTCCCTCATCTCTCTCTCTCTCTCTCTCTCTCTCTCTCTCTCTCTCTCTCTCTCTCTCTCTCTCTCTCTCTCTCTCTCTCTCTCTCTCTCTCTCTCTCTCTCTCTCTCTCTCTCTCTCTCTCTCTCTCTCTCTCTCTCTCTCTCTCTCCCTCCCTCCCTCCCTCCCTCCCTCCCTCGCTCTCTCCCTCCCGTCTCTCTCTCTCTCTCTCTCTCTCTCTCTCTCTCTCTCTCTCTCTCTCTCTCTCTCTCTCTCTCTCTCTCTCTCTCTCTCTCTCTCTCTCTCTCTCTCTCTCTCTCTCTCTCTCTCTCTCTCTCTCTCTCTCTCTCTCTCTCTCTCTCTCTCTCTCTCTCTCGCCTCCGCCCTCGCATCCCCCTCCACCCCCGCATCCCACTACCCCCGCCACGCCCTCCCCTCAACCCTCGACCGACGGCGCCCCTCAGCCCCCCGCTGACCCCGCCCCTCAGCCCCCCGCGTGCCCCCTCCCTCATCTCTCTCTCTCAATCTCTCTCTCTCTCTCTCTCTCTCTCTCTCTCTCTCTCTCTGTCTCTCTCTGTCTCTCTCTCTCTCTCTCTCTCTCTCTCTCTCTCTCTCTCTCTCTCTCTCTCTCTCTCTCTCTCTCTCTCTCTCTCTCTCTCTCTCTCTCTCTCTCTCTCTCTCTGTCTCCTCCCCCTCCACCCGTGCATCCCACTGCCCCCGCCACCCCCTGCCCTCAACCCCCCGCTGACCCCACCCAACAGCCCCCCGCTGACCCCGCCCCTCAGTCCCCCGCATGCCCCCTCCCTGATCTCTGTCTCTCTATCTCTCTATCTCTCTCTCTCTCTCTCTCTCTCTCTCTCTCTCTCTCTCTCTCTCTCTCTCTCTCTCTCTCTCTCTCTCCACCCCCCCTCTGCCCCTTGCATCCCACTGCCCCCGCTCCCCTCAACCCCCTGCTGACCCCGCCCCTCAGCCCCTCGCTAACCACGCCCCTCAGCCCCCTCGAGTGCCCCCTCTCTCATCTCTCTCTCTCTCTCTCTCTCTCTCTCTCTCTCTCTCTCTCTCTCTCTCTCTCTCTCTCTCTCTTTCTTTGTCGCCTACCTCTCACACTCCACCATCCTCCCCCACAACCCCCTCATCCCACAATCTCCCTCCCCCACGACCCTCTTTTTCTCCCCACCCCTCGGTACAACCCCCTCATCCCACCCACCTCGCGAGCCCATCCACCCCCCACACTATCTCAACTTCCCCACTGCCCAACCCTCCACTCAACCCCGTACTGTTGTGCCTGGTGGTGATCTGGCTAAAGTGCAGAGAGCAATATGCATGATATCCAATTCCACAAGTGTTGCAGAGGTGTTCTCGCGCATAGACTTCAAGTTTGATCTTATGTATGGTAAGAGAGCATTTGTCCTTTGGCACGAAGGTGAAGGCATGAAGGGAGGAGAGTTCTCAGAAGCACATGAAGACTTGGCGGCTCTTGAGAAGGATTATGAGGAGGTTGGAGCAGAAGCATGAAGGAGATGACTGGTCCAACTAAGGAATTCATTGGGCTCTTGGAGATGACTGGTCCAACTAAGGAGTTCATTGGGCTCTTGGATTGGTGAGGTTAAAATGAATCCTCCACGCACCATTTCTCACACTCAATGGGTCATTCTAATATCACGGGCGGCATAAGATGAGGATCTCAGCTTGCAAGTAAAAGGGTCAAAGTGTAACTGGTAAAATTGAAGGTGGAGAAATGATTGTTGCCACCAACCATTCATGACGACTGCCTATTTTTTGAGGATCCAATTTAAATAAAGTGGCCTTATGGACTTACCCCTCCAATTTTGGGCAATCAAGCGGCGCATGATCAATGGACGTGAGGAATCGGCAAGGCCCTCTTGGCCTATTGGAGTCTATAAAAGCAATTGAATTGTGTTCATTTGGGACATTCAAATACACACATTTGCATACGTACGTATAGAGGTCCTCTCTTTGCACTTTGTGGCTTCAATCCTACTGTAGGAAGTCACTCTGTGGTATGGATACAAAGCATTGGCTTCCTAGTGGAGGGCTAATAGCACTATAGTGTGAAGAGAGTGGCTTGGATTTTTCATTCCGTGTGAGTCAGTGGTATTTTTATGCTCATTTCCTTAGAGCAATTCTTCAGACTTTGTATTGATCAGTGCTAATCCCTCTCTCTCTCTCTCTCTCTCTCTCTCTCTCTCTCTCTCTCTCTCTCTCTCTCTCTCTCTCTCTCTCTCTCTCTCTCTCTCTCTCTCTCTCTCTCTCTCTCGCACGCGCGCACTCTTCCCCCAGCCCCCACCCCCACTCCCGCTGCAGCCCCTCAGCCCCCTCATCTTTCCCCCCACGGACCCCTTAGGTCACTCCCCCCCGCCAATCCCTCTCTCTCTCTCTCTCTCTCTCTCTCTCTCTCTCCAACCCCCGCCATCCCCTCCTCGCTCTCCATTGCCTCCTCCTCGCCCACAGTCATCTGCTCTGCACCACTCCATTACCACCTCCTCGCCCACAGTCACCTATCCCCGCACCACTCCACCCATACCTCCCACATCACCCACAACCTCCCACCACTCCACCCACACCTCTCACACCACCCACCATCTCTCCCACTCAATATGAAAGGGTCAAAAGCTACTACAAAAACTATTAACGGAGGTGTTTCTGAGGATTATTTGAATATCACGGGAAGCTCATAATGAGGATCGCAACTTGCGTATAAAAGTGACAGTAAAAGAGTAAGTGGTAAAAGTATAAAAGGATAAAGGACTATTGCCGCAAACCATTCGTGACAATCTCCTATTTTTGAGAATCCAATTCAAGACTAGTGGCATATTTGTTCTGCCCCTTCACTTTTGGAGCAATCAATCGGCCCATGGCCAGTGGACGTGACTAGTACTCACTGAGGAGATAGATATATATATACAAAGACCTATAGACATACAGGGATCCTCTCTTTGCACTTTGTGGCTACACACCTACTATAGGAAGTCACTTTGTGATGAGGATAGAGAGGGTAGGCTTCCCAGTGGAGGGCTAGTAGCACTATAGTGTGAAGAGAGTGGCTTAGTTTTGTCATTCAGTGTGAGTCAGTGGTATTTTCATGCTCTTTCCCTTAGAGCAAGTCTTCATACTTTGTACTGATAAGTGTCAGTCTGCATCTAGTTGTGTACGCTATACGGATTGGATGAATCTCTTGTATTGATGTTGTTTAGTTCTGGAGTGGCATGTTAGCCCAGAGCATCAACTTTAGAGCATTTCTTTTGCCTATAATGTAATCATCTGTGTGAACTAAGGAGTGATTTCATCCTTCACTATTGCCATTTTCATTGCTCTTCTCTCTGAGTGTTCACGTTTGCTGTGCAATTATTGTGATCTTCTTGCTCACAAAAATGTTAAAGAGTATACTTCCCTAAGGTGGACTCCCTTGAGTAGCCGAAGTACTGGAAGTGCATATTTTGTGCTCTTATATACCCCAGAACCTTCTCTACAATATGCATACACACATGCATATCCATACACACAATGCATATGCATACACACATACACACATGCATATGCACATACATGCATATGCACACACATGCATATTCATATACACATACATATGCATACACACATAGACACATACACACATGCATATGCATACAAACATGCATATGCATACACACATGCATATGCACACATGCATATGCACACATGCATATGCACACATGCATATGCACACATGCATATGCACACATGCATATGCATGCACACAATGCAAATGCATACACACATACACACATACACAGATGCATATGCATACAAACATACATATGCATACACACAATGCATATGCATACACACATGCATATGCATACACATGCATATGCATACACACATGCATATGCATACACACATACTTATGAATACACACATGCATATAGATACACACATGCATATGCATAAACACATGCATCTGCATACACACATGCATATGCCACATGGATATGCATACAAACATACATAGGCATACACACATGCACATGCATATACACAATGCATATGTGTAGCACCCCTCTTCTCTCTCTCTTCCCTCTCTGGCCCCCCACATTGCACTGCCCCCGTCACCCCCTCCCCTCAACACCCTGCTGACCTTGCCCCTCAGCCCCCCGTGTGCCCCCTCCCTCATCTCTCTCTCTCTCTCTCTCTCTCTCTCTCTCTCTCTCTCTCTCTCTCTCTCTCTCTCTCTCTCTCTCTCTCTCTCTCTTTCTCTCTCTCTCTCTCTCTCTCTCTCTCTCTCTCTCTCTCTCTCTCTCTCTCTCTCTCTCTCTCTCTCTCTCTCTCTCTCTCTCTCTCTCTCTCTCTCTCTCTCTTCCCCCTCCGCTTAACTCCACCACTGCCCCCGCCACCCCCTCCCCTCAACCCGCCACTGATCCCGCCCCTCAACCTCCCGCTGACCCTGCCCCTCAGCCCCCACGCGTGCCCCCTCCGTCATCTCTATCTCTCTCTCTCTCTCTCTCTCTCTCTCTCTCTCTCTCTCTCGCTTACCTCTCACACTCCACCATCCTCCCCCAGAACCCCCTCATCCCACCATCTCCCTCCCCCACGACCCCCCTTTTCTCCCCACCCCTTGGTCCAACCCCGTCACCCCACCCACCTCCCCAGCCCATCCACCCCCCACACTATCTCAACCTCCCCACAGCCCAACCCTCCACTCAACCCCCTACTGTTGTGCCTGGTGGTGGTCTGGCTAAAGTGTAGAGAGCAATATGCATGATATCCAATTCCACAAGTGTTGCAGAGGTGTTCTCTCGCATAGACTTCAAGTTTGATCTTATGTATGGTAAGAGAGCATTTGTCCATTCGTACCAAGGTGAAGGCATGAAGGGAGGAGAGTTCTCCGAAGGACGTGAAGACTTGGCTGCTCTTGAGAAGGATTATGAGGAGGTTGGAGCAGAAGTAAGAAGGAGATGACTGGTCCAACTAAAATATTCATTGGGCTATTGGATTGGTGAGGTTAAATCAATCCTCCACCCACCATTTCTCAGACTCAATGGGTCATTCTAATATCACAGACGGCATAAAATGAGGATCTCAGCTTGCAAGTAAAAGGGTAAAAGTGTAACTGGTAAAATTGAAGGTGGAGAAATGATTTTTGCCACCAAGCATTAATGACCAGTGCCTATTTTTTGAGGTTCCAATTCAAATAAAGTGGCCTAATGGACTTAGCCCTCAAATTTTGGGCAATCAACTAGTGCATGATCAGTTGAGGGGCGGGGTCAGCGGGGGGCTGAGGGGTGTGGTCAGTGGGGGTTGAGGCGAGGGGTTGGCGAGGGCAGTGGGATGCGGGGGGGGCGAAGGAGAGAGAGAGAGAGAGAGAGAGAGAGAGAGAGAGAGAGAGAGAGAGAGAGAGATAGAGAGAGATGAGGTAGGGGGCACACGGGGGGCTGAGGGGCGGGGTCAGCGGGGGGCTGAGGGGCGTGGTCAGCGGGGGGTTGAGGCGAGGGGGTGGCGAGGGCAGTGGGATGCGGGGGGGCGGAGGGAAGAGAGAGAGAGAGAGAGAGAGAGAGAGAGAGAGAGAGAGAGAGAGAGAGAGAGAGAGAGAGAGAGAGAGAGAGAGAGAGAGAGAGAGAGAGAGAGAGAGAGAGAGAGAGAGAGAGAGAGAGAGAGAGAGAGAGAGAGAGAGAGAGAGAGAGAGAGATGGATGGAGAGATGAGGGAGGGGGCACGCGGGGGGTTGAGGGGCGGGGTCAGTGGGGGGCTGAGGTGCGGGATCAGTGGGGGTTTGAGGGGAGGGGATGGCGGGGGCAGTGAAGGAGTTAAGCGAAGAGGGGAGAGAGATATAGAGAGAGAGAGAGAGAGAGAGAGAGAGAGAGAGAGAGAGAGAGATAGATAGAGAGAGAGAGAGAGAGATATGAGGGAGGGGGCACGCGAGGGGCTGAGGGGAGGGGCGAGCGGGGGGCTGAGGGGTAGGGTCAGCGGGGGGTTGAGGGGATGGGGTGGCGGGGACAGTGCAATGTGGGGGGGCGGAGGGGGAGAAGAGAGAGAAGAGGGGTGCTACACATATGCATTGTGTGTATGCATATGCATGTATATGCATATGTATGTTTGTATGCATATGCATGTGTGTATGCATATGCATGTTTGTATGCATATGCATGTGTGTATGCATATGCATGTGTGTATCCATATACAGGTGTGTATGCATATGTATGTGGGTATGCATATGCATGTGTGTATGCATATGCATGTGTGTATGCATATGCATTGTGTGTATGCATATGTATGTTTGTATGCATATGCATGTATGTATGTGTGTATGCACTTCCAGTACTTCGGCTACTCAAGGGAGGTCCTTCTTAGGGAAGTATACCCTTTAACATTTTTGTGAGCAAGCAGATCACAATAATTGCACAGCAAACGTCGACACTCAGAGAGAAGAGCAACAAAAATGGCAATAGTGAAGGATGAAATCACTCCTTAGTTCACACAGATGATTAGATTATAGGCAAAAGAAATGCTCTAAAGTTGATGCTCTGGGCTAACATGCTACTCCAGAACTAAACAACATCAATACAAGAGATTCATCCAATCCGTATAGCGTACACAACTACATGCACACTGGCACTTATCAATACAAAGTATGAAGACTTGCTCTAAGGGAAAGAGTATGAAAATACCACTGACTCACACTGATTGAAAAAACCAAGCCACTCTCTTCACACTATAGTGCTATTAGCCCTCCACTGGGAAGCCCACCCTCTGTATCCTCATCACAGAGTGACTTCCTGCAGTAGGTGTGTAGCCACAAAGTGCAAAGAGAGGATCCATGTACGTCTATAGGTCTTTGTATATATATATCTATCTCCTCAATGAGTACTAGTCACCTCCATTGATCATGGGCCGATTGATTGCCCCAAAAGTGAACGGGGAGATCAAATATGCCACCAGTGTTGAATTGAATCCTCAAAAATAGGCAATTGTCACGAATGGTTGGCGACAATAGTCCTTTATCCTTTTATACTTTTTCCACTTACTATTTTACTGTCACTTTTATATGCAAGTTGAGATCCTCATTATGAGCCGCGCGTGATATACAAATGATCCTCAGAAACACCTCCGTTAATAACTTTTGTAGTAGCTTTTGACCCTTTCATATTGAGTGGGAGAGATGGTGGGTGGTGTGAGAGGTGTGGGTGGAGTGGTGGGAGGTTGTGGGTAGTGTGGGAGGTGTGGGTGGAGTGGTGGGAGGTTGTGAGTGGAGTGGTGCGGGGAGAGGTGACTGTGGGCGAGGAGGTGGCAATGGAGTGGTGCGGAGCAGGTGACAGCGGGCGAGGAGGAGGCAATGGAGAGTGCGGAGGGGATGAGAGGGATTGGAGAGAGAGAGAGAGAGAGAGAGAGAGAGAGAGAGAGAGAGAGAGAGAGAGAGAGAGAGAGAGAGAGAGAGAGAGAGAGAGAGAGAGAATTCCGTGTTGTGCTAAAGACCCCCACATCAAGTCTTTGCACCATTCTGGTGCAATTCCTCCTTTATTTGCTTATTTCAATAAGATCAAAATAAACTACAAGCACTGAATGAAACATCATATGTACAGTGAATGAAGTTCTTCCATCTTTACTTAATATAGGTAATTAATTCTTCACCCTCGAGATGTTGACCAGGCGTATCCTCTTACCCTGCAAATCCTACAGATCCACATCTCCATGTGGTAATACCTTTATCAATTTGTACGGTCCTATCCATTTGGATGCCAATTTGGTTGAAACAGCTGGGATCTGATGCACCAGAACCAAGGATCCTTCCTCTATTTCATTGGTCCTAAGATACCTATGGTAGTCTGTTATGCTCTACTTGTGTTACCTGAAGTTTTTACGTTGCTCCTTCTCTGTATTCCTCTAATGCCACCAATCTCGTAATTGGAGGTTCAATTCCAATGGTCTTGGCTCCAATTTCTTTTTTGATAATAAATTCAAATGGTGCTAAAGCCTCTTTTCCATATACTAAGTGAAATGGACTCTCGCCACTGGCTCCCCTTCTTGTAGTTCTGAAAGCCCAAATTGCATCGATCAATGCTTGTGGCCAAAAGCTTTTATGATCAAAAGATAATTTGCGTAGCAACCCAATCAAAATTTTATTAGAGCTTTCTGCTTGGCCAAATGGTGTCAGATTTTAGATTTATCTAAATCAACGAGACCCTTAGATTACAAACTTACTTTATTACATTCTTCCACCCTTGGAAAAGATTTTAGTCCTAAAATATAAATCTATATATAATAACCTTAGGGAACCCCGGAGCCTCATGTTCTTAAGTTGGAAGAACATGGTCATGTTCTAAACGTAGAAGAACATGTCTCATCTATGTGGTGGGATCCCTACACAAATGATTCAAAACATGCCTCATGTTAGCATGCGTACCTACCAAAAATATCTAGAAAGTAGGGGGATCCCTCATTCTTTTTTGGAAAGGACAGCTCTGATTGGTAGCTACAAAGAGAGGAAGCTCGTTTTTTGGAGAAGGGGGGTGCACAGGAGATGAAAAAGGAGGGGGCACGCATGTATCGGCTCTCCTGGCTGCACCGTATATGAAACCATATGAGGGGCACACTTGATCTGAGGTGGAAGGCTAGATAGCATGATATATTTTTTTTTGTAGATATGATCTGAGGAAGAGGGGGCATCCTTAGTCGCTTGGTTTTTTTAGCAAGACCTCCAATCAAAGAGAAAAAGATAATGTGGGAGACTCATAAGCGAGCAAGAGTATGTTTTGGATGAACAAATCTCTCTCAAGGAGCAAACATATCAAATTTCGTGGCTCCTAGTAAATTCACGATCAAGCTTCCAACCTTTAAGGTCCCACGGCTTCCTTGCCTTTCTATGTCACTGCAGTAATGGGAGACAAATCATGGTTGAATAATGCATTTGACAATTGGTTGTCTTCTTCAGCATATAGTAACATTCGACATCCTTGACATGAGTCCTTCCATCTTTCCGTCTTGTTCAACATATTTTCCTTCTTTGGCATCGAGTGCTTTTTTTCTGGGGTGTTGCATTAATCAAGAATGATTTGTCTGCCATTACTACAGTGGAAATTCAGACGTACAGAGGAAACGGATCCATGGGGCCTCGAGGGTTGGAAGCTAGATTGTGAAATTACTAGGAGCCATGAAATTTAATGTGTTTGCTCCTTGAGAGAGATTTGCTCATCCAAAATATACTCCTGCTCGCTTATGAGACTCTCATATTATCTTTTTCTGTCTGAGTGTATATCTTGCTAAAAAAACCAAGCGATTGACGATGACTCCTCTTCCTCAGATTATGTCTGTAAAAAAAAATATATCCCACCGTCCAAGTTTCCCCCTATAAAGGACTCACTAGAATGAAAATGGAGCTAGAATAGTCTAGGCACCACTAAGGTTCAGGAAAGGATGAACAAGTGTCAGATTTTTGGAATAGAATCAAGAGTCTCCCCAAAATATGGATAAATAAAAAATAACGAACAACCAAGAGGATTATGTGAGAGTGTACATAGTTTGTACGTGCTCAATAGATTCTTTGAAATGGCACTAAAAGATGAATTGATAGCCCAAACACTGGCCAATAACACCTACAATTGTCTATCCACTCTAGTCTTTAGGCTTAAGGCAAGAAACTAGGAAATTACTACTATTCACATGCGAGAAAGATGACTCTCCCCCCAACCTTATGCCTACATATTTAGCTGCTTGAAACAACGAGGACAAGAAATATAAATCTACTCCACTCCTTTAATATCTTCCACTAGAGTCTTCTAGTGTTTGGAGTGATCTCGACCACTACTTTAGTACCTTCTACTAGAGTCCACTAGTGGTTGGTGTACTCACCACTTGAGTTAAGTCCCACTAGGCTTAAGTTAACTCATATTTTCTTGAGTTAGAAGGCTCTAGAGCTCTTTGGGAAAAACACTCTTCCCATGCTCCCCATAGGGGCTGAATCCAAGACCTCTTCCTTCATAACCTTGAGACTTAACCACTAGGCTATGTGGATCACTTAATTAAGAGAGCACATGAACTTATACTTAAGTGTAGTCTGAATATCTTTCGCCATATATGAATGATAAAATGGTGTCCGATTTTAGACTTCTCTCAACTAACCAGACCCTTGGATCATAAACTTACTTTATTATATTCTTCCCCCCTTGGGAAAGACTTTAGTCCTCGATAATAAAGCTATATATAATAACCGTAGGCAACCTTGGAGCCTCATGTTCTTAAATTAGAAGAACATGGTCATGTTCTAAAACTAGAAGAGCATGTCTCATCTCTATGGTGGGATCCCTACCCAAATGATTCAAAACACCATCTAGGTTTCCACTTTGATAAACTAGTCAAAGTACAAAATAGTGAATAAATAATAAGGATGTATATAAAAACATCCCTAGCCACTTCAATGTTTCTCCATGTGCGATCTAGGCATAAATACATGAAATGGCTTTCATTAGTAGTCCATTTTTGGACCTAAGTGCTGCATGGACTTAGTAATTAAGTTAGAATTCTCATCCCTCGTAAGACTTTAAGAACCTAAATTTATATCATGCTCTTTCAAGAAGTAACCTACAATTGCTCTTTCATCAACAAAGACTGAATATAGATGATTTGAAAATGCAACACAAGAAGCTACATGGAATAAAAGCCTATAATCTGATTTAGGATTGAATACTTTAACTTCACATATATTTGGGAACAACATTAGTTCATAATATCTTACTACTAATCCTATCTATTATGCTAGGACCAAACACAGAGGTTCGCTATCATTATGTCAAGGAAATAATTACAAGTAAGAAGATACAACTCTCATATGTATCTATACAACAACAATGTGTAGATATGATGAGAAATGCTTTGGATGAAAGAAAATTAAATAGGTTCAAATCAATGATTTGACTACACTAAATCATGAAGGTATAAAGACTAAAGCATCTTTGGCTTGAGGGAAAGCTATTAGTACAATCAACAAGCCTAATTGCTTGGCTAATTATTCAGGACCACACATCATTTTATTTCTTGACAAGAAAGAACTACATATGAGCCTATGCTAGTCATTTTGAGTAGAGTTACTTTGACCAATTATAAAAGCCAAGAGAATAAAGACTCTCATTAATTAAGGGATCTAAACCCATGACTCATGAGGTAAGAGTACTCAATTCAATTCATCACTAAAGTATAGGATCACTTTTAGGTGAGATAAAATTCAAATTGTAACTCAAATATGAGTATAAATAGACATGCTTTTAGTCGTTTGACCTCTTGCAAGCATTCACCGATGAATATATGCCCACTAGCATTAAGCATGATACTCTCAAAGAGATTCCACATTTCATGCAAAGCCTTGCTAAGTCAATGAGGAAAATCATAGAAGGTTTTAGGCATTGCATGGAACATAGCTGTCCAATTCCTTCTAATGAGAAGACATAACATTGTATCTCAATAGAATACGCAATGGCAACCTATGACCAAGCGTCTTCTGCATGAAGCTTGGTTCATCGGGAGATTCCATAAGGAAATGCATTTAAATAGATGGAAGGACTCAAGTAAAGTGGAGAGATAAGAAGAAACCACAACGATGATCCACATGAGGATACCTAAAGTTAACACCCATAACTTATATAAAACAAAATGCTTCAAGCGCTTGAGGAGTTGATTGAATTTACTAGAACTATCAACAAGCACCACTTCCTTCAACTTCTCTAGAGGAATTTCCCAGTGAATATGTATCTCCAAATCTTTATATGAGAGGCTTAAGTGCTCCTAGAGTTGTTGCACTACTTGCTCTAGGGACTTAGGAAGTGGGGTATTTGGAACAAGACTTAGAGACATAAAATCCATATCCTTATGTTCCATGATCTCTTTTGGTAGACCAAGCCTACAATCCTCTAAGAGCATCTCATCGGATACAATCTAGGCAACCCATGCATGCTCAAGAAATTATAAGATTAACATGAGGCAAATCCTACAATGGTAATATTATTTCCAAATACCCACGAGCTATGATAATGAGAAGAGTACACAAAGCATAGTGTCCACAAGGAATCATGTGATGATTTCTCAATCCTCATTTACAACAACTCATAACATAGAAAGAATAGCTTTATCACCCACTACATACAACTACGCTCACTCTCTCAAGTCTTAGGAAGTGGGGTATTTGGAACAAGACATAGATCCATAAAAATCAAATACTTATGTTCCATAATAACTTTTAGTAGAACAAGCCTACAATCCTCTAAGGGCATCCCATCAGATAGAATGTAGATAACCCACGAATGCTCAATGAATTACAGAGATCAACATGAGAAAAATCCTAGAAATAGCAATATTATTTTCAAATACCCACGACGTATGCTAATAAGAAGAGTACATCTCAGTCCTCATTTACAACAATACATAACATAGAAAAAATAGATTCATCACGCACCATATATAACTACCCTCACTCTGTCAAGTGCATGATAAATCATCTCCTCAATGACTATCTGTGCCCTTCAAAACGAGCTAGATAGAACAATCATGTGAGTCTAAGCACCTCTACTTCTACTCTAGTGAGCATGAAAAAGAAGAGTCACACAAACCAATCCTACAGGCTCTAAGTAAAACGGCAAGTGACTGAAGTAAACATAGGCAATCTTTGAAAAGCTCAACCAGCTCTTCTAGCACCATCTCATAAATTGGAAGCATTCCTATCACTAGTGTTGAGGTCAAGATGCTATGTTGATTGGTGAATCCCTTCTTGACTCAAGGATTGCCTAAAGATCTCCGCAACAATATCGATGGCTATTCAATCCTACAAAGTCAGACTTATCCACTAGTGAAAAAGATAAATGGGCACGGTCAACTTCTCCATCATCCTTGTTACCTTCACTTTCAAACACTTGGGCGTGTACAGGACACAGCATAATGATTAAGAATTATATTTCTATATTTTTATAAGGATAAAGAATATAATAAAATAGCACAAATCCTCTATTAAAAACCAATCTCTATAAACATGAGACACAATAAAACAAAAGTGATTCTATAGTTTTTTATCACAAAAAAATAGTATTAAACATGTAAAAAAACAATCATTTCCTAAGGGGTCCGAACGCGAGCTCAAAATGAGATCCACGAACTTTCTACATATCTCTCCACTGCAATATGCAGCATGAACTTTCCAATTTCTATGAAGAATATATCCAGGATGGTTGTGGATTCATAATAATAGAGAAAATATTATCTCATAATCGATTTTCCTTTTCTATTCCTCCACCTTTGAAAACAATACACAAAACATAGTTGTATATCTCCATGGTGGAAGAAGTATCATGAAGCTTTCTTAATAACTAGGCTTTGCATTTATGCTTGGAAGAAGAGCTGCATGGTTTTTGTCACTCAAAACATAGAAACCTAAATGAGAATCTCAACTATGGTAACATCACAAGGGTACACTAGCTTATGTTGTATGGGAATTTTTTAAATTCATGGGAGCCCCTATTTTTGGACATTTGAATGGAGGTACGAACTCCATCTCATAAAAGACAACGACGTCAACAACATGGAGGCCGAGCATGAAAAGGAAGATTTGAATTCAAATGAAAAGGTGGACGATACAGAGACAAATGAACTATACATGTGACCGATACAGAGACAAATGAAGTATCCAAAATAATGGATGCTGACACTTAAATAAGTTTCTTGCAGTGCTTTCAAGCGATTAAAGTTGAGGGCCTAAACTGAACCTTGCAGTACAAATGAAGAGAAAAAAGAAAATTGGATTTCTCTCATATAATAGAAAAGTCAGTTCATAATGTCCAAAATCAGAAGGTCACTTAATTGTTCATGCCCAACCTTCAAACGAAAAGAAACATAACAATAATAAAGCCTCTTTTATATTGGAAAAACCAGCATATTTTTAGGAAACAACGCATGCTGCAAAGAAAATGTTAGAAAGGGTCATAGAGACGACAAAATAATCCTACTTAGTTTAGACCAACATATTTGAGAACTGGATCATTTTGCAAAATTGATTTCCAAAATGTAACTACATGAATGTTTCATATCAGAGTCTCAAGTACAGCTTGCAAAATTATTTTCAAAATGCAACTACATGAATGTGGAAGTAGGTAAATTAAATGAACTTTTTATTTAATACCAAATTGTATTATTCTTATTTAATGAAAATTACTTCTTCAATTTATCTTTTTTGATACCTCATAAAGTTTCATACTCCATCATTATGTCTTTGGCTTTTTGTTTGCAAAATCTACAACTAAGGCACCATTGTCTGTGTGTGTATATGTGACTCCTTTTTTATGATAATCATTAATCTCATGTAACCGATTTTGGAGTCGAATACTAATAAAAAGTGGGTAATAAGCACCCCAAATATCCAATTTCTACCACACATCCAATAAGATATAGAAACCTAAACTTGAGGTGAAAGATGACAAGGGAGACCTATTAAGCAAGGACTTTCCCTTTGCTTATTAAGTATAAAGATAAATAATGCCAAAGGTGCATATCGAAACGAAGGTGCATCAAGAAAACAGTTTTAGGATTATTCATTGATCAATTACCAATTTATATTGTTCTATATTTGTTTCATGTTGGAGATTCACTCACTAATTATGCATAATGACATAAAGGCAAAGAGAAGTAGAAACAAAGCATTCAGGAGAAAATAAACCTTGGTGAAGGGATAAATTCACGACTGTAAATATACAACATAGAAACTTCCAGAATTAGAGTTTGTTGAAACCCGATCAAATTGTATATAAGAGAGCTGAGATAGATAGAAAAGAGAGAGAGAGAGGGTGCGCATATGAGCACGCACATATAGCAGATATAGAGATATAGAAGACGCTAGAGATTGCGTATGTAGATATGAATAACAGAACCTAAATATCGGGTATTCATTTGAGAGAGATGGTAAGGAGAAACTACTCAGTATAGGAGAGTTCTCATGACTATGAGCGAAGTGAGGCCGAGTCATTTTTGTAGACATCTTCTCTAATAGAAAACACATGTTCATGTGGAAGTTTGAGCGCATTCTTTGTATGTGAAGAAATCTCAGAGATTTCATGTTACTATGAAAGTTAGTTAACAGTTATAGTTTTCTCAGTAAATATTTTCTGGTACTTCTATGAGTTAGATCTCGAAGTACAGTGTAAAGTTTTGTATGAGATATAGCTTATCTTGTAGCTATAAGTCTCAACTATAAACTGATCAAAGATTTCGGTGAAATGAATATATACACACAGTACAAAGTCTGACCGGAAAGAGGCATTCAGAATTGATGAAGTTTGTCCTTAAACTTCAGATAGAGCTCATTTAGTGAAGGAAGAACAAGAAGAAAGGTGATAAAGGAAAAGAAAAAGATGAAGAAGAAGTGAATGCTCAAGCAAATTATGCAAAAGGACGAGGTAATGTCAGAAATAAAAGTAAAAGTAATACAAAAGAAAGAGGTAATAAGAAAGCTTGGTGGATCTGTTGATTAAGCAATCATTTGGCTCATGATTGCTGGCATAATTCACAAGGATCAAACCAAAATCATAACAATAACTGTAGAAGTAGAAGCGGAAGATATCAAAGAGGAAGACAAAGCCAAAGAGGCGGATATGGTAGAGGTGGAGCAAGAAGTTGGGGACAAAATCAATCTCACAACACTACCTACTACAACTATGCGAATGATACGCAGAATGACGATCATACGACCTTGATGATGAACTCGATAAGTGTGTCAGAGAATGAAGATCTCAAGGTATTCTATATTCACTCTGGTTGTTCAAATCATTTTTCTAGAAATATAGAATTATCATCAGAACTTGAGGGAGGTATTTCAAATCATACAGTACAGACAGGTGATAACACAAAACATAATGTAAGGTCAATTGGAAAAGTAAAATGTAAGAATGGAGCTGACCTACTAACAAATGTTTTGTATGTTCTAACAATTCCGAAAAATCTGATCAGTGTGGCTCAGATAGTAGAAAAAGGTTTTCAAGTTAGCTTTACAAATGAAGGAGTATTTGTTGAAGATCTAGAGAATGGATACAAACAGATTGTCCATGGTAAAAAGGAAGGTAGACTTTTTACTGTGAAAGTACAAGGAAATGTTAGCCAAGCCTTGATCACACATGGTGATGAGGTATTTACAGAACTAGATCTCTGGAATAAGAGGTTAGGACATTTTAATGAAAACGAAATCAAAGCTATGGTAGAGAAATAGACCGTGAGAGGATTACCAAATTTGAAGAACCAACATATGATTCACAAATGTGAAGCTTGTCAGATGGGAAAAGCCCACAGGTTACCATTTCAGAAAAATGGTTAGAAATACGATGGTGTGCTAGAACTCATACATATAGACCTATGGGGGCCAACAAAAGAAGGATCTATCAGCGGATCGAGGTATTATGTTCTGTTTATTGATGATGCAACAAGATGGATAACTCTTTATGTTTTGAAAGAGAAATCAGAAGTGTTTGGAGTTTTCTGACATTTTCATGCATATGCTGAAAGACTTACAAGACAAAAACTCAAAAGTCTAAGGTCTGATGGAGGAGGAGAATATTTTTCTCGAGAGTTCAATGATTATCTATGGAATGCGGGTATCAAAACAGAAATAACTTGCAGGTATACACCGCAACAAAATGGAGTAGCAGAAAGAAGAAACCGAACTCTAGTTGAGTTTGCAAGAGCAATGCTAAAGGAGAAGAATTGTCCAAACTATCTTTGGGCTGAGGCTGTAAATACAGCTAAATACCTGGTAAATAGATTACCATGTACAGCTTTAAATGGAATGACCCCTTATGAAGCTTGGTGGGGCAAGAAACCAACACTTGATCATTGTAAAGTGTTTGGATCAGTTGCTTATGCTTATGTACCATCACAGTTGAGACATAAGCTTCAACCAAAAGCTGAAAAATATGTGTTCATCAGATATGATGAAAAGCAGATGGGTTATAGGTTATGGAGTCCTCTAACCAAACAATTTATTGTTTCCAGAAATGTGACATTTGATGAAGGAAAAAGTTGGTATACAGATAAAGAGCATAGTATTGAAACACTTGAAGAAGAGATAAGAAGAAATGAAAAAGATAAATCACATATGCAGGTGAATGGAGATGAAGATCACATGCAGGCAAGTACGTCCAGGATCGGATCAGGTATGACAAAGGAAGATGGGTCAAGATTTGATGAAGATGTGTATTCAGATACACATGAAGAGTTTGAACCAAGAAGGTCAAATAGAGTTAGGAAACAACCAACAAGGTATTCCTATGACACTTCTTATTTGACTCAGAAAAACTATGCTTATTTAGTAAAGGAAGATGAAGAACCTCAGAGTTATGGTGAAGCAAAAGGTAAGAATCAATGGGAAGAAGCAATGAAGGAAGATTATAATGCTCTTAAAGAGAACCAGACTTGGGAAATTATGGCAAAACCAAATGGTAAGAAAGTGATTGGAAACAAATGGGTTTATAAAGTGAAGAAGCTTGCAGATGGAAGGATAGCCAGATACAAAGCTAGAATGATAGTCAAAGGCTATGCTCAGACATATGGCATAGATTATAATGAGACGTTTAGTCCGGTGGCAAAGATGTCAACCATAAGGACATTGATTGCTATAGCAGCATCAAATGGATGGAAGCTAAGTTAGCTGGATATAAAGAATGCATTTCTGAATGGATATATATCACATGAAGTCTACATGGAACAACTTGAAGGGTTTGTAAGTTCCAATTACACAGAACATGTTTGCAGGTTAAGAAGAGCCCTCTATGGATTGAAGCAAGGTCCAAGAGCTTGGAATTACAGACTTGTGAAGTATCTCAATGACCTTGGATACCAAAGCTCAAAGGCTGATGCAAGTCTACTCGTTAAGAAAACAGATGAAGGTATGATCTACATTTGTATTTATGTAGATGACATAATAATCACAGGAACCTCAGATGAAGGAATCAAAGAGGTAAAGAGGCTGCTTGAAAAAGAGTTCAAGATCAGTGATCTACGGAAGTTATCATACTTTCTTGGAATGTAAGTTACATATACAGATCATAGTATATATGTTTTGCAAGAAACATATCTCCTAGACTTACTAAAGAAGTTTAATATGGAGAATTGCAGAGAAGCTTCAACACCGCTTGAAGTAAATCATAAACTCAGCAAATATGGTGGTGCAAAGTTTAAAGATATGAGGAAGTATCAGTCGTTAGTGGGAAGCTTAATTTATGCTACGCTAAAAAGAACGGGTCTCACTTATGCAGTAGGAGTTCTATCACAATTTATGCATTCTCCAAAGGATCAACATTGGATTGCAGGACAAAGAGTTCTTAGATATATTAAAAGAACTATAAAAGAAGGATTATATTATCCTTATACGTCAGATATAAAGCTAAGAGCATACAGTGACTCACATTGGGCAAGAAGTTAAGATGACAGAAGGTCAACACATGGGTATATGATATACCTAGGAGATAAGCTTATAAGCTGGTGTTCAAAGAAGCAACACACAGTAGCTTTATGGTCAACAGAAGCAGAATATAAAGGACTTGTGGAAGCAGCTAAAGAAGTGATATGGATTCAGACCTTGTTCAAAAGCATGGGTATTGATCAAGGTATACCTATCATACATGGAGACAACATGAGATCGTTGTATCTTGCAGCAAATCCAGTATTTCATGCAAGAACAAAACACATAGAGATTCAATATCATTTCCTGAGGGAAAAGGTAATAGAGAAGGATATTGAATTGGTATTCACTCCTACAAAAGATCAGGTTGCAGATATTCTCACAAAGAGCTTAGATGGAGTAACGACAAGCAGATTCAAAGAAATGGCAGGAATAAAAGAAAAGAAGGATATATGAAGACTGGAAGATGCAAATTAGTGATTGAGGGGGAGCTGTTGGAGATTGAATCACTAATTATGCATAATGACATAAAGGCAAAGAGAAGCAGAAACAAAGCATTCAGGAGAAAATAAAACCTTAGTAAAGGGACAAATTCACGACTCTAAATATACAAAATAAAAACTTCCAGAATTAGAGTTTGTTGAAACCGGATCAAATTGTATATAAGAGAGCTGAGATAGATGGAAAAGACAGAGAGAGAGAGGGTGCACATATGAGCACGCACATATACAGATATAGAGATATAGAAGACGCCAGAGATTGCGTATGTAGAGATGAATAACAGAACCTAAATGTCGGGTATTCATCTGAGAGAGATAGTAAGGAGAAGCTACTCACTATAGGAGAGTTCTCATGACTATGAGCGAAGTGAGGCCGAGTCATTTTTGTACACATCTTCTTTAATAGAAAACACATGTTCATGTGGAAGTTTAAGCGCATTCTTTATATGTGAAGAAATCTGAGAGATTTCATGTTACTGTGAAAGCTAGTTAACAGTTACAACTTTCTCAGTAAATATTTTTCGGTACTTTTATGAGTTAGATCTCGAAGTACAGTCTAAAGTTTTGTATGAGATATAGCTTATCTTGTAGCGATAAGTCTCAACTATAAACTGATCAAAGATTTCGGTGAAATGAATATATACACACAGTACAAAGTCTGATCGGAAAGAGGCATTCAGAACTGATGAAGTTTTTCCTTAAACTTTAGATAGAGTTCATTTAGTCAAGGAAGTTCACGTATCACATTTGAAGTAATTACAAACAAAATTGCAGTTGATTTCGGTAATATTCCGATAAGATTTCGATGACAATCCGGTGAAGTTCCGGTGGAATTTTGGTAAGTTCAAAACACAGTTTTGACAAAATTAAGTGACACAAACATTGTTTAACTGTAAAAAAACACAGTAGTGTAAAGTCTGAAGTAAATCAGTTCAGAACTCAAGCTTTATGGAAATGTGAAGCTTTCTGTAAAGTGAATTTTCGGTGTTCATTGAATACAATTATAAGTTTTCAGTTTCAGAAAGTTTGCTAAGCTACTGATGATTATAGAGATTACCTAACATCAGTCTAGCTTAGTTTCTGTGGTGTAAGCGAATTCCGTAATAAGCGTTGCACCAACATTTCAGATGTCTATGAGTAATGAGTCTACGAATGAGTCTATGAGTAATGAGTCTACGAATGAAAACATTATTTCTACATCTTTTATTTTAAAGTATTTATTGCTTCACCAATAAATATAATACTTAATCCAAGCAAAATATACCTGATATAGAAGTAGAAGAAGAGGAGTTCATCAAAAATTGCATTAGTAGTGAAACCTTATTCTCATAATCCTATGAGTATGGTCTATCTAAGTATCAAGGTGCACAACCATATGGACAATAGTTAGATAGGTTGATCTTAGTTATTCTATAGCTTAAGGCATTAGACATAGATAAATACTTCTCATAGCACTGAATCACGTCTTACATTCTAAAGCACACTAAAAAAACACCCTACGTGTAGACAAACAATGAGACCATAGCAAATTCAGTTTTGATCTTCCCATTGTTCTTAATTCACACCTCTTGAAATCTTCATTTATCTTTAACATTCTTCAATGCCACGCAGTCTTGTGTGCTTTCTTGTGATGATAATGACATTCAATATCCCTCTTCCTTGATTTACTTCTACTCTTATTCCATTGAGCATTATTTTCCTTGTTCTTGCTCGTACCACGTTATTAATTCTTTCCTTGGTAAGAATCACACACATTATACGCATCTCCACTCTAAGTTCCAACCATGGATTTTCTATGAATCTTCTCACTCAAGAGTGTTGACATATATCAACATAGACTAATTTATCACCAAGTGCACTATTGCTAATAGCTATGCAAAATGTATCTAAAGATGATTGCAAGGCACATAACAACAAGAATGCTTTCATTTGATTATCCATATCCGTTTTCTGAGCCTATAGCTCGGAGAATATAGCATCAAACTCATTTATATCAATAGCAACACTACGTGTGTCCTTCATTCGAAGATCATAAAACTTTCTCATCAGATACACTTTATTTGATGCCGTTTCTTTTTCGTATGTATTACATAAGTTCTACCAAATCTTCTCTGCATTTTCATGATCTAATAGTATAAAGTAAATATTATCTACTAGATGCAATTGAATGGTAGACCTTGTCATTTCATCTAACTCATCCTAAACATCATCATCCATATCAACATGCTTCTTTCAGATTCCATTTACTTGCTTCCATTGTCTCCTCTGAATGAGCACATGTTTAATAATATTCTTCTTTAGAGAAAAGTTTGTGCCATCAAATTTTTAGATCTTAAAATATTATTTTCCTTGTAAGTTCAAGGTCCTCTTGGGAGCACTAGCACTAGACCCAGGTCTACCAAATGTGCTTGAGATTTTTTATTCCATGATGATATAGGACTGAACAGAATGAAAATGGAGCTAGAATAGTCTAGGCACCACTAAGGCTCAAGAAAGGATGAACAAGTATGAGATTTTAAGAATAAAATCAAATCTCTCTCTAGACAATGGATTAATGAAAAATAATGAACAACCAAAAGGTATATGTGAGAGTGAATGTGCTCACATCAATAAGTGTATCAAGGAATAAAGTGACCACTATATGGTTGGCAAAACCAAAAAAATTTAGATAATCTTTTGCTAGAGTCTCTTTTGCAAAATGAGCATATGACCAATGTCAAAATTTCATAAAACTACAAGTACTAACAAGAAACTTATATAGTAAATCCCTAACTCTACTCCATATAATTACTTATCCAAAGGATACCAATTAGGCTTATCAATCACCTATGAACAACTAGCATACATCTCCTATACTGAGACTAGATAAATCTTCCACTTGCATCACCAAATAGATACTTACATCTGTGTGTCTCCTAGTTAAAAAAACTCACCACAATCCTCTTTATCAAATATAAAAGGATTTATGCAAAAAGCCTAACTCCTATATCAATGAACACATGTATCTATGTGCTTAATAGATGCTTTGAATTGCTACTAAAAGGTTCAATTGATAGCCCAAACACTGTCCAAAAACACCTCTAACTGTCTATCCACCCACTCTATTATAAGGCTCAATGCAAGAAACTAGAAAATTACTACCACCACGTGCTACAGAGATGACTGTCCTCCCAATCTTGTGCCTGTATACATAGCTGCTTGAATCAACGAGGATGACAAATATAAGTTGAGTCTACAAGTGCATGTGCAATCTTCTCCACTTCTTTAATATCCTCTATTAGAGTCTACTAGTGGTTCGAGTGATCTCGAACACTGCTTTAGTACCTTCCACTAGAGTCCACAAGTGGTTGGTGTACTCGTCCTAGAGCTCTTTGGAGAAAATACTCTCTCCATGCTCCCTATGGGGATTGAACCCAAGACCTCTTCCTTCACAACTTTGAGACTTAACCACTAGGTTAAGTGGATCACTTGATTGAGAGAGCACATGAACTTATACTAAAGTCTAGTCTCAAGATCTTTAGCCATACATGAGTGACCAAATGATGTTCGATTTCAAATTTGTCTAAAGCTAGCATACCCTTAGATAATAAACTTACTTTATTACCCTAAAAATAAAGCTATAATTCATAACCGTAGGCATCCCGTGAGCCTCATGTTCTTAAATCGAAAGAACATGGTCATCTTCTAAAACTAGAAGAACATGTCTCATCTCTCTAGTGGGATCCCTACCCAAATTATTCAAAACACCATCTAGCTTTGCACTTTGATAAACTGGTCAAAGTACAAAATAGTGAATGAATAATAAGTATGGATCTAAAAACATCCCTAGCTACTTCATTGTATCTTGATGTGCAATCCAGACACAGATATATGAAATGGCTCTAATTGACAAAAAACCCAAATGAATAAGTCAATCTTAGACTTGTCATCTTTTAAAGATTGAATATGTTCTTGTATAGAACATCTATCTAGGATTTTTAATTAGTTATCTAGTTCCAATCCACTAATCATGGACTTTTACAAAAATAATGTAATACCATATCTAAGTCAATTCCATATAATTTGGAAAGTGAAAGAAAATACCTAAAAATATGTATAACAAATTAAAACTTCTAAGATATAAACTTGCTATGAGTCAAATACTTGATGACCCAAGACTTTAATTTCTTAATGATCTATTTCAAAAAGATACTAAAGCTTTGTATCTATCTTTAAGAGAAATAGACTTCAGTCTCAAAAAGATTCATAGAGTAAATCAAAACATCATCCAACCACAAGATACTATTGTGGTATCCAACATCAATGTGCCAACCCACTGAGACTATATTGATCTGATTTTAATCAAATAATGCTTCACTTGATACTAAGTTTATACCTATATTTAATCTTTATGATTCCTTACTAGGAATGAAATTCATGTGCATTACTTAGAGTCAAAAGAGTGAACTTACCTAGTTGCACTAGGAACTTCATGCGTGAAAATAATTATTTCACTGTCAAAGTCGTTTCACTTATATGAGCTAACCTCTTGTGCCAAATTTTCAATTTTGATAAGGTTTGGCTACCATTATTGAACAATTCAATGCTTCTAGTATCTTCGAGCTCAAATATAAATAATCCACCTGAATTTTCTTCTCTTATTATTCTCTTGAATCCTTGATATGGATCCTCAACAAATGCTTTATTCTTTGTAAATGTGACCTGCAATCCTTTTTGAACAATCTGACCTACACTTATGAGATTTTTATTTATAGTTGGCACATAGAATACTGTGCTCAATAGGTTGATGTTACCATATGAAGGCTTCACATTTCCTATCTTCTCCATTGTACGCCTTGTGTCATCTTCTGTTTGGACTTCATGCCATCTCTTGTATTGATGTTTGCTTGTTTCCTCTCCAACAATGATTATCTAAGAGCTTTACTCATACATATTAATCCTTCTTTCTCGTTTTCTTATGGGAACATCACATCGATAGATTTATGAACACGCCTTTTGTAGTTCCAAAGGAATATTACACCAAAGATTGGTTGAAGGTAATTATCTCCACCAATACGCAAGGTAACTCCTATCTCTTGCACATGATTAATGTTACTTGGAGAAACTAAGAAATAAAGAAAATACATGTGCACTTGCCTAGGACTAGTGGTGTGATTTGAGAAGCTTCTAGTCTCTATGACTCAAGTAGAAAAGAAGGAAAACCTAGAGGGGCAAAAGATGAATCATTCAGAATCCCTTGAGAAGATGAGAAAGGAGAAAAATCAAAGAGGTATGATTTGAGGAGCTTCTAGTCGTTATGACTCAAGCAGAAAACAAGGAAAACTTAGAGAGACAAAAGATGAGTCATTCACAATCCCTTGAGAAAGATAAGAAAGGAGCAAATGTAAGTAGAGTCTACAAGTGCATCTGCAATCTCCTCCTCATTATTTGATATTTGAAAGGAAGTAGGAACTCCACGTCATAAAAGACAATGAGGTAAAAAACATGGAGGCCGAGCATGAAAAGGAAGATGTGAATTCGAATGAAAAGGTGGACGATACAAAGATAAATGAACCATACATGTGGACGATACAGAGACAAATAAAGAATCCAAAATAATCGATGCTGATACTTAAATAAGTTTCTTGTAGTGCTTTCAAGCGATTATAGTTGAGGGCCTAAACCGAACCTTGCAGTACAATTGGAGAGAGAGAAAGAAAATGCGGATTTGTCTCATATAATAGAAAAGTCAGTTCATAATATCCAAAATCAAAAGGTCACTTCATTGTTCATGCCCAACCTTCAAATGCAAAGAAACATAAGAATAATCAAGTCTTTTTTATATTGGAAAAAATAGCATATTTTTAGGAAAAAATGCATGCTGCAAAGAAAATGTTAGAAAGAGTCATAGAGACGACAAAATAATCCTGCTGAGTTTAGAACAACATATTTGAGAAATGGAGCATTTTGCAAAATTATTTTCCAAAATGCAGCTACATGAATGTTTCATATCAGAGTCTCAAGTACAGCTTGAACTCCATACCCGGCTCTCAAGTACAGCCGGTTGTGGAAGTAGGTAAACTAAATGTTACGAAAAGGCATGTCAGCTAAGAAGACGTAACTGTGTGGCGGACAGAAACTAAAACAGCAGCAACATAAGAAACGGCAAGGCGATCAGTTAGAGATAGTGGGCGGATGATGTCTCCTGTGACCAACAAAGTCAGGAGATGCATCATCAGACAAGCCGTGAGAGGGGTCCGACGGAGGCACACGGACGTTACGACTCACGAGGACGAATAGATGTGCTAAATTTGGCGTTGTCGGTAAAACTTAATTCAGCCCCGTTATGAACCTCCTATATTGACGACGGTGTGCGTTGCGGTTGGAATGGCTCAGGTGGATAGTCAGGGAATTCGTCGGATGAAGGGCCGCATGGTGGGACAGGCGATCGTCTGCGGGGCATATTACGCTGGAAAGAGCTCTTGGCTGCTGGTATGTAGTCCGAGAGATCAGTGAAAGAAGGAGCAGATGGTGGGATGGGAATCCGCGGTGCAAGATTTACCTGACCAGGGAAAACATTCCGTTCTTCATCTCCGTTCTGAATCCCTGTCGATCCACGAGGGTTGTTCACGACGTCTACCGTTTCTTGGACATTATTTCCTTCGAGCAAAGAGCACGCTCCAAAAACAGTTCCTGCATGCAGTTTTCTGATTTCGGTGAGCGCGGACGCCAAAGGAGATCATATGAAGAATAATAAAAGCACAGAAAGGAAAAGGAACGGATGACGCAGGCAGAGGAAGTGGAAGATCGAGAGAGAAGGTTCGAGAACTAACGCTTACACTAAGAGAGAGAGAGAGTGTGTTTTCGAGAACTAGCGCACACACTATGAGAGAGAGAGAATCGTAGTAAACTAACGCACACACTGTGAGAGAGAGAGTCAAGGTTGCGAAACGAAGGAACGAAACTCACCAGTGGTTAGAAGAAGCAGCGCCAAAGTGAGGGCAGTACCAGATGTGAGGGAAATTTTCCTTTCCGCAGACATGAGCTAAAGACGTAGGTGACGTCAAGGACAACCATTCTACATAGAATCTCGAAGCATAAATAAGATCTTATAGGTCCGTCGGCTCAGAAGAATTCGACAAGTTTCGACTCCCCTTGCGTAATAATTTTACATGTGAAGTAGAAATATTATATATAAAACCTAAAATAGGCGTTCCTTGCACTAAGGATTGGGGCTTGCGCAGTTAACTGATTCAACCAACTTCTGAGCTATAGTTAATAGCTCTTGACATGCATGTACGGTACAGGAAAAGCATCAGCAAGCTAATTGTTTCCCTCACAAACAAATAATTACCATCCATAAAGATGTGCTAGAGTATACCTAGCCATTTTTCAAGCGCAAACCCAAACATATAGATTCTACTTTCACTTGAACTTATGGCACAAGAGGTGTCGGCCTAAGTTCAAATGGAGGGGGAGAACACTCTCTCATGACTTTTATCATGGTGGCGATGAAGAATGAAAAGTTTATGAGTATGCATAGATCTCAAGAAGCTGAGTGCAATAACGGTCCGTGATAGTTATTGCCTTTGAATCATCGATCGTCTTCATGAAAGGGTGGCACACCAAGAAGTCTACAATTCCTTATATGGATTATCGAGCTATAATTAAATAGTGATATGCTCATCAAGACCCAAAAGAAAAAAAACTATCGAATGAGGTATCTTTGCATTTTTTCCTCATGCTCTTTGACTCGACCAAGGTCTCAGCTACCTTTTAATGCCTAATGTGCCACGTGAATTTTATGCAAGTTCTCGAAAGATACATAGATTATCTCTATACATATGCAAAAAAACACATTATACATATTCCAAACCTATATTGAATGTCTGAGGTGCGGGGGGCTGAGCTGCGGGATCAGCGGGGGTTTGGGAGGGGGTGGCGGGGGCAGTGAAGGAGTTAAGTGGAGAGGGGAGAGAGAGAGAGAGAGAGAGAGAGAGAGAGAGAGAGAAAGAAAGAGACAGAGAGAGAGAGAGAGACAGAGAGAGAGAGAGAGATGAGGGAGGGGGCACGCGGGGGCTGAGGGGTGGGGTCAGCGGGGGGCTAAGGGGTAGGGTCAGCGGGGGGTTGACGGGAGGAGGTGGCGGAGACATTGCAATGTGGGGGGGCGGAGGGGGAAGAGAGAGAGAAGAGGGGTGCTACACATATGCACTGTGTGTATGCATATGCATGTGTATGCATATGTATGTTTGTATGCATATGCATGTTTGTATGCATATGCATGCGTGTATGCATATGCATGTGTGTATCCATATGCATGTGTGTATGCATATGTATGTGGGTATGCATATGCATGTGTGTATGCATATGTATGTTTGTATGCATATGCATGTGTGTATGTGTGTATGCATTTGCATTGTGTGTATGCATATGCATGTGTATGCATATGCATGTTTATATGCATATGCATGTGTATATGTGTGTATGCATATGCATGTGTGTATGCATATGTATGTGTGTATGAATATGCATGTGTGTGCATATGGATGTGTGTGCATATGCATGTGTGTGCATATGCATGTGTGTGCATATGCATGTGTGTTTGTGTGTATGTGTGTATGCATATGCATTGTGTGTATGCATATGCATGTGTGTTTGCATATTGTAGAGGAGATACTGGGGCATATAAGAGCAGAAAATATGCACTTCCAGTACTTCGGCTACTCATGGGAGGTCCTTCTTAGGGAAGTATACCCTTTAATATTTTTGTGAGCAAGCATATCACAATAATTGCACAGAAAACGTGGACACTCAGAGAGAAGAGCAACAAAAATGGCAATAGTGAAGGATGAAATCACTCCTTAGTTCACACAGATGATTAGATTATAGGCAAAAGAAATGCTCTAAAGTTGATGCTCTGGGCTAACATGCTACTCCAGAACTAAACAACATCAATACAAGAGATTCATCCAATCCGTATAGCGTACACAACTACATGCACACTGGCACTTATCAATACAAAGTATGAAGACTTGCTCTAAGGGAAAGAGTATGAAAATACCACTGACTCACACTGATCGAAAAAACCAAGCCACTCTCTTCACACTATAGTGCTATTAGCCCTCCACTGGGAAGCCCACCCTCTGTATCCTCATCACAGAGTGACTTCCTACAGTAGGTGTGTAGCCACAAAGTGCAAAGAGAGGATCCCTGTACGTCTATAGGTCTTTGTATATATATATCTATCTCCTCAATGAGTACTAGTCACGTCCATTGATCATGGGTCGATTGATTGCCCCAAAGGTGAACGGGGAGATCAAATATGCCACCAGTGTTGAATTGAATCCTCAAAAATAGGCAATTTTCACGAATGGTTGGCGACAATAGTCCTTTATCCTTTTATACTTTTACCACTTACTATTTTACTGTCACTTTTATATGCAAGTTGAGATCCTCATTATGAGCCGCGCGTGATATACAAATGATCCTCAGAAACACCTCCGTTAATAACTTTTGTAGTAGCTTTTGACCCTTTCATATTGAGTGGGAGAGATGGTGGGTGGTGTGAGAGGTGTGGGTGGAGTGGTGGGAGGTTGTGGGTAGTGTGGGAGGTGTGGGTGGAGTGGTGCGGGGATAGGTGACTGTGGGCGAGGAGGTGGCAATGGAGTGGTGCGGAGCAGGTGACTGCGGGCGAGGAGGAGGCAATGGAGAGCGCGGAGGGGATGGCAGGGATTAGACAGAGTGAGAGAGAGAGAGAGAGAGAGAGAGAGAGAGAGAGAGAGAGAGAGAGAGAGAGAGAGAGAGAGAGAGAGAGAGAGAGAGAGAGAGAGAGAGAAAGAGAGAGAGAGAGAGAGAGAGAGAGAGAGAGAGAATTCCGTGTTGTGCTAAAGACCCCCACATCAAGTCTTTGCACCATTCTGGTGCAATTCCTCCTTTATTTGCTTATTTCAATAAGATAAAAATAAACTACAAGCAGTGAATGAAACATGATATGTACAGTGAATGAAGTTCTTCCATCTTTACTTAATATAGGTAATTAATTCTTCACCCTCGAGATGTTGACCAGGCGTATCCTCTTACCCTGCAAATCCTACAGATCCACATCTCGATGTGGTAATACCTTTATCAATTTGTACGGTCCTATCCATTTGGATGCCAATTTGGTTGAAACTGCTGGGATCTGATGCACCAGAACCAAGGATCCTTCCTGTATGTCATTGGTCCTAAGATACCTATGGTAGTCTCTTATGCTCTACTTGTGTTACCTGAAGTTTTTACGTTGCTCCTTCTCTGTATTCCTCTAATGCCACCAGTCTCCTAAATGGAGGTTCAATTCCAATGGTCTTGGCTCCAATTTCTTTTTTGATAATAAATTCAAATGGTGCTAAAGCCTCTTTTCCATATACTAAGTGAAATGGACTCTCGCCACTGGCTCCCCTTCTTGTAGTTTTGAAAGCCCAAATTGCATCGATCAATGCTTGTGGCCAAAAGCTTTTATGATCAAAAGATAATTTGCGTAGCAACCCAATCAAAATTTTATTAGAGCTTTCTGCTTGGCCAAATGGTGTCAGATTTTAGATTTATCTAAATCAACGAGACCCTTAGATTACAAACTTACTTTATTACATTCTTCCCCCCTTGGAAAAGATTTTAGTCCTAAAATATAAATCTATATATAATAACCTTAGGGAACCCCCGAGCCTCATGTTCTTAAGTTGGAAGAACATGGTCATGTTCTAAACGTAGAAGAACATGTCTCATCTATGTGGTGGGATCCCTACACAAATGATTCAAAACATGCCTTATGTTAGCATGCGTACCTACCAAAAATATCTAGAAAGTAGGGGGATCCGTCATTCTTTTTTGGAAAGGACAACTCTGATTGGTAGCTACAAAGAGAGGAAGCTCGTTTTTTGGAGAAGGGGGGTGCACAGGAGATGAAAAAGGAGGGGGCACACATGTATCGGCTCTCCTGGCTGCACCGTATATGAAACCATATGAGGGGCACACTTGATCTGAGGTGGAAGGCTAGATAGCATGATATATTTTTTTTTGTAGATATGATCTGAGGAAGAGGGGGCATCCTTAGTCGCTTGGTTTTTTTAGCAAGACCTCCAATCAAAGAGAAAAAGATAATGTGGGAGACTCATAAGCGAGCAAGAGTATGTTTTGGATGAACAAATCTCTCTCAAGGAGCAAACATATCAAATTTCGTGGCTCCTAGTAAATTCACGATCAAGCTTCCAACCTTTAAGGTCCCACGGCTCCGTTGCCTTTCTATGTCACTGCAGTAATGGGAGACAAATCATGGTTGAATAATGCATTTGACAATTGGTTGTCTTCTTCAGCATATAGTAACATTCGACATCCTTGACATGAGTCCTTCCATCTTTCCGTCTTGTTCAACATATTTTCCTTCTTTGGCATCGAGCGCTTTTTTTCTGGGGTGTTGCATTAATCAAGAATGATTTGTCTGCCATTACTACAGTGGAAATTCAGACGTACAGAGGAAACGGATCCATGGGGCCTCGAGGGTTGGAAGCTAGATTGTGAAATTACTGGGAGCCATGAAATTTAATGTGTTTGCTCCTTGAGAGAGATTTGTTCATCCAAAATATACTCGTGCTCGCTTATGAGACTCTCATATTATCTTTTTCTGTCTGAGTGTATATCTTGCTAAAAAAACCAAGCGATTGACGATGACTCCTCTTCCTCAGATTATGTCTGTAAAAAAAAATATATCCCACCATCCAAGCTTCCCCCTATAAAGGACTCACTAGAATGAAATGGAGCTAGAATAGTCTAGGCACCACTAAGGTTCAGGAAAGAATGAACAAGTGTCAGATTTTTGGAATAGAATCAAGAGTCTCCCCAAAATATGGATAAATAAAAAATAACGAACAACCAAGAGGATTATGTGAGAGTGTACATAGTTTGTACGTGCTCAATAGATTCTTTGAAATGGCACTAAAAGATGAATTGATAGCCCAAACACTGGCCAACAACACCTACAATTGTCTATCCACTCTAGTCTTTAGGCTTAAGGCACGAAACTAGGAAATTACTACTATTCACATGCTAGAAAGATGACTCTCCCCCCAACCTTATGCCTACATATTTAGCTGCTTGAAACAACGAGGACCAGAAATATAAATCTACTCCACTCCTTTAATATCTTCCACTAGAGTCTTCTAGTGGTTGGAGTGATCTCGATCACTACTTTAGTACCTTCTACTAGAGTCCACTAGTGGTTGGTGTACTCACCACTTGAGTTAAGTCCCACTAGGCTTAAGTTAACTCATATTTTCTTGAGTTAGAAGGCTCTAGAGCTCTTTGGGAAAAACACTCTTCCCATGCTCCCCATAGGGGCTGAATCCAAGACCTCTTCCTTCATAACCTTGAGACTTAACCACTAGGCTATGTGGATCACTTAATTAAGAGAGCACATGAACTTATACTTAAGTCTAGTCTGAATATCTTTCGCCATATATGAATGATAAAATGGTGTCCGATTTTAGACTTCTCTCAACTAACCAGACCCTTGGATCATAAACTTACTTTATTATATTCTTCCCCCCTTGGGAAAGACTTTAGTCCTCGATAATAAAGCTATATATAATAACCGTAGGCAACCTTGGAGCCTCATGTTCTTAAATTAGAAGAACATGGTCATGTTCTACAACTAGAAGAACATGTCTCATCTCTATGGTGGGATCCCTACCCAAATGATTCAAAACACCATCTAGGTTTTCACTTTGATAAACTAGTCAAAGTACAAAATAGTGAATAAATAATAAGGATGTATATAAAAACATCCCTAGCCACTTCAATGTTTCTCCATGTTCAATCTAGGCATAAATACATGAAATGGCTTTCATTAGTAGTCCATTTTTGGACCTAAGTGCTGCATGGACTTAGTAATTAAGTTAGAATTCTCATCCCTCGTAAGACTTTAAGAACCTAAATTTATATCATGCTCTTTCAAGAAGTAACCTACAATTGCTCTTTCATCAACAAAGACTGAATATAGATGATTTGAAAATGCAACACAAGAAGCTACATGGAATAAAAGCCTATAATCTGATTTAGGATTGAATACTTTAACTTCACATATATTTGGGAACAATATTAGTTCATAATATCTTACTACTAATCCTATCCATTATGCTAGGACCAAACATAGAGGTTCGCTATCATTATGTCAAGGAAATAATTACAAGTAAGAAGATACAACTCTCATATGTATCTATACAACAACAATGTGTAGATATGATGAGAAATGCTTTGGATGAAAGAAAATTAAATAGGTTCAAATCAATGATTTGACTACACTAAATCATGAAGATATAAAGACTAAAGCATCTTTGGCTTGAGGGAAAGCTATTAGTACAATCAACAAGCCTAATTGCTTGGCTAATTATTCAGGACCACACATCATTTTATTTCTTGACAAGAAAGAACTACATATGAGCCTATGCTAGGCATTTTGAGTAGAGTTACTTTGAAAAATTATAAAAGCCAAGAGAATAAAGAATCTCATTAATTAAGGGATCTAAACCCATGACTCATGAGGTAAGAGTACTCAATTCAATTCATCACTAAAGTATAGGATCACTTTTAGGTGAGATAAAATTCAAATTGTAACTCAAATATGAGTATAAATAGACATGCTTTTAGTCGTTTGACCTCTTGCAAGCATTCACCGATGAATATATGCCCACTAGCATTAAGCATGATACTCTCAAAGAGATTCCACATTTCATGCAAAGCCTTGCTAAGTCAATGAGGAAAATCGTAGAAGGTTTTAGGCATTGCATGGAACATAGCTGTCCAATTCCTTCTAATGAGAAGACATAACATTGTATCTCAATAGAATACGCAATGGCAACCTATGACCAAGCGTCGTCTGCATGAAGCTTGGTTCATCGGGAGATTCCATAAGGAAATGCATTTAAATAGATGGAAGGACTCAAGTAAAGTGGAGAGATAAGGAGAAACCACAACGATGATCCACATGAGGATACCTAAAGTTAACACCCATAACTTATATAAAACAAAATGCTTCAAGCGCTTGAGGAGTTGATTGAATTTACTAGAACTATCAACAAGCACCACTTCCTTCAACTTCTCTAGAGGAATTTCCCAGTGAATATGTATCTCCAAATCTTTATATGAGAGGCTTAAGTGCTCCTAGAGTTGTTGCACTACTTGCTCTAGGGACTTAGGAAGTGGGGTATTTGGAACAAGACTTAGAGACATAAAATCCATATCCTTATGTTCCATGATCTCTTTTAGTAGACCAAGCCTACAATCCTCTAAGAGCATCTCATCGGATACAATCTAGGCAACCCATGCATGCTCAAGAAATTATAAGATTAACATGAGGCAAATCCTACAATGGCAATATTATTTCCAAATACCCACGAGCTATGATAATGAGAAGAGTACACAAAGCATAGTGTCCACAAGGAATCATGTGATGATTTCTCAATCCTCATTTACAACAACACATAACATAGAAAGAATAGCCTTATCACCCACTACATACAACTACGCTCACTCTCTCAAGTCTTAGGAAGTGGGGTATTTGGAACAAGACATAGATCCATAAAAATCAAATACTTATGTTCCATAATAACTTTTAGTAGAACAAGCCTACAATCCTCTAAGGGCATCCCATCAGATAGAATGTAGATAACCCACGAATGCTCAATGAATTACAGAGATCAACATGAGAAAAATCCTAGAAATAGCAATATTATTTTCAAATACCCACGACGTATGGTAATAAGAAGAGTACATCTCAGTCCTCATTTACGACAATACATAACATAGAAAAAATAGATTCATCACGCATCATATATAACTACCCTCACTCTGTCAAGTGCATGATAAATCATCTCCTCAATGACTATCTGTGCCCTTCAAAACGAGCTAGATAGAACAATCATGTGAGTCTAAGCACCTCTACTTCTACTCTAGTGAGCATGAAAAAGAAGAGTCACACAAACCAATCCTACAGGCTCTAAGTAAAACGGCAAGTGACTGAAGTAAACATAGGCAATCTTTGAAAAGCTCAACCAGCTCTTCTAGCACCATCTCATAAATTGGAAGCATTCCTATCACTAGTGTTGAGGTCAAGATGCTATGTTGACTGGTGAATCCCTTCTTGACTCAAGGATTGCCTAAAGATCTCCGCAACAATATCGATGGCTATTCAATCCTACTAAGTCAGACTTATCCACTAGTGAAAAAGATAAATGGGCATGGTCAACTTCTCCATCATCCTTGTTACCTTCACTTTCAAACACTTGGGCGTGTACAGGACACAGCACAATGATTAAGAATTATATCTCTATATTTTTATAAGGATAAAGAATATAATAAAAGAGCACAAATCCTCTATTAAAAACGAATCTCTATAAACATGAGACACAATAAAACAAAAGTGATTCTATAGTTTTTTATCACAAAAAAATAGTATTAAACATGTAAAAAAATAATCATTTCCTAAGGGGTCCGAACGCGAGCTCAAAATGAGATCCACGAACTTTCTACATATCTCTCCACTGCAATATGCAGCATGAACTTTCCAATCTCTATGAAGAACATATCCAGGATGGTTGTGGATTCATAATAATAGAGAAAGTATCATCTCATAATCGATTTTCCTTTTCTATTCCTCCACCTATGAAAACAATACACAAAACATAGTTGTATATCTCCATGGTGGAAGAAGTATCATGAAGCTTTCTTAATAACTAGGCTTTGCATTTATGCTTGGAAGAAGAGCTGCATGGTTTTTGTCACTCAAAACATAGAAACCTAAATGAGAATCTCAACTATGGTAACATCACAAGGGTACACTAGCTTATGTTGTATGGGAATTTTTTTAATTCATGGGAGCCCCTATTTTTGGACATTTGAATGGAGGTACGAACTCCATCTCATAAAAGACAACGATGTCAACAACATGGAGGCCGAGCATGAAAAGGAAGATTTGAATTCAAATGAAAAGGTGGACGATACAGAGACAAATGAACTATACATGTGACCGATACAGAGACAAATGAAGTATCCAAAATAATGGATGCTGACACTTAAATAAGTTTCTTGCAGTGCTTTCAAGTGATTAAAGTTGAGGGCCTAAACTGAACCTTGCAGTACAAATGAAGAGAAAAAAGAAAATTTGATTTCTCTCATATAATAGAAAAGTCAGTTCATCATGTCCAAAATCAGAAGGTCACTTAATTGTTCATGCCCAACCTTCAAATGAAATGAAACATAACAATAATCAAGCCTCTTTTATATTGGAAAAAACAGCATATTTTTAGGAAACAACGCATGCTGCAAAGAAAATGTTAGAAAGGGTCATAGAGACGACAAAATAATCCTACTGAGTTTAGACCAACATATTTGAGAACTGGATCATTTTGTAAAATTAATTTCCAAAATGTAACTACATGAATGTTTCATATCAGAGTCTCAAGTACAGCGTGCAAAATTATTTTCAAAATGCAACTACATGAATGTGGAAGTAGGTAAATTAAATGAACTCCATACCCGGCTCTCAAGTACAGGCGGCTGTGGAAGTAGATAAACTAAATGTTACGAAAAGGCATGTCATCTAAGAAGACGTAACTGTGTGGCAGAGAGAAACTACAACAGCAGCAACAGAGCAAACGGCAAAGCGATCAGTTAGAGATGATGTCTCCTGTGATCAACAAAGTCAAGAGATGGATCATCAGACAAGCCATGAGAGGGGCCCGACGGACGCACACGGACGTTACGAGGACGAATAGATGTGCTAAATTCGGGAGATCAGTGAAAGAAGGATTTAACTGACCAGGGAAAGCATTCCGTTCTTCATCTCCGTTCTGAATCCCTTTCGATCCACGAGGGTTGTTCACGACGTCTACCGTTTGTTCACGACGTCTACCGTTTCTTGGAACTTATTTTCTTCGTCCTGCGTGCAGTTTTCTGATTTCCGTAAGCGCGGACGGCAGACTAGATCATATAATGAAGAATAATGAAAGCACAGAAAGGAAAAGGAATGGATGACGCAGGCAGAGGAAGTGGAAGATCGACAGAGAGACAAAGAGAGAGAGAAGGCTCGAGAACTAACGCATACACTAAGAGAGAGAGAGTGTGTCTGTTTTCGAGAACTAACGCACACACTATGAGCGAGAGAGAATCGTCGAAAACTAACGCACATAGAGAGAGAGAGAGACCGAGAGAGTCAAGGTTGCGAAACGAATGAACGAAACTCACCAGTGGTTAGAAGAAGCAGCCCCAAAGTGAGGAAAATCATTTTCCTTTCCGCAGACATGAGCTAAAGACGCAGGTGACGTGAAGAAGTCGACAAGTTTCGACTCAGAATGGTTGTCCGTCGGCTCAGAAGAACTCGACAAGTTTCGACTCAGAATGGTTATCGGTCGGCTCAGAAGAACTCGACAAGTTTCGACTCCCCTTGCGTAATAATTTTACATGTGAAGTAGAAATAATATATATAAAACCTAAAATAGGCGTTCCTTGGACTAAGGTTTGGGGCATGCCAAGTTAATTGATTCAACCATCTTCTGAGCTATAGTTAATAGCTCTTGACATGCATATACGGTACAGGAAAAAGCATCAGCAAGCTAATTGTTTCCCTCACAAACAAATAATTGCCATCCATAAAGATGTGCTAGAGTATACCTAGCCATTTTCCAAGGGCAAACCCGAACATACAGATTCTACTTCGACTTGAACTTATGGCACAAGAGGTGTCGCCCTAAGTTGAAATGGAGGTGGAGAACGCTCTCTCATGACTTTTATCATGGTGGCCATGAACGACGAAAAGTTTATGAGTATGCATAGATCGCAAGAAGCTCAATGCAATAATGGTCCGTGATAGTTATTGTTTTTGAAGCATCCACCGTCTTCATGAAAGAGTGGCACACCAAGAAGTCTACAATTGCGTATATGGATTATCGAGCTATAATTAAGTAGCGATTGCTCATCAAGACCCAAAAGAAAAAAACTATCGAATTAGGTATCTTTGCATTTTTTCTTCATGCTCTTTGACTCGACCAAGGTCTCAACTACCTTCTAATGCCTAATGTGCCACGTGAATTTTATGCAAGTTATCGAAAGGTACATAGATTATATCTATAGATATGCAAAAAAAACACATTATGCATATTCCAAACCTATATTGAATGTCTACAAAATATACACAATACTGTGTGTGTCAACCCCCAAAAGAAATATGCCACTTCATGGTGCAAAACAAGTAAGATTTTTAGACACATTGTCTCCAAAGATAGAATCTCTACATGAAGATAAGATCAAATTCATATAGAGCTAGAGAATCCTACAAACGTCAAGAAAGCTCAAGATTTTTATTGTACGTTGTGTTTAATATTAATGGTTTATTGATATGTTTTCTTTCATAGGTGAACCCCTATTTCGAGTATTGAACAAATTTGAATGGATTGATGATTGAAAAAATCATTCCGACCCAATTTAGGAGGACTTTCCATGGATAGGTTTCTAACAAAGATTAATGAAGATGACATCGATATATTTACTCAAACAGACACTCTACATGCTAGATATTGGCTGATGTCATGATACACCAATTCTTATTATTTTTATTTAATACCAATTTGTATTATTCTTATTTAATAAAACTTACTTCTTCAATTTATCTTTCTTGATCCCTCATAAAGTTTGATACTCAATCATTATGTCTTTGGCTTTTTCTTTGCAAAATCTACAACTAAGGCACCATTGTCTATGTGTGTATATGTGACTCTTTTTTTATGATAATCATTAATCTCATGTAACCAATTTTGGAGTGATATAAAGATTTTTGAAAATCATAAGACTTTTATTTTTTTGTTGAACAAGGTTTGGAGTTTAATTTTTGCATGAGAAGGATATTTTAATGTTGGATCCTCAATCATTAATTCTTATTGCAACAGTTTTAAGATAACTTTATGTCAAATACCATTAAAAAGTGGGTAATAAGCATCCCAAATATCCAATTTCTACCACACATCCAATAACAAATAGCAACCTAAACTTGAGGTGAAAGATGGCAAGGGAGACCTATTAAGCAGGGAGTTTTTCTTTGCTTATTAAGTATAAAGATAAATAATGCCAAAGGTGCATATCGAAAGGAAGGTGCATCAAGAAAACAGTTTTAGGATTATTCATTGATCAATTAGCAATTTATATTGTTCTAAATTTGTTTCAGATGTCTATGAGTAATGAGTCTACGAATGAGTCTATGAGTAATGACTCTAAAAATGAAAATACCATTTCTACATCTTTAATTTTCGAGTATTTATTACCTTCACCAATAAGTATAATACTCAATCCAAGCAAAATATTGCTAATATAGAATTAGAAGAAGAGGAGTTCATCAAAAATTGCATTAGTAGTGGAAGCTTAGTCTCATAATCCTATTAGTATGGTCTATCTAAATATCAAGGTGCACAACCATATGGACAATAGTTAGATAGGTTGATCTTAGTTATTCTATAGCTTAAGCTATTAGACATAGATAAATACTTCTCATAGCACTGAATCAAGTCTTACATCCTAAATTACGCTAAAAAAACACCCTGCGTGTAGACAAACAATGAGGCCATAGCAAATTCAGTTTTGATTTTCCCATTGGTCTTAATTCACACGTCTTGAAATCGTCCTTTATCTTTAATATTCTTTGATGCCGCGTAGTCTTATGTGCTTTCTTGTGATGATAATGGCATTCAATATCCCTCTTCCTTGATTTACTTCTACTCTTATTCCATTGAGCATTATTTTCCTTGTTCTTGCTCCTTCCACGTTATTAATTCTTTCCTTGGTAGGAATCACACACATTATACGCATCTCCACTCTAAGTTCCAACCATGGATTTTCTATGAATCTTCTCACTCAAGAGTGTTGACATATATCAACATAGACCAATTTACCACCAAGTGCACTATTGCTAATAGCTATGCAAAATGTATCTCAAGATGATCCCAAGGTACATAACAACAGGAATGCTTTCATTTGATTATCCATATCCGTTTTCTGAGCCTATAGCTCGGAGAATATAGCATCAAACTCATTTATATCAACAGCAACACTACGTGTGTACTTCATTCGAAGATCATATAACTTTCTCATCAGATACACTTTATTTGATGTCGTTTCTTTTTCGTATGTATTACATAAGAACTTCCAAATCTATTCTGCATTTTCACAATCTAATACTCTAAAGTAAACATTATCTACTAGGTGCAATTGAATGGTAAACCTTGCGATTTCATCTAACTCATCCCAAACATCATCATCCATATCAACATGCTTCTTTCAGATTCCATTTACTTGCTTCCATTGTCTCCTCTGAATGAGCACATGTTTAATAATATTCTTCTATAGAGAAAAGTTTGTGCCATCAAATTTTTAGATCTTAAAATGTTATTTTCCTTGTAAGTTCAAGGTCCTCCTGGGAGCACTAGCACTACGCCCAGGTCCACCAAATGTGCTTGAGATTTTTGATTCCATGATGATATAGGACTCAGTAGAATGAAAATGGAGCTATATTAGTCTAGGCACCACTAAGGCTCAAGAAAGGATGAACAAGTATGAGATTTTAAGAATTAAATCAAAACTCTCTCCAGAAAATGGATTAATGAAAAATAATGAACAACCAAAAGGTATATGGGACAGTGAATGTGCTCACATCAATATGTATATCAAGGAATAAATTGACCACTATATAGTTGGCAAAACCAAAAAAAATTTAGATAATCTTTTGTTAGAGTCTCTTTTGCAAAATGAGCATATGACCAATGTCAAAATCTCATAAAACTACAAGTACACATGGATCAATGAAGGGGTATTCTATGAGTATATGGATCTACAATGAACACATGGATCTACATAAGGGGTATTCATAGGAGTATATGTAGTATCTATGTGCTTAATAGATGCTTTGCAATGCTACTAAAAGGTTGAATTGATAGCCCAAACACTGGCCAAAAATACCTGTAAGTGTCTATCCATCCACTCTGTTATTAGGCTCAATGCAAGAAACTAGAAAATTACTACCACCACGTGCTATAGAGATGACTCTCCTCCCAACCTTTTGCCTATATACATAGCTGCTTGAATCAACGAGGATGACAAATATAAGTTGAGTCTACATGTGCATGTGCAATCTTCTCCACTCCTTTAATATCCTCTACTAGAGTCTACTAGAGTTCGAGTGATCTCGACCACTACTTTAGTACCTTGCACTAGAGTCCACCAATTAAGAAACGGCAAGGCGTTCAGTTAGAGATAGTGGGCGGATAAGTCTCCTCTGATCAACAAAGTCAGGAGATGCATCATCAGACAAGCCGTCAGAGGGGCCCGACGGAGGCACACGGACGTTACAAGGATGAATAGATGTGCTAAATTCGGTGTTGTCGGTAAAACTAAATTCAGCCCCGTTATGAACCTCCTACATTGACGACGGTGTGTGTTGCAGTTGGATTGGCTCAGGCGGATAGTCAAGGAATTCGTCCGATGAAGGGCCGCATGGTGGGACAGGCGATCGTCTGCGGGGCATATTACGCTGGAAAGAGCTGCTGGTATGTAGTCCGAGAGATCAGTGAAAGAAGTAGCAGATGGTGGGATGGGCATCCGCGGTGCAAGATTTAACTGACCAGGGAAAACATTCCGTTCTTCATCTCCATTCTGAATCCCTGTCGATCCACGAGGGTTGTTCACGACGTCTACCGTTTCTTGGAAATTATTTCCTTCGTCGCCAAGTTGGTGCTGGGCGTCGAGCAAACAGCGCGCTCCAAAAACAGTTCCTGCATGCAGTTTTCTGATTTCGGTAAGCGCGGACGCCAGACGAGATCATATAATGAAGAATACTAAAAGCACACAAAGGAAAAGCAAGGGATGACGCAGGCAGAGGAAGTGGAAGATCGAGAGAGAAGATTCGAGAACTAACGCATACACTAAGAGAGAAAGAGAGAGAGAGAGTGTTTTCGAGAACTAACGCACACTCTATGAGAGAGAGAATCGTAGTAAACTAACGCACACACTGTGAGAGAGAGAGAGAGAGTCAAGGTTGCGAAACGAAGGAACGAAACTCACCAGTGGTTAAAAGAAGCAGTGCCAAAGTGAGGGCAGCACCAACTGTGAGGGAAATTTTCCTTTCCGCAGACATGAGCTAAAGACGTAGGTGACGTGAAGGACAACCATTCTACATAGAATTTTGAAGCATAAATAAGATCTTATAGGTCCTTCGGCTCAGAAGAACTCGACAAGTTTCGACTCCCCTTGGGTAATAATTTTACATGTGAAGTAGAAATATTATATATAAAACCTAAAATAGGCGTTCCTTGGACTAAGGATTAGGGCTTGCGCAGTTAATTGATTCAACCATCCTCTAAGCTATCGTTAATAGCTCTTGACATGCATATATGGTACAGGAAAAGCATCAGCAAGCTACTTGTTTCCCTCACAAACAAATAATTACCATCCATAAAGATGTGCTAGAGTATACCTAGCCATTTTCCAAGCGCAAACCAAACATATAGATTCTACTTTCACTTGAACTTATGGCACAAGAGGTGTCGGCCTAAGTTCAAATGGAGAGGAAGAACACTCTCTCATGACTTTTATCATGGTGGCCATGAAGAATGAAAAGTTTATGAGGATGCATAGATCTCAAGAAGCAGAGTGCAATAATCGTCCGTGATAGTTATTGCCTTTGAATCATCGATCGTCTTCATGAAACGGTGGCACACCAAGAAGTCTACAATTCCTTATATGGATTATCGAGCTATAATTAAATAATGATTGCTCATCAAGACCCAAAAGAAAAAAACTATCGAATGAGGTATCTTTGCATTTTTTCTTCATGCTCTTTGACTCGACCAAGGTCTCAACTACCTTATAATGCCTAATGTGCCACGAGATTTTTATGCAAGTTATCGAAAGGTACATAGATTATCTCTATACATATGCAAAAAAAACACATTATGCATATTCCAAACCTATATTGAATGTCTACAAAATATACACAATACTGTGTGTGTCAAACCCCAAAAGAAAGATGTGACTTCATGGTGCAAAACAAGTAAGATTTTTAGACACATTGTCTCCAAAGATAGAATCTCTACATGAAGATAAGATCAAATTCATATAGAGCTACAAAATCCTACAAACGTCAAGAAAGCTCAAGATTTTATTGTACGTTGTGTTTAATATTAATGGTTCATTCATATGTTTTCTTTCATAGGTGAACCCCTATTTCGAGTATTGAACAAATTTGAATGGATTAATGATTGAAGAAAGCATTCCGACCCAATTTAGGAGGCTCTTGATTGGCCTAAGCCTTTCCATGGATAGGTTTCTAACAAAGAGTAAAGAAGATGACATCAATATATTAACTCAAACAAACACTCAACATGCTAGATATTGGCTGATATCATGATACACCAATTCTTATTATTTTTATTTAATACCAATTTGTATTATTCTTATTTAATGAAAATTACTTCTTCAATTTATCTTTTTTGATACCTCATAAAGTTTCATACTCAATCATTATGTCTTTGGCTTTTTGTTTGCAAAATCTACAACTAAGGCACCATTGTCTGTGTGTGTATATGTGACTCCTTTTTTATGATAATCATTAATCTCATGTAACCAATTTTGGAGTGATATAGAGATTTTTGAATATGATAAGACTTTTATTTTTTTTTAACAAGGTTTGGAGTTTAATTTTTGCATGAGAAGGATATTTTAATGTTGGATCCTCAATCATTAATACTTATTGCAACAGTTTTAAGATTATTTTATGTCGAATACTAATAAAAAGTGGGTAATAAGCACCCCAAATATCCAATTTCTAGCACACGTCCAATAAGATATAGAAACCTAAACTTGAGGTGAAAGATGACAAGGGAGACCTATTAAGCAAGGACTTTCCCTTTGCTTATTAAGTATAAAGATAAATAATGCCAAAGGTGCATATCGAAACGAAGGTGCATCAAGAAAACAGTTTTAGGATTATTCATTGATCAATTACCAATTTATATTGTTCTATATTTGTTTCATGTTGGAGATTCACTCACTAATTATGCATAATGACATAAAGGCAAAGAGAAGTAGAAACAAAGCATTCAGGAGAAAATAAAACCTTAGTGAAGGGACAAATTCACGACTGTAAATATACAACGTAGAAACTTCCAGACTTAGAGTTTGTTGAAACCCAATCAAATTGTATATAAGAGAGCTGAGATAGATAGAAAAGAGAGAGAGAGAGGGTGCGCATATGAGCACGCACATATAGCAGATATAGAGATATAGAAGACGCTAGAGATTGCGTATATAGATATGAATAACAGAACCTAAATATCGAGTATTCATTTGAGAGAGATGGTAAGGAGAAACTACTCAATATAGGAGAGTTCTCATGACTATGAGCGAAGTGAGGCCGAGTCATTTTTGTAGACATCTTCTCTAATAGAAAACACATGTTCATGTGGAAGTTTGAGCGCATTCTTTGTATGTGAAGAAATCTCAGAGATTTCATGTTACTGTGAAAGTTAGTTAACAGTTATAGTTTTCTCAGTAAATATTTTCTGGTACTTCTATGAGTTAGATCTCGAAGTACAGTGTAAAGTTTTGTATGAGATATAGCTTATCTTGTAGCTATAAGTCTCAACTATAAACTGATCAAAGATTTCGGTGAAATGAATATATACACACAGTAGAAAGTCTGACCGGAAAGAGGCATTCAGAATTGATGAAGTTTGTCCTTAAACTTCAGATAGAGTTCATTTAGTGAAGGAAGTTCACGTATCACTTCCTTACTTCATGTATACACATTTGAAGTAATTACAAACAGAATTGCAGTTGATTCCGGTAATATTTTGGTAAGATTCCGGTGACAGTCCGGTGAAGTTATGGTGGAATTTTGATAAATTCAAAACACAGTTTTGAAGAAATTAAGTGACACAAAGATTTTTTAATTTTAAACACAGTAGTGTAAAGTCTGAAATAAATCAGTTCAGAACTGAAGCTTGAAGGAAATATGAAGCTTTCTGTAAAGTGAATTTTCGGTGTTCACTGAATACAGTTATAAATTTTTGGTTTCAGAAAGTTTGCTATGCTACTGATGATTATAGAGGTGTTCCAACATCACTCTAGCTTAGTTTCTGTGGTGTAAGTGAATTCCGCAATCAGCGCTGCACCAACAGTGGTATCAGAGCAAGTAAGATCCATCATTGGTTTCAAAGCAAGTTAATCAAGAGTGATATCAGAGTGGTAAGATCCATAAGTGGTAGCAAAACAGAAAAGGTTCTGAAGAGCATAAAAAGTTTCTGAGAAGAAGAAACAGAAAGAGAATTTGAAGAATTTTCATAAAGGAAGGTGAAAGCTGAGGTGATCAACAACAAACATTGTCCAAAAGAGTTCTGAAGTCAGTCTCAAGGTAAAGGTTTACAAAAAGTAAAATCCTTTATCGTTACACTCATCGGAAGTAACGGAAACAAGAAGATCATTGCAGATCACATTTCTATTGACAAATTAGACAGAGATAATTATCCGGCATGGGTAATGCGTATGGAAGCCTTACTTATGAGTAAGGACTTAATGATATATGTGAGAGGAGAAGAAAAGAAGCCAACTTTCAAAGATGATAGCCAACGAAGAGAGAAGAATTAGAAGTCTTGAAGGTGTGGCAGAAGAAAGATGCAACTGCAAGAGCATATATCTATAATACTGTTACAGATCATCTACTACCACACATTAGAGGTCTGGAGAAAGCAGAAGATAGATGGAGAGCATTGGAAGATCACTTCCAAAATACTACGAAAGCTAGAAAGGCTAGCTTATGGTCGGAGTTGACAACATTCAAGAAAAAGTTAAGTCAAAGCATTAGTGATTATGTCACTAATATGAAGAACTTGGCAGACAGTCTTGGATCGATTGGTGAAGATATCGAAGATCACAGGTTAATAGCTCAAGTGCTTACAGGTTTAAGAGGAGATGAAAGGTGGAAACCTTTCATACTCTCAACTGAACTGTCTTTAAATCATTTTGTACCAGATTTAAATCAGTTGCTTGGACTAATGCTAACGTTTGAGCAAGATTTGAAGACGGATGGAGAAAAAGGACATAGTTCGGCTATGTACACAAAGAACAAGAAGAAAGGTGATAAAGGAAAAGAAAAAGATGAAGAAGAAGTGAATGCTCAAGAAAATTATGCAAAAGGACGAGATAATGTCAGAAATAAAAGTAAAAGTAATACAAAAGAAACAGGTAATAAGAAAGCTTGCTGGATCTGTTGATTAAGCAATCATTTGGCTCATGATTGCTGGCATAATTCACAAGGATCAAACCAAAATCACAACAATAACTGTAGAAGTAGAAGCGAAAGATATCAAAGAGGAAGACAAAGCCAAAGAGGCGGATATGGTAGAGGTGGAGCAAGAAGTTGGGGACAAAATCAATCTCACAACACTACCTACTACAACTATGCGAATGATACGCAGAATGACGATCATACGACCTTGATGATGAACTCGATAAGTGTGTCAAAGAATGAAGATCTCAAGGTATTCTATATTCACTCTGGTTGTTCAAATCATTTTTCTAGAAATATAGAATTATCATCAGAACTTGAGGGAGGTATTTCAAATCATACAGTACAGACAGGTGATAACACAAAACATAATGTAAGGTCAATTGGAAAAGTAAAATGTAAGAATGGAGCTGACCTACTAACAAATGTTTTGTATGTTCTAACAATTCCGAAAAATCTGATCAGTGTGGCTCAGATAGTAGAAAAAGGTTTTCAAGTTAGCTTTACAAATGAAGGAGTATTTGTTGAAGATCTAGAGAATGGATACAAACAGATTGTCCATGGTAAAAAGGAAGGTAGACTTTTTACTCTGAAAGTACAAGGAAATGTTGGCCAAGCCTTGATCACACATGGTGATGAGGTATTTACAGAACTAGATCTTTGGCATAAGAGGTTAGGACATTTTAATGAAAACGGAATCAAAGCTATGGTAGAGAAATAGACCGTGAGAGGATTACCAAATTTGAAGAACCAACATATGATTCACAAATGTGAAGCTTGTCAGATGGGAAAAGCCCACAGGTTACCATTTCAGAAAAATGGTTAGAAATACGATGGTGTGCTAGAACTCATACATATAGACGTATGGGGGCAACAAAAGAAGGATCTATCAGCGGATCGAGGTATTATGTTCTGTTTATTGATGATGCAACAAGATGGATAACTCTTTATGTTTTGAAAGAGAAATCAGAAGTGTTTGGAGTTTTTTGACATTTTCATGCATATGCTGAAAGACTTACAAGACAAAAACTCAAAAGTCTAAGGTCTGATGGAGGAGGAGAATATTTTTCTCGAGAGTTCAATGATTATCTATGGAATGCGGGTATCAAAACAGAAATAACTTGCAGGTATACACCGCAACAAAATGGAGTAGCAGAAAGAAGAAACCGAACTCTAGTTGAGTTTGCAAGAGCAATGCTAAAGGAGAAGAATTGTCCAAACTATCTTTGGGCTGAGGCTGTAAATACAGCTACATACCTGGTAAATAGATTACCATGTACAGCTTTAAATGGGATGACCCCTTATGAAGCTTGGTGGGGCAAGAAACCAACACTTGATCATTGTAAAGTGTTTGGATCAGTTGCTTATGCTTATGTACCATCACAGTTGAGACATAAGCTTGAACCAAAAGCTGAAAAATATGTGTTCATCAGATATGATGAAAAGCAGATGGGTTATAGGTTATGGAGTCCTCTAACCAAACAATTTATAGTTTCCAGAAATGTGACATATAATGAAGGAAAAAGCTGGTATACAGATAAAGAGCATAGTATTGAAACACTTGAAGAAGAGATAAGAAGAAATGAAAAAGATAAATCACATATGCAGGTGAATGGAGATGAAGATCACATGCAGGCAAGTACGTCCAGGATCGGATCAGGTATGACAAAGGAAGATGGATCAAGATTTGATGAAGATGTGTATTCAGATACACATGAAGAGTTTGAACCAAGAAGGTCAAATAGAGTTAGGAAACAACCAACAAGGTATTCCTATGACACTTCTTATTTGACTCAGAAAAACTATGCTTATTTAGTAAAGGAAGATGAAGAACCTCAGAGTTATGGTGAAGCAAAAGGTAAGAAACAATGGGAAGAAGCAATGAAGGAAGAGTATAATGCTCTTAAAGAGAACCAGACTTGGGAAATTGTGGCAAAACCAAATGGTAAGAAAGTGATTGGAAACAAATGGGTTTACAAAGTGAAGAAGCTTGCAGATGGAAGGATAGCCAGATACAAAGCTAGAATGATAGTCAAAGGCTATGCTCAGACATATGGCATAGATTATAATGAGACGTTTAGTTCGGTGGCAAAGATGTCAACCATAAGGACATTGATTGCTATAGCAGCATCAAATGGATGGAAGCTAAGTTAGCTGGATATAAAGAATGCATTTCTGAATGGATATATATCACATGAAGTCTACATGGAACAACCTGAAGGGTTTGTAAGTTCCAGTTACACAGAACATGTTTGCGGGTTAAGAAGAGCCCTCTATGGATTGAAGCAAGGTCCAAGAGCTTGGAATTACAGACTTGTGAAGTATCTCAATGACCTTGGATACCAAAGCTCAAAGGCTGATGCAAGTCTACTCGTTAAGAAAACAGATGAAGGTATGATCTACATTTGTATTTATGTAGATGACATAATAATCACAGGAACCTCAGATGAAGGAATCAAAGAGGTAAAGAGGCTGCTTGAAAAAGAGTTCAAGATCAGTGATCTACGGAAGTTATCATACTTTCTTGGAATGGAAGTTACATATACAGATCATAGTATATATGTTTTGCAAGAAACATATCTCCTAGACTTACTAAAGAAGTTTAATATGGAGAATTGCAGAGAAGCTTCAACACCGCTTGAAGTAAATCATAAACTCAGCAAATATGGTGGTGCAAAGTTTAAAGATATGAGGAAGTATCAGTCGTTAGTGGGAAGCTTAATTTTTATTACGCTAAAAAGAACGGATCTCACTTATGCAGTAGGAGTTCTATCACAATTTATGCATTCTCCAAAGGATCAACATTGGATTGCAGGACAAAGAGTTCTTAGATATATTAAAAGACCTATAAAAGAAGGATTATATTATCCTTATACGTTAGATATAAAGCTGAGAGCATACAGTGACTCACATTGGGCAAGAAGTTAAGATGACAGAAGGTCAACACATGGGTATATGATATACCTAGGAGATAAGCTTATAAGATGGTGTTCAAAGAAGCAACACACAGTAGCTTTATGGTCAACAGAAGCAGAATATAAAGGACTTGTGGAAGCAGCTAAAGAAGTGATATGGATTCAGACCTTGTTCAAAAGCATGGGTATTGATCAAGGTATACCTATCATACATGGAGACAACATGAGATCGTTGTATCTTGCAGCAAATCCAGTATTTCATGCAAGAACATAACACATAGAGATTCAATATCATTTCCTGAGGGAAAAGGTAATAGAGAAGGATATTGAATTGGTATTCACTCCTACAAAAGATCAGGTTGCAGATATTCTCACAAAGAGCTTAGATGGAGTAACGACAAGCAGATTCAAAGAAATGGTAGGAATAAAAGAAAAGAAGGATATATGAAGACTAGAAGATGCAAATTAGTGATTGAGGGGGAGCTGTTGGAGATTGAATCACTAATTATGCATAATGACATAAAGGCAAAGAGAAGCAGAAACAAAGCATTCAGGAGAAAATAAAACCTTAGTAAAGGGACAAATTCACGACTCTAAATATACAAAATAGAAACTTCCAGAATTAGAGTTTGTTGAAACCAGATCAAATTGTATATAAGAGAGCTGAGATAGATGGAAAAGAGAGAGAGAGAGAGGGTGCACATATGAGCACGCACATATACAGATATAGAGATATAGAAGACGCCAGAGATTGCGTATGTAGAGATGAATAACAGAACCTAAATGTCGGGTATTCATCTGAGAGAGATAGTAAGGAGAAGCTACTCACTATAGGAGAGTTCTCATGACTATGAGCGAAGTGACGCCGAGTCATTTTTGTACACATCTTCTTTAATAGAAAACACATGTTCATGTGGAAGTTTGAGCGTATTCTTTGTATGTGAAGAAATCTGAGAGATTTCATGTTACTGTGAAAGCTAGTTAACAGTTACAACTTTCTCAGTAAATATTTTTCGGTACTTTTATGAGTTAGATCTCGAAGTACAGTCTAAAGTTTTGTATGAGATATAGCTTATCTTGTAGCGATAAGTCTCAACTATAAACTGATCAAAGATTTCGGTGAAATGAATATATACACACAGTACAAAGTCTGATCGGAAAGAGGCATTCAGAACTGATGAAGTTTTTCCTTAAACTTTAGATAGATTTCATTTAGTCCAGGAAGTTCACGTATCACATTTGAAGTAATTACAAACAAAATTGCAGTTGATTCCGGTAATATTCCGATAAGATTTCGATGACAGTCCGGTGAAGTTCCGGTGGAATTTTGGTAAGTTCAAAACACAATTTTGACAAAATTAAGTGACACAAACATTGTTTAACTGTAAAAAAACACAGTAGTGTAAAGTCTGAAGTAAATCAGTTCAGAGCTCAAGATTTAAGGAAATGTGAAGCTTTTTGTAAAGTGAATTTTCGGTGTTCATTGAATACAATTATAAGTTTTCAGTTTCAGAAAGTTTGCTAAGCTACTGATGATTATAGAGATTTCCTAACATCAGTCTAGCTTAGTTTCTGTGGTGTAAGCGAATTCATAAGCGTTGCACCAACATTTCAGATGTCTGTGAGTAATGAGTCTACGAATGAGTCTATGAGTAATGAGTCTACGAATGCAAACATTATTTCTACATCTTTTATTTTAAAGTATTTATTGCTTCACCAATAAATATAATACTTAATCCAAGCAAAATATACCTGATATAGAAGTAGAAGAAGAGGAGTTCATAAAAAATTTCATTAGTAGTGAAACCTTATTCTCATAATCCTATGAGTATGGTCTATCTAAGTATCAAGGTGCACAACCATATGGACAATAGTTAGATAGGTTGATCTTAGTTATTCTATAGCTTAAGGCATTAGACATAGATAAATACTTCTCATAGCACTGAATCATGTCTTACATTCTAAAGCACACTAAAAAAACACGCTACGTGTAGACAAACAATGAGACCATAGCAAATTCAGTTTTGATCTTGCCATTGTTCTTAATTCACACCTCTTGAAATCTTCATTTATCTTTAACATTCTTCAATGCCACGCAGTCTTGTGTGCTTTCTTGTGATGATAATGACATTCAATATCCCTCTTTCTTGATTTACTTCTACTCTTATTCCATTGAGCATTATTTTCCTTGTTCTTGCTCCTACCACGTTATTAATTCTTTCCTTGGTAAGAATCACACACATTATACGCATCTCCACTCTAAGTTCCAACCATGGATTTTCTATGAATCTTCTCACTCAAGAGTGTTGACATATATCAACATAGACCAATTTATCACCAAGTGCACTATTGCTAATAGCAATGCAAAATGTATCTCAAGATGATTGCAAGGCACATAACAACAAGAATGCTTTCATTCGATTATCCATATCCGTTTTCTGAGCCTATAGCTCGGAGAATATAGCATCAAACTCATTTATATCAATAGCAACACTACGTGTGTCCTTCATTCAAAGATCATAAAACTTTCTCATCAGATACACTTTATTTGATGCCGTTTCTTTTCGTATGTATTACATAAGTTCTACCAAATGTGCTCTGCATTTTCACAATCTAATAGTATAAAGTAAATATTATCTACTAGATGCAATTGAATGGTAGACCTTGTCATTTCATCTAACTCATCCTAAACATCATCATCCATATCAACATGCTTCTTTTAGATTCCATTTACTTGCTTCCATTGTCTCCTCTGAATGAGCACATGTTTAATAATATTCTTCTTTAGAGAAAAGTTTGTGCCATCAAATTTTTAGATCTTAAAATGTTATTTTCCTTGTAAGTTCAAGGTCCTCTTGGGAGCACTAGCACTAGACCCAGGTCTACCAAATGTGCTTGAGATTTTTTATTCCATGATGATATAGGACTCAACAGAATGAAAATGGAGCTAGAATAGTCCAGGCACCACTAAGGCTCAAGAAAGGATGAACAAGTATGAGATTTTAAGAATAAAATCAAATCTCTCTCTAGAAAATGGATTAATGAAAAATAATGAACAACCAAAAGGTATATGTGAGAGTGAATGTGCTCACATCAATAAGTGTATCAAGGAATAAATTGACCACTATATGGTTGGCAAAACCAAAAAAATTTAGATAATCTTTTGCTAGAGTCTCTTTTGCAAAATGAGCATATGACCAATGTCAAAATTTCATAAAACTACAAGTACTAACAAGAAACTTATATAGTAAATCCCTAAATCTACTCCATATAATTACTTATCCAAAGGATACCAATTAGGCTTATCAATCACCTATGAACAACTAGCATACATCTCCTATACTGAGACTAGATAAATCTTCCACTTGCATCACCAAATAGATACTTACATCTGTGTGTCTCCTAGTTAAAAAAACTCACCACAATCCTCTTTATCAAATATAAAAGGATTTATGCAAAAAGCCTAACTCCTATATCAATGAACACATGGATCTACATAAGCGGTATTCATAGGAGTATATGTAGTATCTATGTGCTTAATAGATGCTTTGCAATGCTACTAAAAGGTTCAATTGATAGCCCAAACACTATCCAAAAACACCTGTAAGTGTCTATCCACCCACTCTGTTATAAGGCTCAATGCAAGAAACTAGAAAATTACTACCACCACGTGCTACAGAGATGACTGTCCTCCCAATCTTGTGCCTGTATACATAACTGCTTGAATCAAGGAGGATGACAAATATAAGTTGAGTCTACAAGTGCATGTGCAATCTTCTCCACTTCTTTAATATCCTCTATTAGAGTCCACTAGTGGTTCGAGTGATCTCGAACACTGCTTTAGTACCTTCCACTAGAGTCCACAAGTGATTGGTGTACTCGTCCTAGAGCTCTTTGGAGAAAATACTCTCTCCATGCTCCCTATGGAGGTTGAACCCAAGACCTCTTCCTTCACAACTTTGAGACTTAACCACTAGGTTAAGTGGATCACTTGATTGAGAGAGCACATGAACTTATACTTTAAGTCTAGTCTCAAGATCTTTAGCCATACATGAGTGACCAAATGGTGTTCAATTTTAAATTTGTCTAAAGCTAGCATACCCTTAGATCATAAACTTACTTTATTATCCTAAAAATAAAGCTATAAATCATAACTGTAGGCATCCCGTGAGCCTCATGTTCTTAAATCGAAAGAACATGGTCATCTTCTAAAACTAGAAGAACATGTCTCATCTCTCTAGTGGGATCCCTACCCAAATGATTCAAAACACCATCTAGCTTTGCACTTTGATAAACTGGTCAAAGTACAAAATAGTGAATGAATAATAAGTATGGATCTAAAAACATCCCTAGCTACTTCATTGTATCTTGATGTGCAATCCAGACACAGATATATGAAATGGCTCTAATTGACAAAAAACCCAAATGAATAAGTCAATCTTAGACTTGTCATCTTTTGAAGATTGAATATGTTCTTGTACAGAACATCTATCTAGGATTCTTAATTAGTTATCTAGTTCCAATCCACTAATCATGGACTTTTACAAAAATAATCTAATACCATATCTAAGTCAATTCCATATAATTTGGAAAGTGAAAGAAAATACCTAAAAATATGTATAACAAATTAAAACTTCTAAGATATAAACTTGCTATGCGTCAAATACTTGATGACCCAAGACTTTAACTCAAGACTTTAATTTCTTAATGATCTATTTCAAAAAGATACTAAAGCTTTGTATCTATCTTTAAGAGAAATAGACTTCAGTCTCAAAAATGTTCATAGAGTACATCAAAACATCATCCAACCACAAGATACTATTGTGGTATCCAACATCAATGTGCCGACCCACTGAGACTATATTGATCTGATTTTAATCAAATAATGCTTCACTTGATACTAAGTTTATACCTATATTTAATCTTTATGATTCCTTACTAGGAATGAAATTCATGTGCATTACTTAGAGTCAAAAGAGTGAACTTACCTAGTTGCACTAGGAACTTCATGCGTGAAAATGATTATTTCAATGTCAAAGTCGTTTCACTTATATGAGCTGACCTCTTGTGCCAAATTTTTAATTTTGATAATGTTTGGCTACCATTATTGAACAATTCAATGCTTCTAGTATCTTCGAGCTCAAATATAAATAATCCACCTGAATTTTCTTCTCTTATTATTCTCTTGAATCCTTGATATGGATCCTCAACAAATGCTTTATTCTTTGTAAATGTGACCTGCAATCCTTTTTGAACAATCTGACCTACACTTATGAGATTTTTATTTATAGTTGGCACATAGAATACCTTGCTCAATAGGTTGATGTAACCATATGAAGGCTTCACATTTCCTATCTTCTCCATTGTACGCCTTGTGTCATCTTCTGTTTGGACTTCATGCCATCTCTTGTATTGATGTTTGCTTGTTTCCTCTCCAACAATGATTATCTAAGAGCTTTACTCATACATATTAATCCTTCTTTCTCGTTTTCTTATGGGAACATCACATCGATAGATTTATGAACACACCTTTTGTAGTTCCAAAGGAATATTACACCAAAGATTGGTTGAAGGTAATTATCTCCACCAATACGCAAGGTAACTCCTATCTCTTGCACATGATTAATGTTACTTGGAGAAACCAAGAAATAAAGAAAATACATGTGTTCTTGCCTAGGACTAGTGGTGTGATTTGAGAAGCTTCTAGTCTCTATGACTCAAGTAGAAAAGAAGGAAGACGCAGAGGGGCAAAAGATGAATCATTCAGAATCCCTTGAGAAGATGAGAAAGGAGAAAAATCAAAGAGGTATGATTTGAGGAGCTTCTAGTCGTTATGACTCAAGCAGAAAAGAAGGAAAACTTAGAGAGGCAAAAGATGAATCATTCACAATCCCTTGAGAAAGATAAGAAAGGAGAAAATGTAAGTAGAGTCTACAGGTGCATCTGCAATCTCCTCCTCATTATTGGATATTTGAAAGGAAGTAGGAACTCCACGTCATAAAAGACAATGAGGTCAGAAACATGGAGGCCGAGCATGAAAAGGAAGATGTGAATTCGAATGAAAAGGTGGACGATACAAAGATAAATGAACCATACATGTGGACGATACAGAGACAAATGAAGAATCCAAAATAATCGATGCTGATACTTAAATAAGTTTCTTGTAGTGCTTTCAAGCGATTATAGTTGAGGGCCTAAACTGAACCTTGCAATACAACTGGAGAGAGAGAAACAAAATGCGGATTTGTCTCATATAATAGAAAAGTCAGTTCATAATATCCAAAATGAAAAGGTCACTTCATTGTTCATGCCCAACCTTCAAATGCAAAGAAACATAAGAATAATCAAGTCTCTTTTATATTGGAAAAAATAGCATATTTTTAGGAAAAAATGCATGCTGCAAAGAAAATGTTAGAAAGAGTCATAGAGACGACAAAATAATCCAGCTGAGTTTAGAACAACATATTTGAGAAATGGAGCATTTTGCAAAATTATTTTCCAAAATGCAGCTACATGAATGTTTCATATCAGAGTCTCAAGTACAGCTTGAACTCCATACCCGGCTCTCAAGTACAGCCGGTTGTGGAAGTAGGTAAACTAAATGTTACGAAAAGGCATGTCAGCTAAGAAGACGTAACTGTGTGGCGGAGAGAAACTAAAATAGCAGCAACATAAGAAACGGCAAGGCGATCAGTTAGAGATAGTGGGCGGATGATGTCTCCTGTGACCAACAAAGTCAGGAGATGCATCATCAGACAAGCCGTGAGAGGGGTCCGACGGAGGCACACGGACGTTACGACTCACGAGGACGAATAGATGTGCTAAATTCGGCGTTGTCGGTAAAACTTAATTCAGCCCCGTTATGAACCTCCTATATTGACGACGGTGTGCGTTGCGGTTGGAATGGCTCAGGCGGATAGTCAGGGAATTCGTCGGATGAAGGGCCGCATGGTGGGACAGGCGATCGTCTGCGGGGCATATTACGCTGGAAAGAGCTCTTGGCTGCTGGTATGTAGTCCGAGAGATCAGTGAAAGAAGGAGCAGATGGTGGGATGGGAATCCGCGGTGCAAGATTTACCTGACCAGGGAAAACATTCCGTTCTTCATCTCCGTTCTGAATCCCTGTCGATCCACGAGGGTTGTTCACGACGTCTACCGTTTCTTGGACATTATTTCCTTCGAGCAAAGAGCGCGCTCCAAAAACAGTTCCTGCATGCAGTTTTCTGATTTCGGTGAGCGCGGACGCCAGAGGAGATCATATAATGAAGAATAATAAAAGCACAGAAAGGAAAAGGAACGGATGACGCAGGCAGAGGAAGTAAAAGATCGAGAGAGAAGGTTCGAGAACTAACGCATACACTAAGAGAGAGAGAGAGTGTGTTTTCGAGAACTAGCGCACACACTATGAGAGAGAGAGAATCGTAGTAAACTAACGCACACACTGTGAGAGAGAGAGAGAGTCAAGGTTGAGAAACGAAGGAACGAAACTCACCAGTGGTTAGAAGAAGCAGCGCCAAAGTGAGGGCAGCACCAGATGTGAGGGAAATTCTCCTTTCCGCAGACATGAGCTAAAGACGTAGGTGACGTGAAGGACAACCATTCTACATAGAATCTCGAAGCATAAATAAGATCTTATAGCTCCGTCGGCTCAGAAGAATTCGACAAGTTTCGACTCCCCTTGCGTAATAATTTTACATGTGAAGTAGAAATATTATATATAAAACCTAAAATAGGCGTTCCTTGCACTAAGGATTGGGGCTTGCCCAGTTAACTGATTCAACCAACTTCTGAGCTATAGTTAATAACTCTTGACATGCATGTACGGTACAGGAAAAGCATCAGCAAGCTAATTGTTTCCCTCACAAACAAATAATTACCATCCATAAAGATATGCTAGAGTAAACCCAAACATATAGATTCTACTTTCACTTGAACTTATGGCACAAGAGGTGTCGGCCTAAGTTCAAATGGAGGGGGAGAACACTCTCTCATGACTTTTATCATGGTGGCCATGAAGAATGAAAAGTTTATGAGTATGCATAGATCTCAAGAAGCTGAGTGCAATAATGGTCCGTGATAGTTATTGCCTTTGAATCATCGATCGTCTTCATGAAAGGGTGGCACACCAAGAAGTCTACAATTCCTTATATGGATTATCGAGCTATAATTAAATAGTGATATGCTCATCAAGACCCAAAAGAAAAAAACTATCGAATGAGGTGTCTTTGCATTTTTTCGTCATGCTCTTTGACTCGACCAAGGTCTCAGCTACCTTTTAATGCCTAATGTGCCACGTGAATTTTATGCAAGTTCTCGAAAGATACATAGATTATCTCTATACATATGCGAAAAAACACATTATACATATTCCAAACCTATATTGAATGTCTACAAAATATACACAATACTGTGTGTGTCAAACCCCAAAAGAAAGATGTCACTTCATTGTGCAAAACAAGTAAGATTTTGGGATACATTGTCTCCAAAAATAGAATCTGTACATGAAGATAAGATCAAATTCATATAGAGCTACAAAATCCTAGAAACGCCAAGAAAGATCAAGATTTTATTGGACGTTGTGTTTAATATTAACGGTTTATTCATATGTTTTCTTTCATAGGTAAACCCCTATTTTGAGTATTGAACAAATTTGAATGGATTGATTATTGTGAGAAAGCATTCCGACCTAATTTAGGAGGCTCTTGATTGGCCTAAGCCTTTCCATGGACAAGTTTCTAACAAAGATTTAAGAAGATGATATGGATACATTTACTCAACGGAGAAGGTTATAAATATCATAAAAAATTTAGATGCTACTAATGTTGCCTAATGCAAAGAGACACTCAACATACTAGACATTGGATGATGTCATCATACACCAATTCTTATTATTCTTATTTAATACGAATTTGTATTATTCTTATTTAGTGCAAGTTACTTCTTCAATTTGTCTTTTTTGAAACCTCATAAAGTTTCATAGTCAATCATTATGTCTTTGGCTTTTTGTTTGCAAAATCTATAACTACGACACCATTGTCTCTGTGTGTATATGTGAGTCTCTTTTATGATAATCATTAATCTCATGTAACCGATTTTGGAGTGATATAGAGATTTTTGAAAATCATAAGAGTTTTATTTTTTTTTGAACAAGGTTTGGAGTTTAATTTTTGCATGAGAAGGATATTTTAATGTTGGATCCTCAATCATTTCTACATCTTTTATTTTAGAGTATTTGTTGCCTTCATCAACAAATATAATACTCAATCTAAGCAAAATGTAGCTTATATAGAATAAGAAGAAGAGGAGTTCATAAAAAATCACATTACTAGTGAAACCTTAGTCTCGTAATCCTATGAGTATGGTCTATCTAGGTATCAAGCTTTACAATCATATATACAATAGTTAAATAGGTTGATCTTAGTTATTATATAGCCTAAGCCATTAGACATAGATAAACACTTCTCACAATACTGAATAACGTTCTATATCCTAAAGTACACTAAAAAAAAACACCCTGCATGTAGAGAAATAATGAGGCCATAGCAAATTCAGTTTTGATCCTCCCGTTCGTCTCAATTCACCCCCCTTGAAACCATCCTTTATCTTTAACATTCTTCAATGGCTCACAGTCTTATGTGCTTTCTTGTGATAATAATGGCATTCAATATCTCTCTTCCTTGATTTACTTCTACTCTTATTCCATGGAGCATTATTTTTCCTTGTTCTTGCTCCTTCCACATTGTTAATTCTTTCCTTGGTAAGAATCACACACATTATACGCATCTCCACTCTAAGTTCCAACCATGGATTTTCTATGAATCTTCTCACTCAAAAGTGTTGACATATATCAACATAGACCAATTTACCACCAAGTGCACGATTGCTAATAGCTATGGAAAATGTACCTCATGATGATCGCAAGGCACATAACAACAACAATGCTTTCAATTCATTATCCATATCCATTTTTTGAGCCTATAGCTGGGAGAATATAGCATCAAACTCATTTGTATCAACAGCAACACTCTGTGTGTCCTTCATTTGAAGGTCATATAACTTTCTCATTAGATACACTTTACATAGCTTCTTCAAAATCTGCTCTGCATTTTCACAATCTAATACTATAAAGTAACCACTATCTGCCATGGTGCAATTGAATGGTAGACCTCGCCATTTCTTCGAACTAATCCCAAACATCATCATCCATATCAACATGCTTCTTTAAGATTCCATTTACTTGCTTCCATTGTTTGCTCTGAATCAGCACATCTTTAATATGATTCTTCTATAGAGAAAAGTTAGTGCCATCATATTTTTAGAATTCCAAATGGTATTTGCCTTGCAATTTCAAGGTCCTCTTGGGAGCACTAGCACTAGACCTAGGTCCACCAAATATGCTTGAGATTTTTTATTCCATGATGATAGAGGACAAACTAGAATAAAAATAGAGCTAGAATAGTGTAGGCACCACTAAGGCTCAAGAAAGGATGAACAAGTGTCAGATTTTAAGAATAAAATCAAAACTCTCCCTTGAAAATGGATTAATGAAAAATAATGAACCACCAAAAGGATTATGTGAGAGTGAATGTGCTCACATCAATAATTATATCAACGACTAAATTGACCACTATATAGTTGGCAAAAGCAGAAAAATTTAGAAAATCTTTTGCTATAGTCTCTTATGCAAAATCACCATATGATCAATGTCAAAATCTCTTAGAACTACAAGTTCTAACATGGAAACCTACATAGTATCACTAACTCTACTCCATACAATTAGTTACCCAAAAGAAGCCAATTAGGCTTATCAATCACCTATGAGCAACTAGCATATATCTCTTGTAGTGAGACTGGATAAGTCTTCCACTTGCATCACCAAATAGATCCTGATATCTGTGTGTCTCCTAGTTAAGAAAAACTCAGGACAATCCTCTTTATCAAATGTAAAAGGCTTTATGCAAAAAACATAACTCCTATATCAATGACCACATGGATCTACTAAAAGGTGCTCAATAGATGCTTTCAAATGGTACTAAAAGGTTGAATTGATAGCCTAAACACTGGCCAAAAACACCTGTAAGTGTCTATCCGTGCACTCTGCTATTTAGGCTCAATGCAAGAAATTAGGAAATTACTACCATCACGTGCTAGAGATATGAGTCTCCTAGTCCACCAGTGGTTGGTGTACTCATCACTTGAGTTAAGTACCACTAGGCTCAAGGTAACTCACATTTTCTTGAGTTAGAAGGCCCTAGAGCTCTTTGGGCAAAATAATCTCCCCATGCTCTTCGTAGGGGTTAAACCCAAGACCTCTTCCTTCACAACCTTGAGACTTAACCACTAGGCTAAGTGGATCACTTGATTTAGAGAGCACACGAACTTATACTTAAGACTACTCTCAAGATCTTTAGCCATACATGAGTGACCAAATGGTGTCCGATTTCAGATTTGTCTAAAGCTACCACACCCTTAGATCATGAACTTACTTTATTACATTCTTCCCTCCTTGGGAAAGATTTTATTCCTAAAAGATAAAGCTATATATAATAACCGTAGGCAAACCCTCAGCCTCCTGTTCTTAAATCACAAGAACATGGTCATTTTCTAAAACTAGAACATGTCTCATCTCTCTGGTAGGATCCCTATCCAAATGATTCAAAACACCATTTAGCTTTGCACTTTGATAAAGTGGTCAAAGTACAAAATAGTGAATGAATAATAAGGATGGATCTAAAAACATCTCTAGCCACTTCATTGTGTCTCGATGTGCAATCTAGGCACAAATATATGAAATGGCTCTAATTAGTAGTTCATTTCTCGGCATAACAAGTGAATGGACTTAGTAATTAAGGTGGAATTCTTATCCCTCACAAGACTTTAAGAACTCTTGATTCATATGAATTTAATTTTTTAATCATTGAACTTGGATATTTGTATAATGTTTTACTCCCATCCAATAGTTACTTGATTTACTCACCCAACTTGAGGACCACTTTGTCCTAATGCACTTGAGAATCCTATGTAAAACTATAGGAGAAATGTGTCCCTTTTCTTTGGTTCAATCTTAATATATCTTGACCAAGTCAAATTTAAAATGAAAATCTTCAAACATAGAACACTTTTCTCAAAGACTTTAGCTAAAAATTCTTGGAAATTGTCAATCTTATGAGCAATTCCTTACTTCACTATTCTAGACTCTACTAAACTCTAGGTCATGAGAGTTATGCTAGTAATTGGATGCAGACCCAAATGAATAAGTCAATCTTAGACTTATCATATTTTGAATATTGAATACGTTCTTGTATAGAACGTCTATCTAGGATGTTTGTTTAGTTATCTAGTTCCAATCGGCTAAATGTGGACTTTTGCAAAAAGATTCAGATACCATATCTAAGTCAATTCCACATAATTGGGAAAGTGGAATGAAATAACTAAAAATCAATGTAAAAAATTGAAACTTCTAAGATATAAACTTGCTATGAGTCAAATAGTTGATGACCCAAGACTTTTAACTCATGAATTTAATTCCCTAATGATCTATTTCAACAAGATACTAAAGCTTTGTACCTATCTTTAAGAGAAAGAGACTCGATTCTCAAAAAGATTCATATAGTAAATCAAAACATCATCCAACCACAAGATACTAGTGTGCTATGCAACGTCAATGTGCCGACCCACTGAGATTACATTGATGTGATTTTAATCAAATAATGCTTCGCTTGAGACTAAGTTCATGCCTATATTCAATCTTTATGATTGCTTACTAGGAATGAAATTCTGATGCATTACTTACAGTTAAGAGATTGAATTTATCCTGTTACACTAGGAACTTTGTGCATGACATAGTCAATCAAATCCTTAATTGAAAAGACCATTTCAATGCCAAAGTCCTTTCACCTATGTGAGGTAACCTCTTATGCCAAATTTCCAATTTTGATAAGTTTTGGCTACCATTATTGAACAATTCAATCCTTATAGTATCTTGGAGCTCAAATATAAGTAATCCACCTACATTTTCTCCTCTTACTATTCTCTTGAATCCCTGATCTAGATCCTCAACAAATGCTTAATTTTTGACCTAGAATCCTTTTTCAACAATCTGACCTACACTTATGATATTCTGATTAATAGTTGGCACATAGAATACCTTGCTCAATAGGTTGATGTTATCATATGAAGGCTTCACATTTCCTATCTTCTCCATTGTATGCCTTGTGTCATCTTCTGCTTGGACTTCACTGCCTCTCTTGTATTGATGCTTGCTTGTTTCCTCTCCGACAATGATTATATAAACCCCTTACTCATACACATTGATATATCCTTCTTTCTCGTTTTCTTTCGAGAACATCACATTGATAGATTTATGAACATACCTTTTGTAGTTCCAAAGGAACATTACAACAAATATTTGTTGCAGGCAATTATCTGCATCAATACGTAAGGTAACTCATATCCCTTGCACATGATTAATGTTACTTGGAGAAACCAAGAACTAAAGAAAATACATGTGCACTTGCCTAGGACTAGTGGTGTGATTTGATGAGCTTCTAGTCGTTATGGCTCAAGTAGAAAAGAAGGAAAACGTAGAGAGGCAAAAGATGAATCATTCACAATCCCTTGAGAAGATGGGAAAGAAGAAAAATCAAAGAGGCTTGGATTAAGGCATATCAAAGGCAAGCCAACTAGCCCATGGAAGGAAAAGAGTTCAAGATCAATGATCTCGGCCTATTCACATACTTCCTATTGATATATTTAGGTAGTGATGTGTGTGAACACTCTAGGACCGCTAGGGTACTTTTTTCCCTCTTTAGGAGGTTTTTTTCCCCCGGCTTGTATATACGCCTATTGCCCTAATGGGCTACTTATCTTTTGTACATTCTCTAGTGATACATTCAGTATTGTGTGTTGTGCTCCAAGCTTCTTCTTCTTCCTTGTGCTATTCGCGTGCTTACCTAGAGGTCTAACTCCAACAATTGGTATCAGAGCAGGTCACTAGCTTCATCTAGGGTGTCATCTACACCTCTCTAGATGCAGTCTCAGATTCACACGAAATTTGGTGAGCATACTCGTTTCGGCCTCCGAACGCACTATCGCAGTGCTTGTGTAGGCTATTTCGTCTTTTTGTGCCAAAGGTATACACCAGTTTTTGTTCGCTAGTATAAGCGTCTCGAAGTCTGCTATAGGTATAGCAAAACTCGTCTGGGTAGTTCCGTAGAACTTTTCGAGATACAGTCAATGTTCTGCATCAAGGTATTTTAGTCACCGGCCATGGCTAAAAGTAGTGATGTATTCCGTATGTTGGCTGTTGAGGATATGTTCGATGGTACCAACTACCCATTATGGGCTTATATGATGCGACATGTATTGGTTGCAAAAGGACTGTGGAACATTGTCCAGGGTGTTGAAAGACCTCCTGTTACACCTACGACTACAGGTACTGCAAATATAGGTGCTGAAGCTGATGGAGATGGTGTCAAAGATGATATTCTGCAGATTCCTGTTCGTGCTACTATTTCTGTTGCACCTACTATAGAGCAGATTTGTTGGGATGGCAAAGATGCCCAGGCACATGCATTGATAGCTTTGTCTATCAAACGGGCCATTATTCCTGGTATTCACTCTTGTAGAACACAAAAGGATGCTTGGGATACACTTACCACATTGTACCAGACTAGAAATGAGGCTCGTGTTGCTTACCTCCGAAAACAGTTGGATAGTAAGCACATGAATGAAGGTGATTCTATGGACAGCTTTTTGACAAAGATAAAATACTTGAAGGAACAGTTGATTTCTACTAATGAGGTTATACGAGATACCTTACTTGCGCAGACCGTTTTGAATGGTTTTCCTGATTCATATCAGAGTTTTGCTTCTACTCTTCGATTGGTGATGAAAGGCAATCCAAATGCCTTATCATTTGAGGAGTTAGTCTCTGTTCTGTTGCAGGAAGATCAGTCTAGGCAGAACAGATCCATTATGTGTGTTGCAGATCAAGCTTTCCTGGCTAGTCAGAAGGGCAAAGGAAAATGGAGCTCTTCTACTAGTAAGCAGAAATCTGTAAATGCTACACATTCAAGGAACCAAGATAAAGATGAGAAAAAAGCAGAAAAGCAAAAATTATTTTATAAGTACTGTAAAGGGACTGATCATATCATAAAGAACTATCCAAAACCGGCTACAAAAGAGGCAAAGAAGAAAGAGGCTGGAATGGTTGTTGGAGAAGCCTCTACACCAAAAAGAGAGTCTGCAAATCTTATGCAGGAAGAAGAATGGGTGTTTTCTACTGTTTACAGTTTTGACCCATCTTCTCATGATCAGTGCATGTCTGCAATAGACTCAGATGTTTGGTACTTTGATAGTGGGGCGACCAAACATATTACCTCGCAATGCAGTTTCTTCTCTTCACTCGAGCCTACCCCTAGAGGGAATACTGTTACATGTCCAACAACTCCTCCTTATCCTTTCATGGGAGTTGGTAAGATCATTCGAAAAACTACTGATGGTAGTTTTTTCACTTTGTCAGATGCTTTATTTATGCCAGGGATCAAGAAGAATCTGTTATCAGTTTCTCCATTAGCCAAGATTGGCTTGGTGGTGAAATTTATTGATCACAGATGTACAGTTCATGATCTGTCAAATGGCGATGTTATTATTGCTTCTGGCATTTATGTCGCGGAATGTATAAGCTCATAGACTATGAAGATCTATTAATGATTCGGCATGTGCAGTTCATGATTCTCAGGCTATGTCAGATGCAAAGCTTTGGCATGCAGCCTTTGGTCATCTGAATTTTGCTAGTTTGCTACGCTTGTAGAAATCTGATATGGTATCTTCTTTGCGCAAGCTTGAGGCACCCGGAAAACATGTAGGTGAAGGCTGTATTTTGGGCAAAATATAGCGTTCCTCCTTTCCAAAAGATGGTTCAGTTCGGGCTACGCAGAAATTACAGCTTGTACATAGCGATGTCTATGGTCTCATCCAGACAAACTCTTTTGGAAACTACCTTTACTTCGTGACTTTCATGATGATTTTTCCAGGCATGCATGGGTATATCCATTGAAGGCACCCAACCCCCCCGTCACCCCACCAATTCCCCCGCCAAACCCCTCCGCCCTCCGCACCCCCTTCCGCCCTCCGCCCTCCGCTCAACCCCTCCTCACCCCCGCCAATTCCCCCTCCAAACCCCCCCGCGATCCCGCCCAACCCCCCCCTCACCCCACCAATTCCCCCGCCAAACCCCTCCGCCCTCCGCACCCCCTTCCGCGCCCCCGCACCCTTCCGCCTCCGCCCTCCGCACCCCCTTCCGCCCTCCGCCCTCCGCTCAACCCCTCCTCACCCCCGCCAATTCCCCCTCCAAACCCCCCCGCGATCCCGCCCAACCCCCCCCTCACCCCACCAGTTCCCCCGCCAAACCCCTCCGCCCTCCGCACCCCCTTCCGCGCCCCCGCACCCTTCCGCCTCCGCCCTCCGCACCCCCTTCCGCCCTCCGCCCCCGCACCCTTCCGCCCTCCGCCCTCCGCACCCCCTTTCGCCCTCCGCCCCCGCACCCCTATGCCATAACCCCCGCCCCCCCTTTCGCCATAATTCCCCTTTCCCCCTCCCCGCTGACCCCCGCCAGATCCCCCCCTCTCCCCTACCAATTCCTCCGCCCACCACCTCCCCTCACACCACCCCGCCTCCTCACACCATTCCCTCACACCACCCCGCCTCCTCACACCTCTTCTTCACATCACCTGCACATGCGTACAAACACACACTCACAATCGCAACACATACACAACCATACATATACACACACATCCTTCACACACACACATGCACATTCTCACACACATGGACACACCCCCTTCCACTTCCCCATACACACACGCACTCATACATACACAAGCACATGCACGCACACACACATAAGCACAAACACATACATAACCTCATCCACACACAAATACACTTTCACCTCACACATGCCCAAGCACACACACATACACAATCACGCACCCCCATAATTTCACACATACCCCCATGCGTATACACACACATACAGTCATCCAGATGCTCGCACATGGGGCGATCGGAGGAGGGAGTTGAAGCATGGAAGCATAAATGACGCAATTGCGGTCTCCTCAGATTGGATCGGGAAAGAGCAGGCTTTGGGGCATGAGAAGGATGAACACCAAGATGATGCAGAGGATGTGTATATGAATGTTTCATTCTCCACCTCAGACGAAAGGGGGAATGCATTTGCACTCGCCGTATGTCTCACGGACATTACAAAAGGAGGGATATATGAAGTTTTTGGAGGTCCATTTGATGCCGAAGTCAATGATTGCCATACCGCACAAGGAAATATAATAATAATTAAGGATGTTTGGTGTGAAAAGGTAAAAGTGTATTGTTAAGAGTAAAAGTGGCCGCCAACCATTCACGGCGACTACCTATTTTTGTGGATCTAATTCAAATCAAGGGAATATTTGACCTACTCCTCCAATTTTGGGTGATGAACCGGCGCGTGATCAATGGACGTGAAGATTCGGCAAGGCTCTTGGCCTATTGGGGCCTATAAAAGCAATGGATTTTTGCTCATTGGGATACAACATTTTTAGAGTTACATTGACGCGTGTATATGTACATAAGTTCTCTCTTGTACTTGGTGGTTTCAAGTCTACTGTGGGAGCTACTCTGTCGTGTATACAGAGGGTAGGCTTCACAGTGAAGGGCTATGAGCACTATAGTGTAAGAGAGTAGCTTGGGGTTATTTCTTCTGTGAGTCAGTGTGTTGATTAACCTTTATTCTCTTGAGAAATTCTCCCAGTTGTATTGTTCTGAGTTAGTCTGCATATCAGTGGTCCTTATGCTGATAGGAAGAAACGGTTGTATTAGAGTATGTTCTTTTAAGGTGATTTGTTAGCCCTAAGCTTGTAGCTTGTTAATCCTAAATTTGCACCGTAGGCACCACTGTGCCCAACATTGTAATCCCCTGATTTGAATCAAGAAGTGTATGGTCTTCCTTGGCCATTTGTTGTCCATATTCTCTGAAGCATTTACCATTCTGTACAATTCTTGTTGTCAGCCTGCTCACAGAAATGTTAAAGGGTATACTTCCCTAAAGAGAACCCCCCTTGAGTAGGTGATGTACTGGACGTGTTTAGTTTTCGTTCTCTACTTTTGTTAAAAGCGAATACCCCAGTACCTCCTCTACAGTTTGGCACGCCCGGTGGGACCTTTGCATTTCTGTGAGAGGTGTTTTGCCCTATTGCAATTGCGAATAGGTACATGACCCATACACGAGCAGATAAGGAATTTCTTCGTGTTCGAAGGAGCCTTAACAAGTTAGCAATAACCACGGCTAGTAAGTCTACCTCCCCTCTGTCCTCCCTAAATTTATCTATTGATTTGGGTGCGACACCAGTGTCAAAAGAAGGGTATAGGAGAACTCTAGACTTCTCCTCAGATACGTCAGAAGAGACACCAGTCCAAATGGAGGATCTTTCTCATCTACTCTCCAGGATCAACATCAAGTTCCCTACCTTCAAGGGACATGCTTATGAAGATGCTGATGATCATGTGAGGAGATTTATCTCTTTATGCCGTGGACGTGGTCTGCAGAATAGAGAAGATGCAATGTTGGCACTTTTTCCATCCACATTGGAGGGCCTTGTGTCAGGGGAGCACTAGATTGTGCTCTCTGACTACACAAGACAAGATTTCGGAAACACAGTTCTGATTACAAGAATACCCACGAAGGGAAAATGCTACAAGAATATACGATCGATACAAGATGTCCCACAACCCGGGACCAATAGGTATGGAAAACTCGACTAGAGATGATACAGGAGATCCCACAACCCGGGATCGTAGGTAGGAAACAAGATATCTCGATTACAAGAAATCCCCTCAGGGATATGAACTGGATACAAGAAATAACTAGAAAGGATCTCGTACTACGAGATTACAATAGGACAAGAAAGGATGTCCACAATACAAGACTAGACAAGACTAGAGCTAGAAACAAGACTAGAACTTGAACTGGAACTTGAATGTACTTACTTGGAGGTCACGACTCCTTGAGCTCCCAAGACTGGCATTGGCAAGACTGATTATGAATGTGGCCAACCCCTCCTTATATAGGTTTTCAAGGGCGGTTCCCAAGGCGGTTGCGAACTGATGATGTCATCATGATGTCATCGATTTGTAACAAGACCTCCCAATGTCAGAATTCAGCGAATAGACAGTCGATCTTGGGGTTTTGGCACATTCCGGACGCAATGGAAGCATTGGTTTCTCCTAATTCTGAACCAATCATGAGATACAGGGTTCACATGGAATCTTAGGTTCAGGATGGTTTCCTTCGTCCATGACATCACCTCCCCCTCAAGCGACGAGTTCCACGAGGAGCGGTCATGTTATCTGGTCTCGGCTTCGTTGGATTTTTCTTATGGAATTCTCGAACCTTGATTGGTGCTCTCTGAAGGTTTTCTGCAGGTTCCCAAGTACGATCACTGATGTCATACCCTTTCCAATGAATAAGGTATTCCAATCTTCCCCGGGATATTCTGGAATCTAGGACATGCTCGACTTCAAATTCTTCATGATCATCAATCTCGATAGGTGGTGAAGGACTAGGTCTCTCCCCCCTCAATGGTGAAATCTGATATGGTTCCAACATGGATACATGGAAAACTGGATGTATTCTCATGGTACTCGGTAACTGGAGTTTGAAGGTGACTGGATTAATCTTGGCCAAGATGGTAAATGGTCCAAACTTTTGATGATCTAACTTTGCACAAGGCCTTGAAGTTTGTAAATTGTTTCGGAGTAACCATACTTTATCCCCAATTTGATACGATGGATTCTGGACACGATGTTGATCTGCATAGTACTTATATTGTTGTTGAGCTTTATGGATCTCTTCCTTCAGTTCTTTGTGAATGTCCATCAGGTACTGGGCCTTGTCTCTGGCAGCTGGGTTCTTGACATGATTTGAGAGTTGTATATCCATCCTTGGATGTTGTCCATAGTTTGCAAAGAAGGGAGTTTGCTTAGTAGATGCATGAACACTATTGTTATAGGCAAACTCTGCAAAGGGTAACAACTCAAACCAATCATTTTGGTGATAGTTGCTAGTGCAACGGAGATATTGCTCCAGGACTTGATTCACTCGTTCTGTTTGTCCATCAGTCTGTGGATGATTTGCTGTAGATAGTTTAACTTGAACACCAAGGAGCTTGCAAAGACTGTTCCAAAAGCTGGATATGAACTGTGGACCTCGATCACTGACAATGTCATCAGGCAATCCATGAAGCCTAAATATGTACCTAAGAAAAAGTCTGGCAGTGGCTGCACCTGTGATTGCCTTGGTAGTTGGAATGAAGTGTGCCATCTTTGTAAATCTATCCACAATAACAAGAATGGCATCATACTTATCTGACTTTGGTAGATCTGTGATGAAATCCATCGACAATGAAGCCCATGGCCTTTCTGGAATAGGTAGAGGTTGCAAGAGGCCATGAGGTTTATGTCGGGGTACCTTAGATCTATTGCAAGTATCACAGGTTCGAATGTATTCTTTGACTTCCTTCCACATCTGAGGCCACCAAAAGTCCCTTGATATGAGTTCTATTGTTTTATTTACTCCAAAATGTCCTGCTGCAAGGTTGTCATGGCGTTGTTGAAGTACTTGGATCCTGGGCTTTCCTGGAGGGACATACAATAGGTTCTTATAGAGTAGTAAACCATCCTTTTCCTGAAATTCGTTTACTTCTTGGAATTTTCCTTCTTGATCTTTCTGCTTAACGTTACAAAACAATTCATCCTGTGGTAGATTCTCACGGATCAACTGATTCAAGGCTGAATCTTCATGATGGCTTGAAGAGATAGCTGCTAACTGGAGATGCTCGGGCTTGAGTAATACACTCTCTTGTTGATCAAAGGCCTCTTCACCCTTCTTTGGTGCAAGGTAAGATCTTCTGGATAGGGCATCTGACTGACATTGATGACGTCCTGGACGGTATGTGATGACAAAGTCGAATCTGGATAAAAAGTTACTCCATCGAGATTGCCTTCTATTGAGGATCCGGGTGGTCATAAAATACTCTAGGTTCTTGTGATCTGAATATACAATGACTTTATGAGCTGCTCCTTCTAGATGGTGACGCCAGGTATCAAACGCGTCTACTATGGCAAGGAGTTCTTTATCATGAATTTCATAATTAATTTCTGGAGGGGAAAACTTCCTTGAATGATATGCAACTGGATGTAGTTGTCCATCATCTCCATATTGGGAAAGAATGGCCCCTAGAGCAAAGTCCGATGCATCTGTCTCAAGGAAGAAGGGCTTACTAGAATCAGGATGAACTAGGATTGGAGCAGTAGTGAATGCTGATTTCAAGGTCTGAAAGGCCTTCTCTGCTTCTTCGGTCCATGAGAATTTGGAGTTCCCTGTAAGCTTGGTAAGAGGTGTCACTATCTTGGAGTAATCTCTGATGAATATCCTATAGAAATTGGCAAACCCCAAAAAACATTGTACATCTCGAACACATGAAGGTGGTTGCCAATCAAGGATTGTCTCAATCTTCTTAGGGTCCATAAAAATTCCTTTATCTGATACTATGTACCCTAAAAATTCCACTTCTGTCTTATGAAAAGAACACTTCTCCAATTTCGCATACAATCCTTTTTCTCTTAGTTTCTCTAGGACTATCTTTACATGATCTTCATGATCCTCTAGATTTTTTGAAAATATCAAGATATCATCAAGGTATATTACAACAAAATCATCTAAATATTCTCGAAAAATATCATTCATCATATGTTGGAAGACAGCTGGAGCATTTGTAAGACCGAAGGGCATAACTACATATTCAAAATGCCCATACCTTGTTCGAAATGCTGTCTTCCATTCGTCTCCTTCTCTGATCCTGACAAGGTTGTAAGCTCCTCGAAGATCAATTTTCGTGAAGAATTTTGCTTTTCCAAGGCGTTCCAAGAGCTCTGATATGAGTGGTAGAGGGTATCTGTTTTTTATAGTGACTTTGTTCAATCCACGATAATCTACACACATCCGGAGAGTCCCATCCTTCTTCTTTACAAATAGAATAGGAGCTCCTGCTGGAGACTTCGAGTGTTTGATAAACCCCTTTGCTAGATTCTCATCAATGTTCTTGCGTAGTTCTGTAAGTTCCTCTGGAGATAGTCTGTAGATTGGTCCAAAGGGTGGTTGTGTTCCCTCTTGAAGATCTATGGGACAATCATAAGGTCTATGCTCTGGAAGGATATCTGCATTCTTCTTTTCAAAAACATCTTCAAAGCCGTTGTACTGATTGGGTAGCTGTACTGGATCATCTTTCTTGGATTCTTGAGCTGGTATGGCATAGATCATATATGTAGGTTCCTTCCTTACTGCATGTATGAAGGCTTTAGCTCCAACATATGTTGGGTTCTTCTGGATATCTCGACGGGTGATTTTATTCTTTTCCCAATTAATTTCTGGATTATGTTTCTTTAACCACGGCATTCCGATGATAACCATATTTGCTGGACTCGATATTACATTGAAACATATGTGTGAATCATGGTCACCAAGGTGTACTCTTAGTGGTATGGTTTCCATGGTTATATTCCCCGATGCTAGAGGCCGTCCATCTACTACTTCGGCTACTACTGGTCTGTTCTTTCGAAGTACTGGAATTCCATGTTTCTTAACGAGTCCTTCATCAATGAAACATGAGGACGCTCCTGAATCTACTAGAGCTATGAGGGAAAGGGTCTTCTTAGACAGGATTAACTTGACAGGGGCAAGACATGTTTCTACGGGTGTGGATGGAATTATGAGACCCTTTCGTATATCATGGTCCGGCTGTATGGTCTCTTTTACAACTGGACTTCCTCGTTTCCCTGCTCTACAAGGGTGGCTGCGACTTTGGAGTTTGTTCTCTTGTTGGGACAATTAACTGCAATGTGGCCAGGGTTTCCACAATATAGACATAATTTGTTATCCCTCCTTCTTTGTTTCTCTTGTGGTGTTAGAGGCTGGAACCTAGTTACATCTATCTGCATAGGTTCGGGCATAGTGTCATCTCTAGGAGTAGGCTGGAAAGGTTTCCATTGGCGAGGTCTTCCTTCTACTTGTTTTTCTTGTTTCCTTTCAAAAAGACGGTTATCACATTGAATGGCTTGGTTGATGTATTCATTCAATGTCTTCACCTCTGGCATCGTGAGTAGAAGGTCCTTCACGTCATCCCTTAAGCCCCATCTAAATTGGCTAATGAAATAATCTTCATGCCAAGTGAGGTCACATATCAACTGCCTAAATTCTGATGCATAGGTAGAGGCAGGGCGGTTACCTTGACGTAGCTTTCGAAGTTTTGTTTCTGCCACTCGACTCGTGTCTGCATCTCCAAATGTGGCGACAAGCTCTCCAAGAAATGCCTCATAATTATGAAGTACGGCCATATCCTTCTCCAAGATTGGGGCGAACCATGATAAAGCTTGACCATAGAGCAAGGTTCCAATAAAACCGACCTTGGATGCATCATCAGGGTATCTATCAGGCTGCATGCGAATGTACAATTTGACTTGTTGCAAGAATCCTCGAAACTTTGTACGATCACCATTGAACTTTTCTGGCATGCAAATCTTGGGTTCCTTCACAAATGATGTACTGGGCCGTTGGTTCACTTGAATACTCCCTTGATTCGCTTGAAGACTCCCGATTCGTTCTTGTAATTCTTGAAGGAGTGTACCTACATGCACTGGATGTCCCATCTCGACTTGTGTCTGTCGACGACTTAGGTCTTCGACTTGTTGTTGGAGACTCTGAAGTGATGCTACGATCTGTTCATAAGCGTTCTCCATGATGTCTGGTCTTGGATAGAAGATAGTCTTGCCAAAATGTCAGGGGAGCACTAGATTGTGCTCTCTGACTACACAAGACAAGATTTCGGAAACACAGTTCTGATTACAAGAATACCCACGAAGGGAAAATGCTACAAGAATATACGATCGATACAAGATGTCCCACAACCCGGGACCAATAAGTATGGAAAACTCGACTAGAGATGATACAGGAGATCCCACAACCCGGGATCGTAGGTAGGAAACAAGATATCTCGATTACAAGAAATCCCCTCAGGGATATGAACTGGATACAAGAAATAACTAGAAAGGATCTCGTACTACGAGATTACAATAGGACAAGAAAGGATGTCCACAATACAAGACTAGACAAGACTAGAGCTAGAAACAAGACTAGAACTTGAACTGGAACTTGAATGTACTTACTTGGAGGTCACGACTCCTTGAGCTCCCAAGACTGGCATTGGCAAGACTGATTATGAATGTGGCCAACCCCTCCTTATATACGTTTTCAAGGGCGGTTCCCAAGGCGGTTGCGAACTGATGATGTCATCATGATGTCATCGATTTGTAACAAGACCTCCCAATGTCAGAATTCAGCGAATAGACAGTCGATCTTGGGGTTTTGGCACATTCCGGACGCAATGGAAGCATTGGTTTCTCCTAATTCTGAACCAATCATGAGATACAGGGTTCACATGGAATCTTAGGTTCAGGATGGTTTCCTTCGTCCATGACACCTTGTAGATAAATGGTTTAGTCAATATGCAGATGGCCATTTCACTACTTGGGAGGCTCTGAAAACGGCTTTCTCACAAACATTCCGACCAAGTGATTCTTCGGAAAGAGCTTTAGATCAGCTAGAGAGTTTGAAGCTAAGGCCAGGTGAATCTTTTCATGAACTTCACACTAGAACAAAAGCACTTGTTGCACGTCTGCCACATGCTCCAGGTGACTTTTTGGTTAAAAAATAGATTGAGAAAGCTCTACCCAGGTCATCTCAGCAGAAGCTTCGTGAATCTCTTAGATTGGATGCGACCCTCAATGATTTTGTTGCAGCGGCATCACGCATTGAAGAAGCAAGGCAACATTCGAAGGGGATACACAACCAAAGTACGCTGCAGACATGGATCCTATTGAGCAACTGAGGAGGGAATTGGAAGCATTGAAGACGCAGCAAAATCAACAAGAAGAGAAGGTCTTGCCACCACTGCGTCGCACTGATGATGAAGTGACTCAACTTCGCCGAGAGTTAGAAGATTTGAAGACCACTCACGATATAAGGAGACAAATTTGGTGTACAATCTGTAACAACAATGGACATTCCAAGGCTAATTTCCCTATTAAGGTAAGCTGTCAATTTTGTGGGAAAGATGGTCATGAAGCCAGAGATTGCTACTACCTCAACGGTACACAGCAGAGAGGTAACCCTCAAAATTTGGATTCATATTATGCTAGTACATCAAATACTTCAAATACAGAGGAGAATCGGCCTGCGAGGCCTAGATATAATAGACCTTTGATGTGCTATCGTTGTGGTGAGTACGGCCACATGCAAAATAGGTGTTCTCTTCCAGAAGATGCACCTTCTTGTCAGCATTGTCCAGAGGCCAAGGATCATTATACCAAAGATTGCCCAATAGGTCGTCCTGCTCCAATCCACATGATTGCAGTCTCACCACATGAAGAAAGGAAAACCACTCAATCCTATGCTGTTTCATCCTCTGCTATGCCCATGATGACCAGAGCTAGGCAAGCAGCAGCAAACCTTAGGGAGGAACAACAAGGAATTCAGGATAAAGAGGAAGAAAAGAAGTCTGGATGGAAGGACCAAGTGGAAATTGAAGGAGCCTATGAAGAAATGACTACTTCTCTAAGGGGCCAACCAACAAGTCTGCAAGAAAATACTCAGGAGGTAAACATTGAACAGATCTTGAAAGGTATTCATCACAAGGTTAGTCTATATTAACTTATAAGGATGGATTCAAAAATAAGAAGTGACTTACTGAAGATTATACACTCTGCTCACTTGATCCAATCACCTAGTATAGATGGTTTCATGGTTGATATTCCTCCTGCACCCTTAGCAGACTACCAAAGTTCGAGATTATCAGTTTGTATAAAGGATGAAGCTCTTACAGGTGTGATCATAGATGGAGGCTCTGGTATCAATTTGATGCCAGATTTTACAATGAAGAAGCTGAAATTGAACCCCACCAAGTTGGCACCATTCACGGTTACATTGGCAGATCAACATCGGGTTGCGCCACTTGGCATTATTGAAAAGGTATTGATGGTAGTACAGGGTTGCCACTTTGCGTTGGATTTTGTTGTTATTACACTTCCACAGGAGACTTCCTATCCTTTGCTCCTGGGGAGACCTTGGCTGAGACAAGCAAAAGCTTTGCAAGATTGGGGAAAAAATAAACTATGGATTTCAACAAATACCAATAGCCAACTGCAACTACATTTGGAAGAAGGATTCGACTCAGGAAAACCTACTGGATATACTGTGGATACTCAGGTAATGCCCTCTCTACCCCAAGAAGAGGATACATTGTTAAATTGGATGATGGAAAGTGCAGAGTGTTGCACAGTGGAGATTAATGAAATTGAGGAAGAAGTTGTGGATAAGGTAATTACAGGAAGGGGCAATGAAGACCACAAGGTGTTGGAGAATGAGCAATTGCAGGAAAGCACAAGCCGTGAGGAGGCAACCAATATAAAAGTATCAGAGGTGGAAGATTATGAACTCAAGAGCAGAGAAGATCTTCCTTTTGCAGATATACCTTTAGGATGGATCAAGGAACAGAAGAAACGGAAAAGAGGCCGTCCTCGATTAATTCCTATAGATGTTTGCACAGAATCTGCAGATAAGGATGGAATGTTTGGTTTTGAGCACGGGCCACCATTCACATTAGAGTCCTTTGAAAAATATGGTAACCAGTTTAAGGATGAATATTTTGGGTTGAACAAGAGGGAGAAGCCTGTTCATGGATCTTTTCGGGAGAAAGCTTCTGTTGGTTGTGTAGAAGGGGAATGTTGGCGAATAGTGGAGCATGCAGCTGAGCAATTGAAAGTCCTTTATGATGCTGAGATAAAGACAAGGAAATTTGATCGTGGTTTTCCTCAGGCCAGACTTGGAGAGACACACAGCTCGTATCAAAGCTCTGGGTGGAATTTGATTAGCATTGGTCGACTCGGTGGATCAATCTTAGCTTTTGAGGAGGAGAAAATCTCTGGAGATCTGGTTCCCTGGCTGTATATGGGAATGTGTTTCTCCTCCTTTTGTTGGCATGTTTAAGATCACCATCGGTATTCTGTGAATTATATGTATTTTGGTTCTCCAAAAGTGTGGTATGGAGTCCTGGCAGTGCAACTGGAGGATCTTCAAGTTCATTCTGAAGAAATAAGTAGAATAAGGAAGAAATTGCACCAGGGACGGTGCAAAATCTTGATCTGGGGGTCTGTAGATCCCCCTCCCCTCTCTCTTCCCCGCCATCTCTCTCTTTCCTCTCTCTCTTTTTCTCTGTTTCTCTCTCCTTCTCCTCTCTCTCTCTCTATTCCCTCTCTTTCTTTCTCTCTCCCTCTTCTCTTTCGATTTTCCCCTCTCTCTCTATTTCTCTCTCTCTTTCAACCTACCCCCCTCTCTCTTCTCTCTTTCTCTATCTCTCTCTCTCACTCTCTCTCCCTCTATCCCTTTTTCTTTCTCTCTCTCTATCTCTCTCTCTCTCCTCCCCTGTCCCTTTCTTTCTCTCTCTCTCTCTCTCTCTCTCTCTCTCTCTCTCTCTCTCTCTCTCTCTCTCTCTCTCTCTCTCTCTCTCTCTCTCTCTCTCTCTCTCTCTCTCTCTCTCTCTCTCTCTCTCTCTCTTCTCTCTCTCTCTCTCTCTCTCTCTCTCTCTCTCTCTCTCTCTCTCTCTCTCTCTCTCTCTCTCTCTCTCTCTCTCTCTCTCTCTCTCTCTCTCTCTCTCTCTCTCTCTCTCTCTCTCTCTCTCTCTCTCTCTCTCTCTCTCTCTCTCTCTCTCTCTCTCTCTCTCTCCTCTCTCTCTTCTCTCTCTCTCTCTCTCTCTCTCTCTCTCTCTCTCTCTCTCTCTCTCTCTCTCTCTCTCTCTCTCTCTCTCTCTCTCTCTCTCTCTCTCTCTCTCTCTCTCTCTCTCTCTCTCTCTCTCTCTCTCTCTCTCTCTCTTCCTCCGTCCCTTTCTCTCTCTCTCTCTCTCTCTCTCTCTCTCTCTCTCTCTCTCTCTCTCTCTCTCTCTCTCTCTCTCTCTCTCTCTCTCTCTCTCTCTCTCTCTCTCTCTCTCTCTCTCTCTCTCTCTCTCTCTCTCTCTCTCTCTCTCTCTCTCTCTCTCTCTGTCCCTCCCTCTCTCCCCCCTCCTCTCTCTTCCCCCGCACCCTTCCGCCTCCGCCCTCCGCACCCTCTTTCCCCGCCCCGCACCCTTCCGCCCTCCGCCCACCTTCCCCGCCCAGTTCCCCCCGCAGCCCCCTCCACCTAGCCCCCGCCCCCCTCCGCCCAGTTCCCCCCGCAGCCCCCTCCACCTAGCCCCGGCCCCCTCCGCCCAGTTCCCCCCGCAGCCCCCTCCACCTAGCCCCCACCCCCCCCGCCAATTCCCCCGCCAATTCCCCCGCCAAACCCCTTTTCCCTCCGCATCCCCTTCCGCCCTCCACCCTCCGCTCAACCCCCCCCTCACCCCCGCCAATTCCTCCTCCAAACCCCCCCGCGACCCCGCCCAACCCCCCCCCCCCCCTCACCCCATCAATTCCCCCGCCAAACCCCTCCGCCCTCCGCCCCCGCACCCTTCCGCCCTCCGCCCTACGCACCCCCTTCCGCCCTCTGCCCTCCGCTCAACCCCCCCCCCCCCTCACCCCCGCCAATTCCCCCTCCAAACCCCCCCGCGACCCCGCCCAACCCCCCCCCTCACCCCACCAATTCCCCCGCCGAACCCCTCCGCCCTCCGCACCCCCTTCCGCGCCCCCGCACCCTTCCGCCTCCGCCCTCCGCACCCCCTTCCGCCCTCCGCCCCCGCACCCTTCCGCCCTCCGCCCTCCGCACCCCCTTTCGCCCTCCGCCCCCGCACCCCTACGCCATAACCCCCGCCCCCCCCCCCCCCCCTTCCGCCATAATTCCCCTTTCCCCCCCCGTTGACCCCCGCCAGATCCCCCCCTCTCCCCCGCCAATTCCTCCGCCCACCACCTCCCCTCACACCACCCCGCCTCCTCACACCATTCCCTCACACCACCCCGCCTCCTCACACCTCTTCTTCACATCACCCGCACATGCGTACAAACACACACTCACAATAGCAACACATAGACAACCATACATATACACACACACCCTTCACACACACACATGCACATTCTCAAACACATGGACACACCCCCTTCCACATCCCCATACACACACGCACTCATACATACACAAGCACATGCACGCACACACACATAAGCACAAACACATACATAACCTCATCCACACACAAATACACTTTCATCCCACACATGCCCAAGCACACACACATACACAATCACGCACCCCCATAATTTCACACATACCCCCATGCGTATACACACACATACACTCATCCAGATGCTCGCACATGGGGCGATCGGAGGAGGGAGTTGAAGCATGGAAGCATAAATGACACAATTGCGGTCTCCTCAGATTGGATCGGGAAAGAGCAGACTTTGGGGCATGAGAAGGATGAACACCAAGATGATGCAGAGGATGTGTATATGAATGTTTCATTCTCCACCTCAGACGAAAGGGGGAATGCATTTGCACTTGCCGTATGTCTCACGGACATTACAAAAGGAGGGATATATGAAGTTTTTGGAGGTCCATTTGATGCCGAAGTCAATGATTGCCATACCGCACAAGGAAATATAATAATAATTAAGGATGTTTGGTGTGAAAAGGTAAAAGTGTATTGTTAAGAGTAAAAGTGGCCGCCAACCATTCACGGCGACTACCTATTTTTGTGGATCTAATTCAAATCAAGGGAATATTTGACCTACTCCTCCAATTTTGGGTGATGAACCGGCACGTGATCAATGGACGTGAAGATTCGGCAAGGCTCTTGGCCTATTGGGGCCTATAAAAGCAATGGATTTTTGCTCATTGGGGTACAACATTTTTAGAGTTACATTGACGCGTGTATATGTACATAAGTTCTCTCTTGTACTTGGTGGTTTCAAGTCTACTGTGGGAGCTACTCTGTCGTGTATACAGAGGGTAGGCTTCACAGTGAAGGGCTATGAGCACTATAGTGTAAGAGAGTAGCTTGGGGTTATTTCTTCTGTGAGTCTGTGTGTTGATTAACCTTTATTCTCTTGAGAAATTCTCCTAGTTGTATTGTTATGAGTTAGTCTGCATATCAGTGGTCCTTATGCTGATAGGAAGAAACGGTTGTATTAGAGAATGTTCTTTTAAGGTGGTTTGTTAGCCCTAAGCTTGTAGCTTGTTAATCCTAAATTTGCACCTTAGGCACCACTGTGCCCAACATTGTAATCCCCTGATTTGAATCAAGAAGTGTATGGTCTTCCTTGGTCATTTGTTGTCCATATTCTCTGAAGCATTTACCATTCTGTACAATTCTTGTTGTCGGCCTGCTCACAGAAATGTTAAAGGGTATACTTCCCTAAAGAGAACCCCCCTTGAGTAGGTGATGTACTGGACGTGTTTAGTTTTCGTTCTCTACTTTTGTTAAAAGCGGATACCCCAGTACCTCCTCTACACTATTCAAGCCTACCAAGTGAGACTTGTGAGCTAGTGAGAAAGATAAATGGGCATGGTCACCTTTTTCGTCGTCCTTGTCGCCTTCACTTTTACCTACTATGCACGTGTAGAGGACAAAGCACAACAATTAAGAATTGTATTTCTATAATTGTATTCCTCATCCTTTTGTAGGTCTATCACTATGTGAACTTCTTTATCCATTTTATGACACCCGCCTAAAGAGAAACATGGAGACATGATTGTTAACAACTATAAATCATAAAATTATGCTTCAAAGTTTTGAAGAGTTGATTGAATTTATTGGAATTACCAACAAGCACCACCTCCTTCAACTTCTCTAGAGGAATTTCCTAGTGAATATGTATCTCCAAATCTTTATAGGAGAGGCTTAAGTGTTCCTAGATCTGTTGCACTACCTGTCCTAGGGACTCAGCAAGTGGGGTATTTGGAGCGAGACTTAGAGCCATAAAATTCAAATCCTTATGTTCCACAAGATCTGTTAGTAGACCAAGCCTAAAATCCGCTAAGAGCATTTCATCGGATACAATCTAGACAACCCATGCATGCTCAAGGAATTGAAGAGATCAACATGAGGCAAACCCTACAATAGGAATATTATTTCTAAATACTCACGAGGTATGCTAATGAGCAACGTACACAAACCATGGTGTCCACAAGGAATCATCTGGTGACATCTCAATCCTCATTTACAACGGCACATAACATAGAAAGAATAGCTTCATCACTCAATTCCTACAACTACCCTTAGTGTCTCAAAAGAATGATAAATCATCTTGTCAATGACTATCCATACATTTCAATATGTTTCTTCAAGTACATCTCTGTCTACAATTTCTTGCTACATCTTCATCATTATGGTGATCTTGTGGAATTTATTTCTCTGCATGTACTCAATCTTTTGCATGCACGAAACGGAGTTAGTTAGATTGAAGTGTCTACTACTTGCTTATAAATTTTTATCACATTCGGTTTAGTTAAACTTGAGATATGAATCATAGAAGATGACTATATCTACACATCTTGTAGATCCTAAAATATCGGGATGATCCACCTGCTATGTTACAATCATTTCCTGATGTATGGTATGGTTAAATTGATCAAAATAACTTTCTGTACTTAGCTATATACTCCAATTAAAATTTTGCAAAAGTTGTCTGGTCAATTCATACCACCTCGTGAGCTCTAAGCAAATAAGTGAGCACTTTTAATTCCCAAAATGGAAGGTTTTTTCACATTTATAGTACATACTAGTTATGTGTTTTGATGTAAACTTTTGGTTCTTTATCCATTTTGTTTTTCTTGTGATGTCTTTTGAGATTGGTTGTTTCCTTCATATTCTTTCATTGAATGCTTGTCTCTTGCATTGCTAGAAGTTCAAAAGCATTGTTGACCTCTTGCAGTGCAAAAAAATAGTATTAAACATGTAAAAAAAATAGTATTAAACATGTAAATTGTCTTAAGTACATGATAAGTCATCTCCTCAATTACTATCTCTACCGCTCAAAAGGAGATCGATAGAATAACCATGTGAGTCTAAGCACCCTTAGTTGTACTCTGGTGTGCATGAAAAACAAGAGTCACACAAACCAATCCTAGAGGCTCAAGTAAAACGGCAAGTGACTCAAGTAAACATAGAAAGGCTTTGAAAAGTTGAAACAGCGCATCTAGAGCCACCTCATAAACACCCACCTAAAGAGAAACATGGAGACATGGTTGTTAACACCTAAAAGTCATCACAAAATGCTTTAAACGTTTGAAAAGTTGATTGAATATATTGGGACTATCAACGAGCACCAGCTCCTTCAACTTCTCTAGAGGAATTTCCTAGTAATATGTATCTCCAAATCTTTATAGGAGAGGCTTAAGTGTTCCTAGATATTTTGCACTACCTTTCCTAGGGACTCAGCAAGTGGGGTATTTGGAGCGAGACTTAGAGCCATAAAATTCCAATCCTTATGTTCCACAAGATCTGTTAGTAGACCAAGCCTAGAATTCGCTAAGAGCATATCATCGGATACAATCTAGACAACCCGTGCATGCTCAAGGAATTGAAGAGATCAACATGAGGCAAACCCTACAATAGGAATATTATTTCTAAATACTCACGAGGTATGCTAATGAGCGAAGTACACAAAGCATGGTGTCCATAAGGAATCATCTGGTGACATCTCAATCCTCATTTACAACGGCACATAACATAGGAAGAATAGCTTCATCACCCACAACATAGAACTACCCTCACTGTCTCAAAAGAATGATAAATCATCTCCTCAATGACTATGTATACCACTCAAAAGGAGCTCGATAGAACAATCATGTGAGTCTATGCACCTCTACTTCTACTGTGGTGAGCATGAAAAAGAACAGTGACACAAACCAATCCTAGAGGCTCAAGTAAAAACGCAAGTGACTCAAGTAAACATATAAGACAAGCTTTGAAAAGCTCAAGCGGCTCATCTAGAGCCACCTGATAAATTTGAAGCATTTCTATCAGTTGTGTTGAAGTCAGGATGCTATGCGGATCGTTGAATCCCTTCTTGACTCGAGGATTGCCCAAAAATCTCTGCACCAATATCGATGGCTATTCAAGCCTACTAAGTGAGACTTGTGAGCTAGTGAGAAAGATAAATGGGCATGGCACCTTTTCCATCGTCCTTGTCACCTTCACTTTCATCTACAATCGACCTACTATGGACATGTAGAGGACAAAGCACAACGATTAAGAATTGTATTTCTATAATTCTTTGCAATAAAATAGCGCAAATCCTCTATTAAAAACGAATCTCCATAAACATGAGAGACAATAAAACAAAAGTGATGCTATAGTATTTTATTACAGAAAGAAAAATAGTATTCAACATGAGGTCCACGAATTTTCTACATATCTCTGCACTTAAATATGCAGCATGAACTTTCCATCTCTATGGAGAATATATCCAGGATGGTGGTAGATTCACAATAATGTGCAATATTTCATCTCATAATCCATTTTCATTTTCTATTCCTCCACCTATGAAAGCAATACACAAAACATATTTGTATGTCTCCATGGTGAAAGAAGTATCATGAAGCTTTGTTAATAACTAGAGTTTGCTTTTATGCTTTGAGGAAGATCTGCATGGTTTCTGTCACATGACAAGGGTACACTAGCTTATGTTGTATGGGAATTTTTCAAAATCATAGATGCCCCCATTGTTGGACATGTGAATGGAGGTCGGAACTCCAACTCATAAAGACAATGGCGTCAACAACATGGAGGCCGAGCATGAAAAGGAAGATGTGAATTTGAATGATACAGAGACAAATGAACTATACATGTGAGAAGTTAGGACACTTATATTCCATTGAGCATTTCACAGATTGCTAACGTACTCCAAAATAATCGACGTTGACACTTAAATAGACTCCAAAATCTGAGTTTCAGGCATTATAATTGAGGGCCTAAGCTCAACCTTGCAGTACAACTAAACAGAAGAAACAAAATGGGGATTTGTCTCGTACATAAAAATAGAACACCAAGAAATAATGCCTGCTGCAAAGACAATATTAGAAACAGTCACATAGATGACTGACTAATCATCCTACTAAGTTTAGACCAACAAATATATTTGAGAAATGGAGCATTTTGCAAAATTAATTTCCAAAATGTAACTACATCAATGTTTCATATCAGAGTCTCAAGTACATCTTGAATTCCATGCCCGACTCTCAAGTAGGTAAACTAAATGTTACGAAAAGGCGTGTCAACTACGAAGATGTAATTGTGTGGCAAAGACAAACTACAACAGCAACAACAGAAGAAACGGCAAGGCGATCAGCTAGAGATGATGGGCCGATGATGTCTCGTTTGATCAACAAAGCCAGGAGATGGATCATCAGTTGCGCCGTGAAAGGGGCCCGACGGAGGCACACGGACACAGGCAGAGGAAGTGGAAGATCAAGCGAGAGAGAGAGAGAGAGAGAAGGTTCAAGAACTAACAAGTACAGTATGAGAGAGAGAGAGAGTGGGTGTGTGTTTTCGAGAACTAACGCACACACTATGAGAGAGCGAGAGAATCATCGAAAACTAACGCATACACAATGTGTGTGTGTGTGTGAGAGAGAGAGAGAGAGAATCGTCGAAAACTAACACAGAGAGAGAGAGAGAGAGGGACAGAGAAGACAGAGAGAGTCAAGGTTGCCAAACGAAGGAACGAAACTCACCAGTGGTTAGAAGAAGTAGCGCCAAAGTGAGGGTAGCACCAGATGTGAGGGAAATCATTTTCCTTTCCGCAGACATGAGCTAAAGACGTAGTTGACGCGACGCACAACCATTCTACATAGAATCTCGAAGCATAAATAAGATCTTATAGGTCCATCGGCTCAGAAGAACTCGACAAGTCTCGACTCCCCTTGCGTAACAACAATTTTACATTTGAAGTAGAAATATTATATATAGAACCTAAAATAGGCGTTCCTTGGACGAAGGATTCAACCATTGATTCAAGTTAATTGATTCAACCATCTTCTGAGTTATAGTTGATAGCTCTTGACATGCATATACAGTACATGAAAAGCATCAGGAAGCTAATTGTTTCCCTCACAAACAAATAATTGCCATCCATAAAGATGTGCTAGAGTATACCTATCCATTTTCCAAGCCCAAACCCAAACATATAGATTCTACTTGAACTTGAACTTATGGCACAAGAGGTGTCGCCCTAAGTTCAAATGGATGGATGATTGAATGTTATTCTTCAAGGACTTGAGATTCATTCTAAAGAATCAAACAACCTAAGCAAATGATTCATCTTCGAATCTTTTGCGATGCTAAAAGGATATTTGAATCAAATTCTTAGACTTTCAAATAATATCCTGAAGCTTTACTGATTCAATAGTATTCATTTCCCATTGCACTATGAAAGTTTGACTTGAACTTTCATTTATGTGATATTGATTCCTGTTCTTGAGTTTCATACAAGATTCATTATTATTGGACAATCTTTTAGATGTTACTAGAGTACAATCCTCATCCTCTCTTTAGTCAACCACTATGCGATCTTCTTCATGCGTATTGTTTTCCATTATCTTTATTCCATCCAATGCCCTAGCTTGGTCCAAAATTCTCACTTTGCATGTTAATGGAAAACTTAGAATATGGATTTGTGATAGTACATTGATTACTTTACTTCCTTTGATCAAAGGCTCTCTAAGAATATAATACCCTTTAAATTCCAAAAGTAAGGGAAGAAGAAAATCAATACCATTGGAGCAATAACATATGGATTCATTACTTGTGTGATTCCATTATGTGTGGTGAAAACTTATGGGATGAAGATATCCCACACAAGCATCTATAACTAGAGGTCTTAATATAATAGATGAGACAATATAATTCCTCTATTTCATAGAGCATACTTTTGTTATGAAGTAGGAAACGTTTTAGAGTCGCCGAAATGTAAGGGGGCCTTTCCATGCAGTTTGAATCATGCTAAGAGTCATCCTATTCCGATAAAACACAATAGAAATAATTGAGTTATGCATTCACTTGAAATATTATTGATACTCTTATTATTGATAAGACTTTTATTTTCCACCCAATAATATGTTCTTATCCTTTTGACCTTGATTTGAAGAAAATGGCAAAGTTTATTCCAGCATATGTTCATGGGTGTATATTTTTGTTTTTTGAGATCAGAATCGTGACCATTACCTCATGAAACTTTAGAGTTGCTTGAATAAATCATTGGAATGGGACTGATTGGACCCTACTAAGTGGGATTTTATTTTAAACATCATGCAAGAAGATTTGTATTCTAGGAAAGCCCAATGGTCTTTTTCAAATATGAATAAGTATGAGTTGTGAGAGTCCAAAATTAGAGTGGCAAAAACCATGAAGAAAAACGAAAATTCTATTTATCATGAAAAAATTATTATAAATTTCATGATGGACACATACAATAGTGTATCTCTTTTTAATGGTCTTTATGGATTGTTTTGACAGGTGCAAGAACAGAAATGAAAACGGATGATGAGATGAAATATTTTATATTATCATGAGTCAATCACCATCATGAGATTTCACAGAGATTGAGAACCATCTACCTATTAGAAAGCTTCAATACAATCAGTTCTATGGTGCACATTTAAGTGGAGAAATATGTAGAAAGTTCATGGACGTCACACCTAGTCGAGATGCCATTGCATAAATTTAAATCATGTCTAATGCTATTTTCCTACTAAAAATTAAAGAACGGATTTTATTTTATTGTTTCTTATGTTTGGTGTGATTCTTTTCCAATAAAGCATGTTCATTATTTTATTGAATTCTTGATCCCTATAGAAATGTAGAAATACATTTCTCAATCATTGTGGTCATACCCTATACATATTCAAAACCTAATTGAAAGCCGTTCCACTACCCCACAATCGTTTCAATCAATAAGTAATGAAAAGTTTCCCTCCAACGTTTCATGTCACCTCTAGCTTCTCAAAGTCAGATGGTCATATGTGGCCGGAAAAGGGAGAGGCCTAGCAACAAGTTTAAGGAACTTAGGCTAAGCTAATTACAATGGTGTAGTTTATTGGCATGATTGATAAAAAAAAGGTTTATATTGACCTACATAACGTAGGCAAGAATCCATCATGGTTACATGGATAGGTACAATTTCCTTTCGAGAGGATCTCACACCTTCCCTTGCTCTTTCTCTTGAGAGGCCTTGTGTGCTTTCCCTCCATGGGCTGGTTGGGTTAGCTTTGATGTGACTTAATCCAAGCCTCTTCGGTTTTTCTCCTTTCTCATCTTCTCAAGGGATTGTGAATGATCCATCTTTTGTCTCTACACGTTTTTCTTCTTTTCTACTCGAGTCATAACGACTAGAAGCTCCCCAAATTACACCACTAGTCCTAGGCAAGTGCACATGTGTTTTCTTTGCTTCTTGGTTTCTCTAAGCAACAATAATCATGTGCAAGGGATAGGAGTTACCTTGAGTGGTGGTGGATATAATTTCCTTCAACCAATCTTTGGTGTAATGTTCCTTTGGAACTACAAAAGGTGCATTCATAAATCTATCAATGTGATGTTCCCGAAAGAAAAAGAGAAAGAAGGAACAGCTTGTATGAGCAATTGTTATACAACCATTCTTGAAGAGGACACAAGCAAACCTCAATACAAGAGCTTGTTAAATCAATTTTTGAAATACGTAACAAATAAACTTTCACCTTTTTGTTGAAACACAATTTTTTAACCACCTCCTTCTTTTGGGGATGCACCTATGGCAAGCATAGAATTGAAGGAATGAGTGAAGATAGATGGTTTCCTGTGGGCTCTTTCTATCCTTGCATTAGTTTTCTTTATTCTCAATAAGCAAAGGGAAACTCCTTGCTTAAGAGGTCTCCCTTGCCATCCTTCACCTCAAGTTTAGGTTGTCGTATCTTATTACATAGTCAAGCAGTGCAAGACTTTCTAACTTTGAGTTGCGATAGCTAGTTCTACTTTCCTACTCGTCTATTTGTATTCATTTTACATCCATTGGATATACAATAAAGTTTTCTTAACTTTATTTGATTCTTAGTTAATTCACTCGGCCATTTTTTAGTAATTTTTGAAAGAGGATGTATATGATACTATTCAGTGTAGATGATGAAGATTTCTACTAAGTTTCAAAAGACAAGGTGCATGGAATGATTTAGTGTAGACAATGATCAAGTTGAATAGTATGTAATGGAGGCATGTTTCGCCCAATCTAGGGCATGGTTTAATTGAGATAAGTTGTGCAAGATATGTTTAAAATCTTAGTTTGTAGAGGTAGATATTCTTTCCTTTTCTTTAGAAAACTTAATGGTGAGATAGAAATTGGGTATGTGGGGTGCTTCTTACCCACTTTTTTAATGTTATTCGGGATAAAATAATCTCCAATTTGTTGCAATAAAAATTAATTATTGAGGATCCAATAATAAAATATTCTTCTCATGCAAAAATTGAACTTCAAACCTTGTTAAAAAAAAATACCACTCTTATGATTTTCAAAAATCTCTATATCACTCAAAAATTGGTTATGTGAGACTAATGATTATGATAAAAAGAGACTCACATATATACACACACACACAATGGTGCCTTAGTTGCAGATTTTGCAAACAAAAAGCCAAAGATATAATGATTGAGTATGAAACCTTATGAGGTATTAAAAAAGACAAATTGACGAAGTAATTTCTATCAAACTCACGAATAATACAAATTCCTATTAAATAAGAATAATACAAATTGGTGTATCATAACATCATCCAATGTCTAGCATGTTGAGTGTCTCATTGAACTAGGCAAAATTTGTAGCATCCAATTTTTTCATGACATTTGCAACCTTCTCCCTTGAGTAAATGTGTCCATGTCATCTTCATTTTCAAAGACGTCTTCTCTAACAAAGTGATAGTGCATACACTTCATATATTATTCCAAGATAGTAGGTTTTTCTCTACATGTAAATGCAAGTCCTTAAACAACTCCTTTAACCACATGGTGACACATTTTGAAAGGTAAATCTAGCTTGTTTCTCAAAGCTTCATGAGATAAATTTGGATCCAATGTAGAAAACATAATAAAATCTATCTATAATTTTCTTTAATGGTTGATGATACAATCCTAGATTATTTATTTGAGATTCATGAAATGACTTTGGATGCAAGCATGAAAAACATATCAAAATTTGCTTATTCTATCTTCCTTGGATCAAACAATCCTTGAGCTATTCTAAGCTTATAACAATCCTTGATTTATTGTATGCTTGATATATATAAGGAATTTTCTTCCTACATTGAGATTTTCAATTATCGGGACATTTAAGAATTGAGACAATACCACTACAACATAGGACAACTCTATTCTTATAATTATTGCATAATTTTAGAATTATAATTATACTTCTAGATAATGTTACATTTTTTATTTGTTGTCTTTCACCTACACTTAGTTTACCATTGTGACCAATGGGCTATGCGTGTGGTTTATTCCCACTCATTCCAAAGTTGTATAACATGCCTAGTCGGTATTTCCTTCGGAATAGGTATGATCTATCCTTCATGTACACAACGTATTCCATAAAAATGCTTGTACAAAGATAAGTAACCCGTTAGGGCTATAGACATATATACAAGCCGGGGGAAAAAAAATCCTAAAGAGGGAAAAAAGGACCCAAGTAGTCCTAGTGTGTTCACATGCATCACTACCTAAACATATCAATAAATCCCCCTCGGGAGTGATGCGGTTAACAAGGAGCTCGCACTCATGTATAAGGAAGTGCCAAGCTATGTGGAATCAATCCACAAAAGGAACTAAGCACAAATCTTTGCGTAAAGCGTCAAATCTCTCCCTACACAGAGCCTTCGTTAAAAGCTCTGCAATGTTCTCTTGCATGGGCATATATGCCATGCTGATCTGTCCAACAAATAATCTCTCATCGACATAATGATAATGCACCTCAATGTGATTAGTGCAAGCATGGAACACAAGGTTCCTCACAACTACAAATGTGCTCTAGTTGTGAGTGAAGATGGTGGTGGAAGAAGACCGAGCAACACCGAAATCCGCCACAAGGCATTTGAGCCACACACACTCAACAGTCGCTGTGAAAGTTGCCATATACTCATCCTCACAACTAGAAGTGACCACAGTAGGCTGCTTCTTGCTCAACCAGGATATACATGAGCTACCACGCATAAACAAAAGCCACTAGTGGACACATGAGTGTCATAGAAATGAGCCCAATCATAGTAAAGAAAAGCATGCAAATCTGGCGGTAGTGATCCACGCTTGGGATAAAACAATCCAAGTAGTCGGGTACCACTCAAGTACCAAAAGATGCGCTTAACCACCTGCCAATGCTTGGCACTTGGGCAATGCATAAACCTTCTCATCTGTAAGATAAAAAACTAAATATTTGGTTGAGTAATGCATAAGTAAATCAAGCATCCAATAGCCAGCTGATAGGGAACAACATCAAATGTATCTCCAACATCATGAAGACTCAATCATAAACCTATCTACATAGGAGTGGCAATAGGTTTAAAGTCTTCAAGGCCAAAATGATGCAATAATGTGTCAATATATTTTGTTTGACACAAAGCTATTCGGCCATCAACTTGCATAAACTCAATGCCCGAATAATGATGCAAATGCCCCAAATCACACATCTCAAATGAGGCATGAAACTCAGCCTTGAAATCAGTAATATGCTTCTCATGAGGACCAATGAGCAACATGTCATCAACATACACAACAATGATCATAAGCACATCATTAGCAAGCTTAACATATAACATGCTTTCAGTTTGACTATTCTCAAAACCATGCGCAATCAAATAGGCATGTATCTTTTCATATCAAGCATGTGGTGCTTGCTTGAAACCATATAATGCATTCTTTAACCTGCATACCTAGTTTTCATGCCCTTTCTGCACAAAGCAATGGGGCTGAAAAACATTCACTTCCTCATGCAAGTCACCATTCATAAATGTTGTTTTAATTTACAACTGATGTACATTCCAACCATGATGAGCTCCAAGTGCATAGATGCTATGAACAATACTCATTTGGCATGTAGGTGCAAAGTTTTCATCCAAATCAATGCCTCTTTACTCTGCATAACCCTTTGCAACAAGCCTAGCCTTATACTTGTCAACTCTTCAACTAGGTTTACACTTCAGCTCGTATACCCACTTAGTACCAATGGCCATCTTGCTAGGAGGCAATTCACATAAAGACCAGGTACCATTTTTCATAATAGCATCACATTCAGATTGCATTATAGCCATCCAATGTTCAGAATTTTATGCTTCATCAAACGAAACATGCTCAGTCTCATCAAAGAGAGTAGAGGCAGCCATAGCATAGAAATTTGATGCAAAAGAGGCACTATGAGAGATTGAACAAGTACGATATGATAGAGGTGCATCTAATTTTCTATCACGCAAAGTCTACAGGAGTCATTTCGGCATAATTTTTGCCTAGTCAATATCAGCTCTCTCATCAATAAGTGCATCATGTAAATCTACATCAGAAACGAAATGGTCTGCATCATCACATGGAAACTTTAAAGGTTGAGAAGTTACCTCATTAGTACTAGCACTAGACTATCCACCTGTAAAAAGAGACATCAAAGTATCATACAAGTCTTTGGAGCTAACAGATCTCTCCGTCGTACATGAAAGTAAAGGCTGGATAGCATCTTCCAGAAAAAAACATCACCAATAACCAAAATGTGTTTAGTTTGTGGATGACATAGAGGATAGCCTTTGCTTTCAGAACTGTACCCAACAAAAATACATTTACTACTTTATCGTCCAATTTCTTTATCAATTTCTTTTTTCTTTTGATTTCTTTTTAGATTGGTTGATTCCTTCATATTTTTTCATTGAATGGTTATCTCTTGCACTACTAGAAATTTCAGAAGCATTGTTGACCTTTTGCGAGCATTCACCAATGAATATATGCCCACTAACATTGAGCATGATACTCTCAAAGAGATTGTACATTTCATGCAAAGCCTTGCTAATTCAATGAGGGAAATAGGAGAAAGATTTACACATTGCATGGAACATAGTCGTCAAATCTCTTCTAATGAGAAGCAAACAACTCTCAATAGACTAGGCAATGCCAACCTGAGCAAGCATCTTTTGCATGAAGCTTGATTCATTGGTAGATTCCATAAGGAAATGCATTTAAATAGATGAGAGGACTTGAGTGAAACCCAAAGATAAGGAGAATCCACAACCACGATCCACATTCGGACACCCATCTAAAGGGGAACATGGAGACATGATTATGAATACCTATAACTCATTAAAAAAATGCTTTAAACGTTTGAAGAGATGATTGAATATATTGGGACTATCAAGAAGCACCACCTCCTTCAACTTCTCTAGAGGAATTTCCTAGTGAATATGTATCTCCAAATCTTTATAGGAGAGGCTTAATTGTTCCTAGATCTGTCGCACTACTTGCCCTAGGGACTCAACAAGTAGGTAATTTGGAGCAAGACTTAGAGCTATCAAATTCAAATCCTTATGTTCCACAATCGCCTTTACTAGACCAAGCCTACAATCCGCTAAGAGCATCTCATCGGATACGATCTAGACAACCTGTGCATGCTCAAGGAATTGTAGAGATCCATATGAGGCAAACCCTACAATAGAAATATAACCAAGTATATCCTAGAGCAAAATGGAGTAGCAAAGAGAAGAAATAGAACCATAGTAGAAGGTCATTGGCACAAGGTGGATCTACAAGGAAAAGAAGAATTTTGATGGCTCAATTAAGAGGTACAAAGCAAGGCTTGTAGCCAAGGGATCTTCACAAACCCAAGGCATTCAGTATGAGGAGACATTCTCACCTATGGCGGAAATGCCCACAGCTAGAGTACTTATAGGTGTAGCATCTTGCATGAATTGGAATATCTATCAATTGGATGTTAAAAATGCATTTCTAAATGGTTGGATTTCAGAGGAGATGTATTATGCTCAAGCTTCTCATTTATAAGATCAATCATATCCAAAATATGTATGCAAGTCAAGGAAAGCTTTGTATGGCTTTAAGCAAGCTCCTAGAACTTGGAATTGTAGACTTGGCACTTACTTGTAGGAGAAAGGCTTTATGGTAAGCAAGGAATATCCTTCCATCTTCATCAAGAGCAATCAATCAAAGGTCATATACCTCTATGTATATGTGGATGATAAAATCATTACAAGAAGTGATGTAAATGGAATCAGGAAGATCAAATCTCAAATGAACGAAAAGTTCAAGACCAATGATCGTGGCATACTCACATACTTCGTAGGTTTGGAATGGGTATACATAGAAAAAGGTATGTTCTTAAACCTGAGATACAAATATTGCAGATACGCCGTTAAGGTAAATTAAAAATTAAGTGCTCATGAAGGTGAACTCATTGATGATGTAACTAGCTATCAAATCTTACTTAGAAACTTGAATTATGATGTTCTAACTAGAGTAGATATATGCTATGGAGTCACTTTGTTGATTCACTTCATGCACACTCCAAGGAAACCTCAATGGAAGTAGCCAAGAGAATCGTGAAGTATTTGAGGAGTACAATGCACGAAGGATTATACTATCCATACACATCTGATATCGATGTTCAACCTTTTTGATGCAGATTGTGCAGGCTCTAAAGATAAAAGGAGAAGCACATCAGGTTACATTACTTTTGTATGTACTAAACTGATATCATGGTCTTCCAAGAAGCAACCTAGAGTTGCTCTTTCATCAATTGAGGTTGAATACAGGCGAGTTGCGAATGCAACAGAACAAGCTATGTGGATTAGAAGCTTATAATCTGATTTACGATTGAATACTTCAACTCCACATATATTTGAGGACAACATTAGTTCATTACATCTTATTACTATTCCCATGTATCATGCCAAGACCAAACATATATAGGTTCAATACTATTATGTCATGGAAACAATTATGAGTAAGGAGATACAATGCTTATATATATCTATACAACAACAATGTGCAGATATGATGACAAAGACATTGGATGGAAGCAAATTAAATAGTTTCAAATCAATGATTGGACTACATTGAATCATGAAGGTATGAAGACTCAAGCATCTTAGGCTTGAGGGAGAGCTGTTGATATACTCAGCAAGCCTAAGTGCTTGGCTATTTATTCAGGGCTACACATCATTTCATTTCCTCACAAGAAAGAACTAGTTATCGCCATTTTGGGCATAGTTACTTTGAATAATTATAAAAGCCAAGAGAATAAATAATCTCATGAATTAAGGGAGCTTAACCCATGACTCATGAGATAAGAGGACTCAATTCAAATCATCCATAAAGTATAGGATCACTTTTAGGTACAGTAAAAATCAAATTGGAACTCAAATATGAGTATAGATAGACATGCTTTTAGTCGTGGCCTAGGAGAGCCATTCTAAGAGACATTGAGCTACATCAATGAGCATACATTGAGATCACCACATATATGAGTAGTCTACTACACTTCCCTTATATCAGGTTCTCATTATCATATACATTTCGATATGTTTCTTCAAGTACATCTCTCTCTACTATTTTTTATTACATCTTCATCATTATGGTGATCTTGTGGAATCGATTTCTCTATGCCTACTCAAGCATTTACTATGCACAAACTTGGGCTACTTAGATTGAAGTTTCTACTAATTTCTTATAAAGTTTCATCACATTTGGTTTAGTTGAGCTTGAGATATGAACCATAAAAGGTGACTTTGTCTGCACTTCTTGTAAATCCTAAAATATGGGGATTACCCACCTTGATATGTTACAATCATTTCTTGATGTATGGTATGGCTAACTTGATCACAATAAATTTCCTTAGTTAGATATACACTCCAATTAGATTTTTGCAAAAGTTCTCTAGTCAATTCATACTAGGTTGTGAGCTCTAAGCAAATTATTGAGCACTTTTGATTCCCAAAATAGAAGGTTTCTTCATATTTTTAGTCCATGCAACTAATTTGTCTTGATGCAAACTTTTGTTGGAAACTTCACATCCCTTATTTTGGGGCCTCTTAGAGCTTTTATTTCATCTAGGTCTTCCTCAACCTCTTGTAAGTCTACCACTTTGTGAACTAGACAATCCCAACCTATGAGCAAGCATCTTTTGCATGAAGCTTGATTCAATGGCAAAATCCATAAGGAAAATGCATTTGAATAGATGAGAGGACTCGAGTGAAACCCAAAGATAAGGAGAAGCCACAACCATGATCCACATTAGGATACCCTGCTTAAGAGGGACATGGAGACATGATTGTTAACACCTATAACTCATAAAAAAAAATTCTTCAAATGTTTGAAGAGGTGATTGAATATATTGGAACTATCAACAAGCACCACCTCCTTCAACTTCTCTAGAGGAATTTCCTAGTGAATATGTATCTCCAAATCTTTATAGGAGAGGCTTAAGTGTTCCTAGATCTGTTGCACTACCTTCTGTATTGACTCAGCAAGTAGGGTATTTGTAGCAAGATGTAGAGCCATCAAATTCAAATCCTTATGTTCCACAATCTCTTTTAGTAGAACAAGCCTACAATCCGCTGAGAGCATCTCATGGAATACAATCTAGACAACCCATGCATGGTCAAGGAATTGTAGAGATCAATATGAGGCAAATGCTACAATAGCAATATTATTTCTAAATAGAACAACGTATACCCTAGAGCAAAATGGAGTAGCAAAGCAAAGAAATAGAACCATAGTAGAGGCTGAAAGGTCAATGCTAATTGAGAAGAAGTTTCCGAATTACTTATGGGTAGAGGTTGTATCCACGGCCCCTATCTAATCAATAAAATCCCATCAAAAACATTAGGTGGGATTAAACCATATGAAGCATGGATTGGAAGAAGACCTAGCCTTGATCATTTCAGGATCTTTGGGTGCATAGCAAATGCACATATACCTCATCGAATCATAGGCAAACTAGATCCAAAGGCAAATAAATGTATATTTTTTGGCTATGACGTTAATAGAAAATATTTTAGGTTATAAAACCCAATAAATAAAGGTTTTATTGTAAGTAGAGATGTGTTTGATGAAAACAACTCTTGGTTTGAAGATGATTGTAGGAAAATCAAGCTTCCTTATGATCTAGAGGAAGACTTTACAACATTGTCAAAAGAGAATGAGCTTACACTTGAAGCATCAAGTGATTTTCAAGATGACCACAAGAATCCAAGAAGAGAAATTAACTCTTGGAGCTCTAAACGCAAAACCAAATTGCAGATGTGGCAAAATCATCTCAACAAATTATAAGAAGGTGTACTAGAGAAAAAAGGAAGCCACAAAGGTATGGTTATGACACTTCTTTGGCCACTAAGAGTTCTATTTACATAGCACATGATACAAAATGAGAAGAAACATCTACATATGAAGAAGCCAGAATGGAGAGTTGTCATGGAAGAAGAAATAGAATCTCAACAAGAAAATGAGTCTTGGGAATTGGTTTCCAAGGAATCATCTATGAAGGTCATTGGCTCAAGGTGGATCTACAAGGAAAAGAAGAAGTTTGATGGCTCAATTAACACGTACAAATCAAGGCTTGTAGCAAAGGGATTTTCACAAATCCAATGCATTCACTATGAAGAGACATTGTCACCTATGGCGAAAATGCCCACATTTAGAGTACTTATGAGTGTAGCATATTCCAAGATTTGGAATATCTTTCAAATGGATGCCAAAATTTATTTTCTAAATGGTTGGAGTTTAGAGGAGGTGTATTTGGCTCAACCCTCTGTCTTTGAGATAAATTATATCTAGAATATGTATGAAAGTCAAGCAAAGCCTTATATGGCTCAAATTCTCTAGAGGAATTTCCTAGTGAATATGTATCTCGAAATCTTTGTAGGAGAGGCTTAAGTGTTCCTAGATCTGTTGCACTACCTGCCCTAGCGACCAAGCAAGTAGGGTATCTGAAGCAAGACTTAGAACCATAAAATTCAAATCCTTATGTTCCACAATGTCTTTTAGTAGACCAAGCCTACAATCCGCTAATAGCATCTTGTCGGATACGATCTAGACAACCCATGCATGCTCTAGGAATTGTAGAGATTAATATGAGAAAACCCTACAATAGCAATATTATTTCTAAATACCCACATGATATGCTAATGAGTAGAGTATACAAAGCACAATGTCCACAATGAATCATTTGGTCACATCTCAATCTTCTATACAATAGCACATAATAAAGAAAGAATAGCTTCATCACCCACTGCATACAACTACGCTCACTGTCTCAATTGCATGATAAATCATCTCCTCAATGACTATCCCTACCACTCAAAAGGAGCTAGATAGAATAACCATGTGAGTCTAAGCACCTTTAGTTCTACTCTGCATGAAAAAGAAGAGTCACACAAACTAGTCCAAGAGGCTCAAGTAAAACCGCAAGTGAACGAAGTAAACATCAAGAAGCTTTAAAAAGCTCAACCAGATCATCTAGAGCTACCTCATAAACCCGAAGCATTCCTATTAGTGGTGTTGAAGTCAAGATGCTATGCGGATTGTTGATTCCCTTGTTGAATCAAATATTGCCCGAAAATCTCCGCTCCAATATCGATGGTTATTCAAGTCTACTAAGTCAGACTTGCCAGCTAGTGAGATCGATTAATGAGCATGGTCACCTTTTCCATCATCGTTGTTACCTTCACTTTCACCCACTATGGACGTGTAGGGGATAGCGCACAACGATTAAGAATTGTATTTCTATATTTTTGTAGGGATAAGGAATATAATAAAATAGCACAAATCCTCTATTAGAAATAAATCTCCATAAGCATGATAGAAAATAAAAAAAAAAGTGGTTCTATAGTATTTTATTACAAAAACATAGTATTTTATTACTCAATAGGATCAGTTTAGGTGAAGGAAAATTCGATTTGGAACTCAAATATGAGTATAAATAGACATGCTTTTAGTCATGACCTACAAGAGCCATTCTAAGAGACATTGAGCTACATGAATCAACATACATTAAGCTCGCTGCATGTATGAGTAGTCTTCTATACTTCGTTTGTATCATATTCTTATTTGCATATACATTTTGATACATTTCTTGTACATCTCTGCCTACAATTTTTTGCTACATCTTCATCTTTATAGTGATCTTGTGGAATTGATTTTTCTGCTTGTGCTTACTCATTTGCATGCATGAAATTGGGTTAGTTAGATTGAAGTGTCTAGTACTTGCTTATACATTTTTATCACGTTTGGTTTAGTTAAACTTGAGATATGAATCATAGAAGATGACTATATCTACACATCTTCTAGATCCTTAGATATCGAGATGATCCCCCTGATATATTACGATCATTTCTTGATGTATGGTATGGCTAAATTGATCAAAATAACTTTCTTTACTTAGCTATAAACTCCAATTAGAACTTTGCAAAAGCTCTCTGGTCAGTTCATACCAGGTCGCAAGCTCTTAGCAAATTATTGAGCACTTTTGATTCCCAAAATAGAAGGTTTTTTCAAATATTTAGAACATGCAAGTTAAGGGGTTTAGTGCAAACTTTTGTTGGAAACTTCACATCCTGTATTTTGGGCACTATTGGAGCTGCTATTTCATCAAGGTCTTGGCTGGATAAACACACTTTCTGAAGATATCATCCTAATAGTACTTACATAAATTTCCATTTATAAGTGAATATTCTTTGATTTTCAAAGCAATCTTCTCTTTTCTATAGGTGTCAAGTGTCCTATCGCCTTCTCGCTCATTGCAGTCCTCGACAATTGATCTGCCATGTAGTAGTCTCTTCCTGGCTTAATATGAATATCAAAATTAAATTCTTGAAACAGGAGTAACCATCTCCAAACCCTTCCAACCACTCTCCGCTTGTTTATCAAATACTTCAAGGACTGATGGTCAGTTATGACTATAAAATGTACACCGAGAAGGTAATGCCGAAAATTTTGAAGTGCAAATACAATAGCCAAAGCTTCCCTCTCAGTCGTACTCTAGTTCCTTTCTGCCTTGGTGAGTAATCTGTTGGCATGGGAGATAGCTCTATCAACCTTGCGTGATGATGTTTGAGCTAGAACTGCACCAACAGCATGAAGACTTGCATCTGTATGCACATGAAACTCCAATGACCAATTAGGAACACTTAAAAGTGGAGCAATACATAACCTCAATTTTAGTTCACAAAATGCTTTCTCAGCTTCAACACTCCATGAGAAGGGGACCTTTTTACTGGTCAGCCTTGAGAAGGGCTTAGCTATTTCTGAATACATTCATATGAATCTTCTATGGTATCCTGCATGGCCCAAGAAACTTTGCACCTCCTTCGGGCTTTGTGGAATAGGCATGGAAAGAATAGTAGTAACCATTGTAGGGTCAACTCTTATCCCTTCAGCAGATAATATGTGACCAAGAAGAGTGCCCTTGGTGACCAAAATATGATATTTAGCAAGATCTAACTTCAAACCTCTTTTGACACATTGCTCAAAGATTTCCATTAGATTTTCCAAATGATCATGGAAATCTTGAACTACTCCTCTTCTGTCTGTGCCTAAAAACACTAAAAAGTCATCCATGAAAATGCGGAGTAAGGTTGTTAACCACTTGCCCAATATGAGATACATTGTTCTATTAAATGAAGCTGGTGCATTCTTCAAGCCAAAAGCCATGCGAGTATAGACATAAGTGCGCCATGGAGTAACAATGGATATTTTGTCCCTATCATCAGGATGGATCACTATCTGATTGTAGCCACTAAAACCATCCAAGAAGATATACAAAGTGTGACTGACCACTTCCTCAACTACTTGCTTTGTAAAGGGCTGAGGAAATCCATCTTGAAATTCACTTTATTTAAGGCACGAAAATCAACACAGACTCTTATTTTTTCACTATTTTTCTTAGGTACAATAACCATAGAAGAAAGCCACCTGGATTGTTATACTCGAACAATTATACCTGCTTCTTCTAGTTTTGTAATTTCCAATTTTAGCGCCTTTGCATACTTTCGATTGAGTTGATATGGCCTACTTCTTGCAGGTGCCGCTCCCTCAACTAAGGGTATCCGATGTAATGCAAGCTCCTCTCGTATCCCTGTTAGATCTTTGCAGGACCATGCCAAGACATTTTTGTAGGCAAAAAGTAAAGACGTTACCTTCTATAGTAAAGGGCGATAATGCCATAGCTAGGAGCCTAAGTGGACTACTTGAGGGTTCTCTTAATCCCCTAGATTTACTTCTTGAACTAGTGTTTCAGAACTATTCTTGTTTGAGAAATCATCTCCACTGTATGCAGGAGTGGATTTTAGCTTATATTCTGTAATATGTTCTCTGGAACATCCTTGAGGTATATCTAAAAAAGGAAGATCTTCTCTGCACTCAGGCTCATAACTTTCCATCCCGGGTACTTCTATATTTGTTCCCTCTTCAAAGTTTGTATTCTCCTGCAAACTCTCATTCTCCAACTCCTTGTGAACTTCATGGCCCTTTCCTGCAACTAATTTATCTGCAACTTCTTCCTCTATTTTATTGGTTTCCACTGTGCAACACTCTGCACTCTCCATCATCCAATTTAATAATGTATCTTCTTCTTGGGGTAGAGAGGGCATCACCTGCGTGTCCACAGTATACCGAGTAGTTTTCCCTGAGTCAAATCCTTCTTCCAAATGTAGCTGCAGTTGGCTATTGGTGCCAGTGGAAATCCATAGTTTGTTTTTCCCCCAATCTTGCAAAGCTTTTGCTTCCCTCAGCCAAGGTCTCCCCAGGAGTGAAGGATAGGAAGTCTCCTGTGGAAGTGCAACAAAAACAAAATCCAGCACAAAGTGGCAACCCTGTACTATCATTAGTACCTTTTCAATAATGCCAAGAGGCAAAACCCGATGTTGATCTGCTAATGTAATTGTGAATGGTGTCATCTTGGTGGGGTTCAAATTCAGTTTCTTCATTGTGAAATCTGGCATCAAATTGATACCAGAGCCTCCATCTATGATCACACCTGTGAGAGCTTCATCCTTTATACAAACAAATAATCTTGAGCTTTGGTAGTCTGCCAAGGGTGCACGAGGAAAATCAACCATGAAACCATCTATACTGGGTGATTGGATCAAGTGAGCAGAGTGTATAATATATGCCCATTAACATTAAGCATGATACTCTCAAAGAGATTCTATATTTCATGCAAAGCCTTGCTAAGTCAATGAGGAAAATGGCAGAAGGATTTAGACATTGCATGGAACATAGTCATCAAATCCCTTCTAATGAGAAGCAAGCAATATTGTTTCTCAATAGACTAGGCAATGCTAACCTATGAGCAAGCATCTTTTGGGTGAAGCTTGATTCAATGGAGGATTCCATAAGGAAATGCATTTAAATAGATGAGAGGACTCGAGTGAAACCCAAAGATAAGGAGAAGCCACAACCACAATCCACATTGGGACACCCACCTAAAGAAGAACATGAAGACATGATTGTTAACACCTATAACTCATAAAAAAAATGCTTCAAACGTATGAAGAGTTGTATGAATATATTGGGACTATCAACAGGCACCACCTCATTCCACCTCTGAAGAGGAATTTCCTAGTTATATATCTCCAAATCTTTATAGGAGACGCTTAAGTATTCCTAGATCTATTGCACTACCTAACCTAGGGACTAAGCAAGTAGGGTATTTGGAGCAAGACTTAGAGCCATCAAATTCAAATCCGTATCTTCCACAATCTCTTTTAATAGACCAGGCCTACAATCCGCTAAGAGCATCTCATCGGATATGATCTAGACAATCCACGCATGCTCAAGGAATTGTAGAGAACAATATGAGGCAAATCTGAAAATAGCAATATTAATTCTAAATACCCACAAGATCTGTTAATTAGCAGAGTACACAAAGCATAGTGTCTACAATGAATAATTTGGTGACATCTGAATCCTCATTTACAACAACACATAATAAAGAAAGAATACCTTCATCACCCACTACATACAACTATCCTCACTGTCTCAAGTGCATCATAAATCAGTGTCTCAATGACTATCCGTACCACTCTGAAGGAGTTTGATAGAATAACCATGTGAGTCTAAGCACCTTTAGTTCTAGTCTTAGACTTGTCATCTTTTGAAGATTGAATACGCTTTTGTATAGAACATCTATCTAGGATGTTTAATTAGTTATCTAGTTCCAATCGGCTAAACGTGGACTTTTGCAAAAAGAATCAGATACCATATCTAAGTCAATTCCACATAATTTGGAAAGTGGAATGAAATAACTAAAAATCTGTATAACAAATTGAAACTTCTAAGATATAAAGTTTGTATGAGTCAAATATTTCATGACCCAAGAGTTTAGCTCATGACTTTAATTTCCTAATGATCTATTTCAACAAGATACTAAAGCTTTGTATCTATCTTTAAGAGAAAGAGAGTGGATTCTCAAAAAGGTTCACTGAGTAAATCAAAACATCATCCAACGACAAGATACTAGTGTGGTATCCAACGTCAATGTGCCGACCCACTGAGATTACATTGATGTGATTTTAATCAAATAATGCTTCACTTGAGACTAAGTTCATACCTGTATTCAATCTTTATGATTGCTTACTAGGAATGAAATTCTTATGCATTACTTACAGTCAAGAGATTAAATTTACCCAGTTACACTAGGAACTTTGTGCATGACATAGTCAATCAAATCCTTAATTGAAAAGATCATTTCAATGTCAAAGTCCTTTTACCTATATGAGGTAACCTCTTATGCCAAACTTCCAATTTTGATAAGTTTTGGCTACCATTATTGAACAATTCAATGCTTCTAGTATCTTGGAGCTCAAATATAAATAATCCACCTACATTTTCTCCTCTTACTATTCTCTTCAATCCCTGATCTGGATCCTCAACAAATGCCTCATTCTTTGTGAATCTGACCTGCAATCCTTTTTCAACAATCTGACCTACACTTATGATATTTTTATTACTAGTTGGCACATAGAATACCTTGCTCAATAGGTTGATGTTACCATATGAAGGCTTCACATTTCCTATCTTCTCCATTGTACGCCTTGTGTCATCTTCTGTTTGGACTTCATGGCCTCTCTTGTATTGATGCTTGCTTGTTTCCTCTCCGATAATGATCATATAAACACCTTACTCATACACATTGATATATCCTTCTTTCTCGTTGTCTTTCGAGAACATCACATCGATAGATTTATGAACATACCTTTTGTAGTTCCAAAGGAACACTACAAAAAATATTTGTTGAAGGCAATTATCTCCATCAATATGCAAGGTAACTCCTATCCCTTGCACATGATTAATGTTACTTGGAGAAACCAAGAACTAAAGAAAATACATGTGCACTTGCCTAGGAATAGTGGTGTGATTTGAGGAGCTTCTAGTTGTTATGACTCAAGTAGAAAAGGAGGAAAATATGGGGAGGCAAAAGATGAATCATTCACAATCCCTTGAGAAGATGGGAAAGAAGAAAAATCAAAGAGGCTTGGACTAAGGCACATCAAAGGCAAGCCAACCAGCCCATGGAAGGGAAAGAGTTCAAGATCAACGATCTCAGCCTATTCACATATTTCCTGTTGATATATTTAGGTTATGATGTGTCTGAACACTCCAGGACTGTCGGGGTACTTTTTTCCCTCTTTAGGAGGTTTCTTTCCCCTGGCTTGTATATACGCCTATTGCCCTAATGGGCTACTTATCTTTTGTACATTTTGTAGTAATACATTCAGTATTGTGTGTTGTGCTCCAAGCTTCTTCTTCTTCCTTGTGCTATTCGCGTGCTTCCGTAGACGTCTAACTCCAACAATTAGTATCAAAGTAGGTCACTAGCTTCATCTAGGGCGTGGTCTACACCTCTCCAGTTGCACTCTCAGATTCGCACGAAATTTGATGAGCATACTTGTTTCGGCCTTCGAACGCACTATCGCCGTGCTTGTGCAGCATTAGGAAAAAAAGTGAGTCCTGCATGGGCCTTGTAAGGATTCCTAATTTCTAGGAATTAAAAAGCTTATTCTAGGAGGTTAAGGGGACATGGAAAACCACTAGTGGTATTCTCAGGGAAAATAAATTTTATACTTGATTTATGAAATGGGAATTTCAAGAGCCTTTGGATGGTTTAATCAATGGCTAAGATTAAAGAGGATGCCACTCTAGAGAGAGATTGACTGAAAAGTCGTGGGAGTTTGTATATGCTCATGAATTTTTGGCATATTTTTGCAGAACTTCGGACCCTTAGATTGGTGCAATCCGAGGATCAACCGCATTTGGGGCTGATCCCAAGTTTTGAGAATCTTCACGCATGTTTTGGGGCAGCAATGAGAAAAAATAAAAAAATCAGAAATTATTTTGTAAGTAATGTAAAGGGAATGATTATATCATGAAGAACTATCCAAAACTGGCTGCAAAAGAGGCAAAGAAGAAAGAGGCTGGAATGGTTGTTGCAGAAGCCTCTACACCAAAAACAGAGTCTGGTAATCTTATGCCGAAAGAAGAATGGGCGTTTACTATTGTTTGCAGTTTTGACCCATCTTCTCATGATAAGTGCATGTTTGCAGTAGACTCAGATGTTTGGTACTTTGACAGTGGGGCGACCAAACATATTACCTCGCAACGCAGTTTCTTCTCTTCACTCCAACCTACCCCTATAGGGAATACTGTTACATGTGCCAACAACTCCTCTTATCCTTTCATGGGAGTTGGTACGATCATTTTGACTACTGCTGATGGTAGTTTGTTCACTTTGTTAGATGCTTTGTTTGTGCCAAGGATCAAGAAGAATCTCTTATCAATTTTTGCATTAGCCAAGATCGGCTTGGTTGTGAAATTTATTGATGACAGATGTACAGTTCATGATCTATCATGGCGATGTTGTTATTTCTTCTGGCATTTTATGTCCTGGAATGTATAAGCTCATAGACTATGAAGATCTGTTAATGATTCGGCATATGCAGTTCATGATTCTCAGGCTATGTCAGATGCAAAGCTTTGGCATGCACGCTTTGGTCATTTGGATTCTGCTAGTTTGCTATGCCTCCAGAAATCTGATATGGTGTCTTCTTTGCCCAAGCTTGAGGCACCCAGAAAACATGTATGTGAAGGTTGTATTTTGGGCAAACTATAGCATTCCTCCTTTCCAAAAGATAGTTCAGTTCGGGCTATGCAGAAATTGTAGCTTGTACATAGTGTTGTTTGTGGTCCTATGCAGACACCCTCTTTTGGAAACTACCTCTACTTCGTGACTTTTATTGATGATTTTTCCAGGCATGCATGGGTATATCCATTGAACGAAAAGTCCAAAGTGTTCTGCTTCAAGCAATTTTTGGTTTTGGCAGTTTTTGGTTTTGGCTGAAAATCCGTGAGTATGTAAAATGGGCACCCTCCATTCTCATCGAGGGGGGGAATATATGTCTTCTGATTTTAATGCATTTCTCACTGAACATGGGATAAAACACCAGTGTACAATGCCGTATACACCTCAATAGAATGGAGTTGTTGAAAGAAAGAACATGTCACTCATGGAGATGCTGAGGTGTATGGTCAAGAGTCAGGCTTTACCACATAGTTTCTGGATGGAGGCTGTCATGTGTGCAACATATATACTTAACAGCTCTCCCACTAAAGCACTGCAATCTATCGCTCCATATGAGGCTTGGCATGACCACAAGCCATCTGTTGCTCATCTGCATGTTTTTGGTTGTTTGGCATATGCATTAGTGCCTGAACAACATCGCAAGAAATTGGATGGTAAGGCAGTAAAATGTATTTTTGTTGGGTACATTTCTGAAAGTAAAGGCTATCATCTATAGCATCCACAGACTAAACGCATTCTGGTTATCCATGATGTTTTTTTATGGAAGTTGCTATTCAGCCATTACTTTCATGTACCAAGGAGACATCTGTTAGCTCCAAAGATATGTATGATACTTTGATGCCTCTTTTTACAGGTGGTCAGTTTAGTGATTAGGCAACTTCTCAGTCTTTATAGGTTTCATATGATGATGTAGATAATTCCATTTCTGATGCAAATGTACATGATCCACTTATTGATGAGAGAGTTGATATTGAGCAGGCAAGAACTATGCCAAAATGGCTAGTGCAGACTTTGTGTGACAGCAAATTAGATGCACCTCTGTCATATCGTACTCGTTCAGGCTCTCATAGTGCCTCTTTTGCATCAGATTGCTATGCTATGGCTGCATCTAGTCTCTATGATGAGAATGAGCCTGTTTCGTTTGATGAAGCACAAAATTCAGAAAATTGGATGGCTAATATGCAATCTGAATATGAAGCGATAATGAAGAATGGCACTTGGTCTTTATGTGACTTGCTTCCTGGTAAGAAGGCCATTGGCACTAAGTGGGTATACAAGTTGAAGCCTAAAACAGATGCTACAATTGACAGATATAAAACTAGGCTTGTTGCAAAGGGCTATGCATAGGAAAGAGGCATTGATTTTGATGAGACCTTTGCACCTACATGACGTATGATTACTGTTCGGAGCATCTGTGCAGTTGCAGCTCACCATGGTTGGAATGTACATTAGTTCGCATGAAAACCAGGCGTGCAGGTTAAAGAAGGCATTATATGGTTTAAAGCAAGCACCACGTGCTTGGTATGAGAAGATACATGCCTATCTTATTGCACATGGTTTTGAGAATAGTCCAAGTGAAAGCAGCTTATATGTTAAGCGTGCTAATGATGTGCTTCTGATCATTGTTGTCTATGTTGACGACATGCTGCTCACTAGTCCTATTGAGAGGCATATTGCTGATTTTAAGCCTGATTTGCATGCCTCATTTAAGATGTCTGATTTGAGGCATTTGCATCACTATTTGGGCATTCAATTTATGCAACTTGATGGTGGAATGGCTTTGTGTCAAACGAAATATATTGACACATTATTGCAGCATTTTGGCCTTGAAGACTGTAAGCCTATTGCCATTCCTATGGAGACAGGTTTACAATTGACTCTTCATGATGCTGGAGATGCATTTGATGCTGTCCTCTATCAGGAGGCTGTTGGATGCCTGATTTAGTTATGCATTACTCGGCTAGATATTCAATTTGTTGTCTCACTGATGAGCAGGTTTATGCATTGCCGAGATGTCAAGCATTGGCAGGCGGTTAAATGCAGCTTTCCCTACTTGAGTGGTACTCGGCTACTTGGGTTGTTTTATCCCAAGGGGGGATCCCTACCACCACATTTGCATGCTTTTTCTGACTTAGACTGGGCTCGTTGCTATGATACTCGTATGTCCACTAGTGGCTTTTGCTTCATGCTTGGTAGCTCCTGTATATCTTGGTTGAGCAAGAAGTAGCCTACTATGGCCACTTCCAGTTGTGAGACTGAGTATAGTGCAGCTTTCATAGCTACTGTTGAGTGTGTGTGGCTCAGATGACTTATGGATGATTTGGATGTTGGTTAGACTTCTGCCACCACCATCGTCACTGACACTTAGAGCGCATTGGCAGTTGCGAGGAACCCTGTGTCCCATGCTCGAACTAAGCACATTGAGGTGCATTATCACTATGTTAGGGAGAGGTTCTCTGCTGGGGAGATCAGCTTGGCATATGTGCGCACGCAGGAGAACATTGCAGATCTTTTCATGGAGGCTCTGCCTAGGGAGACGTTTGAAGCTTTCCGCAAAGCTTTGGGCTTACTTCCTTTTGTGGAGGGATTTCCACATAGCTTTGCACTTCCTTATACATGAGTGCCAGCTCCTTGTTCAGTGCATCACTCCCAGGGGGGATTTGTTGATATATTTAGGTAGTGATGTGTGTGAACACTTTAGGACCTGTATGCTCATTGATGTAGCTCAATGTCTCTTAGAATGGCTCTCCTAGGCCTTCACTAAAAGCATGTCTATTTATACTCATATTTGAGTTCCAATTTGGATTTTAGCTACCTAAAATGATCCTATAATTTAGTAATGATTTGAGTTGATTCTTCTTATCTCATGAGTCATAAGTTCAGCTTCCTTAATTCATGAGATTCTTTATTCTCTTGGCTTTTATAATTGTTCAAAGTAACTATGCCCAAAATGACTAGCATAGGCTCAGATGTAGTTCTTTCTTGTGACGAAATGAAATGATGTGTAGTGATGAATAATTAGCTAAGACTTTAAGCTTTCTAATTGTACCCACAGCTCCAATTCAAGCCTAAGATGCTTGAGTCTTCATACCTTCATGATTTAGTGTAGTAAGGTGTAATGAACTAATGCTATCCCCAAATATATGTGGAGTTTTAGTATTCAACCCTTAATCAGATTATAGGCTTCTAATCCATATAACTTCTTATGTTGCATTTGTAAATCGTGTGTATTCAATTTCTTTTGATGAAAGAGCAACTGTAGGTTTCTTCTTGGAAGATGATGATATGAATTTAGTACCTACAAAAGTAATGTAATCGGATGTGCTCCTCCCTTAATCTTTAGAGCGTGCCCAATTTGCATCACAAAAGGTTTGACTTTATATGAGATGTACATGGATAGTATAATCCTTCGTTGATTGTACTCTTCAAATAATTTAGGGTTCTCTTGGCTACTTCCATTGAGGCCACCTTGGAGTGTACATGAACTAACTTAGCACCCTTAACTCTGTAGCATATATCTACTCTAGTTGGAATAGCATAATTCAAGTTTCTAACTAAGCTTTGATAGGTAGTTATATCCTCAATGAGTTCTCCTTCATGAGCACTTTATTTTTTATTTACATTCAAGGTTTTTGAACGACCCTTCTAGTTTCCATCTTCAAATTGATAAGCATATCTCCAATTTATATTTTCCATATTGGACTTGGTAACTATATCTCCAATGTACTTTCTCTGAGCTAAGAACATACCTTTTTCTATATATACCACTTCCACACGTAGGAAGTATGTGAATAGGACGAGATCATTGATCTTGAAGTCTTTCCCTTCCATGGGCTGGTTGGCTTGCCTTTGATGTGCCTTAATCCAAGCCTCTTTGAATTTTCTTCTTTCCTATCTTCTCAAGGGATTGTGAATGATTAATCTTTTGCTTCTCTACGTTTTCCTTCTTTTCTTCTTGAGTCATAATGACTAGAAGCTTCTCAAATCACACCACTAGTCCTAGGCAAATGCACATGTATTTTTTTTAGTTCTTGGGATAGGAGTTACCTTGCATATTGGTGGAGATAATTGCCTTCAACAAATATTTCCTGTAATGTTCCTTTGGAACTACAAAAGGTATGTTCAATAAGTTATTGATGTGATGTTCTCGAAAGAAAACGAGAAAGAAGGATCAGTGTGTATGAGTAAGGCTTTTATATAATCATTGTCGGAGAGGAAACAAGCAAGCATCAATACAAGAGAGGGCATGAAGTCCAAACAGAAGATGACACAAGGCGTACAATGGAGATGATAGGAAATGTGAAGCCTTCATATGGTAACATCAACCTATTGAGCAAGGTATTCTTTGTGCCAACTATTAATAAAAATATCATAAGTGTAGGTCAGATTGTTGAAAACGGATTGCAGGTCAGATTCACAAAGAATGAAGCATTTGTTGAGGATCCAGATCAGGGATTCAAGAGAATAGTAAGAGGAGAAAATGCAGGTGGATTATTTATATTTGAGCTCCAAGATACTAGAAGCATTGAATCGTTCAATAATGATAGCTAAAACTTATCAAAATTGGAAATTTGGCATAAGAGGTTACCTCATATAGGTGAAAGGACTTTGACATTGAAACGATCTTTTCAATTAAGGATTTGATTGACTATGTCACGCACAAAGTTCCTAGTGTAACTGGGTAAATTCAATCTATTGACTCTAAGTAATGCATAAGAATTTCATTCCTAGTAAGCAATCACAAAGATTAAATATAGGCATGAACTTAGTTTCAAGTGAAGCATTATTTGATTAAAATCACATCAATGTAATCTCAGTGGGTCAACACATTGACATTGGATACCACACTAGTATCTTGTGGTTGGATGATGTTTTGATTTACTCTATGAATCTTTTTGAGAATCATGTCTCTTTCTCTTAAAGATAGATACAAAGCTTCTTGTTGAAATAGATCACTAGGAAATTAAAGTCATGAGTTAAAGTCTTGGGTCATCAAGTATTTGACTCATAGCAAGTTTATATCTTAGAAGTTTCAATTTGTTATACAGATTTTTAGTTATTTCCTTCCACTTTCCAAATTATGTGGAATTGACTTAGATATAGTATCTCATTATTTTTGTAAAAGTCCACGTTTAGCCGATTGGAACTAGATAACTAATTAAACATCCTAGATAGATGTTCTATACAAGAATGTATTCAATCTTCATAAGATGACAAGTCTAAGATTGACTTATTCATTTGGGTGTGCTCCCAATTACTAGCATAACTCTCATGACCTAGAGTTTAGTACAGTCTAGAATAGTGAAGTAAGGAATTGCTCATAAGATTGATAATTTCCAAGAATTTTCAGCTAAAGTCTTCGAGAAAATTGTTCTAAGCTCGAAGATTTTCATTTTAAATTTGACTTGGTCAAGATATATTAAGGTTGAACCAAAGTAAAGGGACACATTTCTCGTATAGTTTACATAGGATTCTCAAGCGCATTAGGACAAAGTGGTCCTCAACTCGGGTGAGTAAATCAAGTAACTATTGGATGGGAGTAAACCATTATACAAAGATCCAAGTTTGATGATTAACACAAGCAAACTTCAAGTTATTCAAATCAAATTCATATGAATCAAGAGTTCTTAAAGTCTTGCGAGGGATAAGAATCCCACCTTAATTACTAAGTCCATGCACCTGTTATGCCCAGAAATGGACTACTAATTAGAGCCATTTCATATATTTGTGCCTAGATTGCACATCGAGATACAATGAAGTGGCTAGGGATGCTTTTAGATCCATCCTTTTTATTCATTCACTATTTTGTACTTTGACCACTTTATCAAAGTGCAAAGCTAGATGGTGTTTTGAATCATTTGGATAGGCATCCTACGAGAGAGATAAAAATGTTCTTCTAGTTTTAGAAAATGACCATGTTCTTGTGATTTAAGAACAAGAGGCTCAGGGTTTGCCTATGGTTATTATATATAACTTTATCTTTTAGGTCTAAAATCTTTCCCAAGGAGGGAAGAATGTAATAAAGTAAGTTCATGATCTAAGGGTGTGGTAGTTTTAGACAAATCTGAAATCAAACACCATTTGGTCACTCATGTATGGCTAAAGATCTTGAGACTAGACTTAAGTATAAGTTCATATGCTCTCTAAATCAAGTGATCCACTTAGCCTAGTGGTTAAGTCCCAACGTTGTGAAGGAAGAGGTCTTGGGTTCAACCTCCATGGGGAGCATGGGGAGAGTATTTTGCCCAAAGAGCTCTAGGGCCTTCTAACTCAAGAAAATGTGAGTTAACTTGAGCCTAGTGGTACTTAAGTGGTGAGTACACCAACCAATGGTGCACTCTAGTGGAACGTACCAAAGCAGTGGTGGAGATCACTCCAATCACTAGTAGATGATATTAAATGAGTGGAGGAGATTGCACATGCGCTTGTAGACTCTACTTACATTTGTGATCCTCATTGATTCAAGCAGGTATATGTATAGACATAAGGTTGGGAGGAGGTCCATCTCTCTAGCACGTGATGGTAGTAATTTCCTAGTTTCTTGCATTGAGCCTAAATAGCAGAGTGGATGAATAGATACTTACAGGTATTTTTGGCCAGTGTTTAGGCTATCAATTCAACCTTTTAGTAGCATTTCAAAGCATCTCTTGAGCACATACACACTACATATACTCCTTTGAATACCGCTTATGTAGATCCATGTGGTCATTGATATAGGAGTTAGGTTATTTGCATAAAGCCTTTTACATTTGATAAAGAGGATTGTGGTGAGTTTTTCTTAACTAGGAGACACACAGATATCAAGATCTATTTGCTGATGCAAGTGGAAGACTTATCCAGTCTCACTACGAGAGATGTATACTAGTTGCTCATAGGTGATTGATAAGCCTAATTGGCTTCTTTTTGGTAACTAATTGTATGGAGTAGTTAGTGATACTATGCAGGTTGCCATGTTACTACTTGTAGTTTTATGAGATTTTGACATTGATCATATGCTCATTTTGCATAAGAGGCTCTTGCAAAAAATTTTCCAAATTTTTTTGCTTTTGCCAACTATATAGTGGTCATTATAGTCCTTGATATAATTATTGATGTGAGCACATTCACTCTCACATAATCCTTTTGCTGGTTCATTATTTTTCATTAATCAATCTTTTGGGGAGAGTTTTGATTTGAAGAATCTTACACTTGTTCATCCTTTCTTGAGCCTTAGTGGTGCCTAGACTATTCTAGCTCCATTTTCATTCTAGTCAGTCCTCTATCATCATGGAATCCAAAATCTCAAGCATATTTGGTGGACCTGGGTCTAGTGCTAGTGCTCCCAAGAGGACCTTGAACTTGCTAGGCAAATACCATTTTGAGATCCAAAACTTTGACGGCATAAACTTTTCTCTATAGAAGAATCATATTAAAGATGTGTTGATTCAGAGGAGACAATGGAAGCAAGTAAATGGAATCTGAAAGAAGCATGTTGATATGGATGATGATGTTTGGGATGAGTTGGAAGAAATGGCAAGGTCTACCATTCAATCGCACCTAGCAGATAATGTTTACTTTATAGTATTAGATTGTGAAAATACAAGCTGATTTGGAAGAAGTTATATAATACATACGAAAAAGAAATGACATCAAATAAAGTGTATCTAATGAGAAAGTTATGTGACCTTCAAATGAAGGAAACACATAGTGTTATTGTTGATATAAATGAGTTTGATGGTATATTCTCCCAACTATAGGCTCAGAAAATGGATATGGATAATGAATTGAAAGCATTCTTGTTGTTATGTGCCTTGCGATCATCATGAGGTATGTTTTGCATAGCTATTAGCAGTCGCGCACTTGGTGGTAAATTGGTCTATGTTGATATATGTAAACACTCTTGAGTGAGAAGATTCATAGAAAATCCATGGTTGGAAGTTAGAGTGGATATGTGTCTAATGTGTGTGATTCTTACCAAGGAAAGAACTAACAATGTGGAAGGAGCAATAACAAGGAAAAATGATGTTCCATGGAATAAGACTAGAAGTAAATCAAGGAAGAGAGATATTGAATGCCATTATTATCACAAGAAAGCACATAAGAGTGCGAGGCATTGAAGAATGTTAAAGGTAAAGGATGGTTTCAAGGGGTCTGCATTGAGACCAACGGGAAGATCAAAACTGAATTAGCTATGGCCTCATTATTTTTCTACATGCAGGATTGAGTATTATATTTGTATAAGCTCTTCTTCTAATTCTATATCAGCTACATTTTGCTTGGATTGAGTATTATATTTATTGATGATAATCTTATACAACTATAAGTAACTTCTTTTGGGGATGCACCTTTTCAATATGCACATTTGGCATTATTTTTCTCTATTGTTAATAAGCAAAGGGAAACTCCTTGCTTAATAGGTCTCCCTTGCCATCCTTCACCTCAAGTTTAGGTTGCCGTATCTTATTGGATGTGCCAACATTAAAATATCCTTCTCATGTTAAAATTAAACTCCAAATCTTGTTCAAAAAAAAAAAATCTTATGATTTTCAAAAATCTCTATATCAGTCCAAAATCGGTTACATGAGACTAATGATTATCATAAAAAAAGACTCACATATACACACACAGACAATGGTGCCTTAGTTGTAGATTTTGCAAACAAAAAGCCAAAGACATAATTATTGAGTATGAAACTTTATGAGGTATCAAAAAAGATAAATTGAAGAAGTAATTTGCATTAAATAAGAATACTACAAATTAGTATTAAATAAGAATAATAAGAATTGGTGTATCATGACATCATCCAATGTCTAGTATGTTGAGTGTCTCTTTGAATTAGGCAAAATTAGTAGCATCTAAATTTTTTATGATATTTACAACCTTCTCTATTTAGTAAATGTATCGATATCATCTCCTTAAATCTATGTTAGAAACCTCTCCATGTCCTAAAATCTTACTTGTTTTGCACCATGAAGTGACATCTTTCTTTTGGGGTTTCACACACAGTATTGTGTATATTTTATTGACATTCAATATAGGTTTAGAATATGTATAATGTTTTTTTTTGCATATGTATAGAGATAATCTATGTACCTTTCGAGAACTTGCATAAAAGTCACTTGGCCCATTAGGCATTAGAAGGTAGCTGAGACCTTGGTCGAGTCAAAGAGCATGAAGAAAAAATGCAAAGATACCTCATTCGATAGTTTTATTTTCTTTTGGGTCTTTATGAGCAATCGCTATTTAATTATAGCTCGATAATCCATATAAGGAATTGTAGACTTCTTGGTGTGCCACCCTTTCATGAAGACGATCGATGATTGAAAGGCAATAACTATCACGGACCATTATTGCACTCAGCTTCTTGAGATCTATGCATACTCATAAACTTTTCATTCTTCATGGCCACCATGATAAAAGTCATGAGAGAGTGTTGTCCCCCTCCATTTGAACTTAGGCCGACACCTCTTGTGCCATAAGTTCAAGTAGAAGTAGAATCTATATGTTCGGGTTTGCGCTTGGAAAATGGCTAGGTATAGTCTAGCACATCTTTATGGATAGTAATTATTTGTTTGTGAGGGAAACAATTAGCTTGCTGATGCTTTTCCTGTACCGTATATGCATGTCAAGAGCTATTAACTATAGCTCAGAAGATGGTTGAATCAATTAACTTGGCAAGCCCCAATCCTTAGTCCAAGGAACGCCTATTTTAGGTTTTATATATAATATTTCTGCTTCACATGTACAATTATTACGCAAGGGGAGTCGAAACCTGTCGAGTTCTTCTGAGCCGACGGACCTACAAGATCTTATTTATGCTTCGAGATTCTATGTAGAATGGTTGTCCTTCACGTCACCTACGCATTTGGCTCATTTTTTGCGGAAAGGAAAATTTCCCTCACATCGGGTGCTGCCCTCACTTTGGCGCTGCTTCTTCTAACCACTCGTGAGTTTCGTTCCTTCGTTTCGCAACCTTGACTCTCTCTCTCACACAGTGTGAGCGTTAGTTTTCTACGACTCTCTCTCTCTCATAGTGTGTGCGTTAGTTCTCGAAAACACACTCTCTCTCTCTTAGTGTATGCGTTAGTTCTCGAACCTTCTCTCTCGATCTTCCACTTCCTCTGCCTGCGTCATCCCTTCCTTTTCCTTTCTGTGCTTTTATTATTCTTCATTATATGATCTCGTCTGGCGTCTGCGCTTACCGAAATCAGAAAACTGCATGCAGGAACTGTTTTTGGAGCGCGCTGTTTGCTCGACGCCCAGCAGCAACTTGGCGACGAAGGAAATAATGTCCAAGAAACGGTAGACGTCGTGAACAACTCTCGTGGATCGACAGGGATTCAGAACGGAGATGAAGAACGGAATGTTTTCCGTGATCAGTTAAATCTTGCACCGCGGATTCCCATCCCACCATCTGCTCCTTCTTTCACTGATCTCTCGGACTACATACAAGCAGCCAAGAGCTCTTTCCACCGTAATATGCCCCGCAGACGATGGCCTGTCCCACCATGCGGCCCTTCATCCGACGAATTCCCTGACTATCCCCCTGAGCCCATCCACCCGCAACGCACACCGTCATCAATGTAGGAGGTTCATAACGGGGCTGAATTTAGTTTTACCAACAACGCCAAATTTAGCACATCTATTCGTCCTCGTAACGTCAGTGTGCCTCCGTCGGGCCCCTCTCACGGCTTGTCTGATGATGCATCTCCTGACTTTGTTGATCACAGGAGACATCATCCGCCCACCATCTCTTGCCGTCTCTTATGTTGCTGCTGTTGTAGTTTCTCTCCGCCACACAGTTACGTCTTCTTAGCTGACATGCCTTTTCGTAACTTTTAGTTTACCTACTTCCACAGCCCGCTGTACTTGAGAGCCGGGTATGGAGTTCAAGCTGTACTTGAGAATCTGATATGAAACATTCATGTAGTTGCATTTTGGAAATTAATTTTGCAAAATGCTCCATTTCTCAAATATGTTGTTCTAAACTCAGCAGGATTATTTTGTCGTCTCTATGCCTCTTTCTAACATTTTCTTTGCAGCATGCATTGTTTCCTAAAAATATGCTGTTTTTTCCAACATAAACGAAACTTGATTATTCTTATGTTTCTTTGGATTTGAAGGTTGGGCATGAACAATGAAGTGACCTTCTGATTCTGGATATGAACTGACTTTTCTATTATATGAGACAAATCCGCATTTCGTTTTTTTCTCTCCAGTTGTACTGCAAGGTTCAGTTTAGGCCCTCAACTATAATCGCTTAAAAGCACTACAAGAAACTTATTTAAGTTTCAACGCCGATTATTTCGGATACTTCATTTGTCTTTGTATCATCCATATGTATGGTTCATTTGTCTTTGTATCATCCACCTTTTCATTCGAATTCATATCATCCTTTTCATGCTCGGCCTCCATGTTGTTGACCTCATTGTCTTTTATGACGTGGAGTTCCTACTTCCATTCAAATGTCCAATAATGGGGAGGAGATTGCACAAGCACTTGTAGACTCTACTTACAATTGCTCTTTTCTCATCTTTCTCAAGGTATTGTGAATGGTTTATCTTTGTCCTCTCTACGTTTTCCTTGTTTTCTACTTGAGTCATAACGACTAGAAGCTCCTCAAATCACACCTCTTTCATTTTTCTCCTTTCTCATCTTCTCAAGGGATTATGAAGGATTCATCTTTTGCCTCTCTACGTTTTCCACCTTTTCTACTTAATTCATAACAACTAGAAGCTCCTCAGATCACACCACTAGTCCTAGGCAAGTGCACATGTATTTTCTTTATTTCTTGGTTTCTCCAAGTAACATTAATCATGTGCAAGGGATAGGCGTTACCTTGCGTATTGGTGGAGATAATTGCCTTCAACCAATCTTTGGTGTAATATACCTTTGGAACTACAAAAGGTGTGTTCATAAATCTATCAATGTGATGTTTCCAAAAGAAAACGAGAAAGAAGGATTAATGTGTATGAGTAAAGCTCTTATATAATCATTGCTAGAGAGGAAACAAGCAAACATTAATACAAGAGATGGCATGAAGTCCAAACAGAAGATGATACAAGGCGTATAATGGAGAAGATAGGAAATATGAAGCCTTCATATGGTAACATCAACCTATTGAGCAAGGTATTCTATGTGCCATCTATTAATAAAATTCTCATAAGTGTAGGTCAGATTGTTCAAAAGGGATTACAGGTCAGATTCACAAAGAATAAAGCATTTATTGAGGATCCATATCATGGATTCAAGAGAATAGTAAGACGAGAAAATTCAAGTGGATTATTTATATTTGAGCTCCAAGATACTAGAAGCATTGAATTGTTCAATATTGGTAGCCAAAACTTATACGCCTTCTCCATCTCTGTAGCAATGGAAATTCGGCACAAGAGGTTAGCTCATATAGATGAAAGGACTTTGACATTGAAATAATCATTTTCACGCAGGAAGTTCCTAGTGTAACTAGGTAAGTTCAATCTTTTGACTCTAAGTAATGCACATGAATTTCATTCCTAGTAAGGAATCATAAAGATTGAATATAGGCATGAACTTAGTCTCAAGTGAAGCATTATTTGATTAAAATCACATTAATGTAATCTCGGTGGGTCGACACATTGAGGTTGGATACCACACTAGTATCTTGTGGTTGGATGATGTTTTGATTTACTCTATGAATCTTTTTGAGAATGCAGTCTATTTCTCTTAAAGATAGATACAAAGCTTTAGTATCTTGTTGAAATAGATCATTAAGAAATTAAAGTCTTGAGTTAAAGTCTTGATTTTTAGGTATTTTCTTTCACTTTCCAAATTATATGGAATTGACTTAGATATGGTATTAGATTCTTTTTGTAAAAGTCCACGATTAGCCGATTGGAACTAGACAACTAATTAAATACCCTAGATAGATGTTCTGTACAAGACTATCTGCTCTCTCAATCAAGTGATCCACTTAACTAGTGGTTAAGTCTCAAGGTTGTGAAGGAAGAGGTCTTGGGTTCAATCCCTATGGGGAGCATGGGTAGAGTATTTTCTCCAAAGAGCTTTAGGGCCTTCTAACTCAAGAAAATGTGAGTTAACTTGAGCCTAGTAGGACTTAACTCAAGTGATAAGTACACCAACCACTGGTAGACTCAAGTGGAAGGTACCAAAGCAGTGGTCGAGATCACTCGAACCACTAGTAGACTCTAATGGTGGGTATTAAAGGAGTGGAGGAGATTGCACATGCACTTGTAGACTCAACTTATATTTTTCATCCTCATTGATTCAAGTAGCTCTTTATACAGGCATAAGGTTGGGAGGAGAGTCATCTCTGTAGCACGTGGTGGTAGTAATTTTCTAGTTTCTTGCATTGAGCCTAATAGTAGAGTGGATGGATAGACACTTACACGTGTTTTTGGCCCGTGTTTGGGCTATTAATTCAATCATTTAGTAGCATTTTAAAGCATCTATTAAGCACATAGATACTACATATACTCGTATGAATATCGCTTATGTAGATCCATGTGGTCATTGATATAGGAGTTAGGCTTTTTGCATAAAGCCTTTTACATTTGATAAAGAGGGTTGTGGTGAGTGTTTTTAACTAGGAGACACACAGATGTAAGTATCTATTTGGTGATGCAAGTGGAAGACTTATCCAGTCTCACTATAAGAGATGTATGCTAGTTGCTCATAGGTGATTGATAAGCCTAATTTGCTTCCTTTGGGTAACTAATTCTATGGAGTAGAGTTAGCGATTCACTATGTAGGTTTCAATATTAGTACTTGTAGTTTTATGAGATTTTGACATTGTTCATATGCTCATTTTGCATAAGAGACTCTAGCAAAAGATTATCTAAATTTTTCTGGTTTTGCCGACTATATAGTGGTCAATTTTGTCCATGATATACTTACTGATGTGAGCACATTCACTCTCACATAATCCTTTTGGTTATTCATTATTTTCCATTAATCCATATTCTGGAGCTAGTTTTGATTTTATTCTTAAAATCTCATACTTGTTCATTCTTTCTTGAGCCTTAGTGGTGCCTTGACTATTCTAGCTTCATTTTCATTCTAGTCAGTCCTCTATCATCATGGAATCAAAAATCTCAAGCACATTTTATGGACCTGGGTCTAGTGCTAGTGCTCTCAAGAGGACCTTCAACTTGCAAGGCAAATAACATTTTAAGATCCAAAAATTTGATGGCACAAATGTTTCTCTATAGAAGAATTTTATTAAACATGTGCTCATTCTGAGGAGATAATAGAAGCAAGTAAATGGAATCTGAAAGAAGCATGTTGATATGGATGATGATGTTTGGGATGAATTGGATGAAATGGCAAGGTCTATCATTCAATTACACCTAGTAAATAATGTTTACTTTATAGTATTAGATTGTGAAAATACAGAGCATATTTGGAAGAACTTATGTAATACATACAAAAAGAAATGGCATCAATTAAAGTGTATCTGATGAGAAAGTTATATGATCTTGGAATGAAGGACACACGTAGTGTTGCTCTTGATACAATTGAGTTTGATGCTATATTCTCCGAGCTATAGGCTCAGAAATCGGATTTGGATAATCAAACGAAAGAATTCTTGTTGTTATGTGCCTTGCGATCATCTTGAGATACATTTTGCATAGCTATTAGCAATAGTGCTCTTGGTGGTAAATTGGTCTATGTTGATATATGTCAACACTCTTGAGTGAGAAGATTCATAGAAAATCCATGGTTGGAGTTTAGAGTGGAGATGCATATAATGCGTGTGATTCATTTCAAGGAAAGAATTAATAACGTAGAAGGAGCAAGAACAAGGAAAATAATGCGCAATGGAATAAGAGTAGAAGTAAATCAAGGAAGAGGGATATTGAATGCCATTATGCTCACAAGAAAGCACATAAGACTGCGTGGCATTGAAGAATGTTAAAGGTAGAGGACGATTTCAAGAGATGTGAATTGTGAGCAATGGGAAGATCAAAACTGAATCTGCTATGGCCTCATTGTTTGTCTACACGCAGGTGGTTTTTTAGCATACTTTAGGATGTAAGACGTGGTTCAGTGTTGTGAGAAGTATTTATCTATGTCGAATGGCTTAAGCTATAGAATAACTAATATCAACCTATCTAACTATTGTCCATATGGTTGTGCATCTTGATACTTAGATAGACAATACGCATAGGATTATGAGACTAAGGTTTTACTACTAATGCGATTTTTGATGAACTCCTCTTCTTCTAATTCTATATTAGCTATATTTTGCTTGGATTGACTATTATATTTATTGATGAAGGTAATAAATACTCTAAAATAAAAGATGTATAAATGGTATTTTCATTCGTAGACTCATTACTCACAGAATCATTCGTAGACTCATTACTCATAGACATCTAAAACAAATATAGAACAATATAAATTGCCAATTGATCAATGAATAATCCCAAAATTATTTTCTTGATGCACCTTCGTTTCGATATGCACCTTTGCCATTATTTATCTTTATACTGAATAAGCAAAGGAAAACTCCTTGCTTAATAGGTCTCCCTTGCCATCTTTCATCTCAGGTCTAGGTTGCCATATCTTATTCGATGTGAGGTAGAAATTGGATATTTGGGGTGCTTATTACCCACTTTCTAATGGTACTCGACCTAAAATAATCTTAAAACTATTGCAATAAGAATTAATGATTGAGGATCCAACATTAAAATATCCTTCTCATGCAAAAATTGAACTCCAAACTTTGTTGAAAAAAAATAAAAGTCTTATGATTTTCAAAAATCTCTATATCACTCCAAAATTGGTTACATGAGATTAATAATTATCATAAAGAAGACTCATATATACACACACAGACAATGGTTCCCTTGCAAATAAAAATCCAAAGACATATTGATTGAGTATGAAACTTTATGAGGTATCAAAAAAGATAAATTGAAGAAGTAATTTCCATTAAATAAGAATAATACAAATTGTTATTAAATAAGAATAATAAGAATTGGTGTATCATGACAGTAGCCAATATCTAGCATGTTGAGTGTCTGTTTGAGAGAGTAAATATATCGATGTCATCTTCTTTAATCTTTGTTAGAAACCTATCCATGGAAAGGCTTAGGCCAATCAAGAGCCTCCTAAATTGGGTCAGAATGCTTTCTTCAATCATCAACTCATTCAAATTTTTTCAATAGTCGAAATAGGGGTTCACCTATGAAAAAAACATATGAATAAACGATGTATATTAAACACAACGTACAATAAAATCTTGAGCTTTCTTGACGTTTGTAGGATTTTGTAGCTCTATATGAAATTGATCTTCTTCATGTAGAGATTCTATTTTTGGAGACAATGTGTCTAAAAATCTTACTTGTTTTGCACCATGAAGTGGCATCTTTCTTTTGGGGTTTCACACACACAGTATTGTGTATATTTTATAGATATTCAATATAGGTTTGGAATATGCATAATGTGTTTTTTTGCATATGTATAGAGATAATCTATGTACCTTTCGATAACTTGCATAAAATTCACGTGGCACATTAGGCATTAGAAGGTAGTTGAGACCTTGGTCGAGTCAAAGAGCATGAAGAAAAAATGCAAAGATACCTCATTCGATAGTTTTTTTTCTTTTGGGACTTGATGAGCAATCGCTACTTAATTATAGCTCGATAATCCACATAAGGAATTGTAGACTTCTTGGTGTGCCACCCTTCATGAAGACGTTCGATGCTTCAAAAACAATAACTATCATAGACCATTATTGCATTGAGCTTCTTGCGATCTATGCATACTCATAAACTTTTCATGGTTCATGGCGACAACTCCATTTGAACTTAGGGCGACAACTCTTGTGCCATAAGTTCAAGTCGAAGTAGAATCTATATGTTTGGGTTTGCGCTTGGAAAATGGCTAGGTATAATCTAGCACATCTTTATGGATGGCAATTATTTGTTTGTGAGGGAAACAATTAGCTTGCTGTTGCTTTTTCCTGTACCGTATATGCATGTCAAGAGCTATTAACTATAGCTCAGAAGATCGTTGAATCAATTAACTTGGCATGCCCCAAACCTTAGTCCAAGGAACGCCCATTTTAGGTTTTATATATAATATTTCTACTTCACGTCACCTGCGTCTTTCGCTCATGTCTGCGGAAAGGAAAATGATTTTCCTCACTTTGGCGCTGCTTCTTCTAACCACTGGTGAGTTTCGTTCATTCGTTTCGCAACCTTGACTCTCTCGGTCTCGCTCTCTCTCTGTGTGTGCGTTAGTTTTCGACGATTCTCTCTCTCTCATAGTGTGTGCGTTAGTTCTCGAAAACACACACACTCTCTCTCTCTTAGTGTATGCGTTAGTTCTCGAGCTTTCTCTCTCTCTGTGTCTCTCTCCCGATCTTCCACTTCCTCTGCCTGCGTCATCCATTCCTTTTCCTTTCTGTGCTTTGATAATTCTTCATTATATGATCTCGTCTGGCGTCCGTGCTTACGGAAATCAGAAAAGTGCACGCAGGACAAAGAAAATAATGTCCAAGAAACGGTAGACGTCGTGAACAACCCTCGTGGATCGACAGGGATTCAGAACGGAGATGAAGAACGAAATGTTTTCCCTGGTCAGTTAAATCCTTCTTTCACTGATCTCTCGAATTTAGCACAGCTATTCGTCCTCGTAACGTCTGATGATCCATCTCGTGACTTTGTTGATCACAGGAGACATCATCTGCCCACCATCTCTAACTGATCGCTTTGCCGTTTCCTCTGTTGCTGCTGTTGTAGTTTCTCTCCGCCACACAGTTACGTCTTCTTAGCTGACATGCCTTTTCGTAACATTCAGTTCACCTACTTCCACAGCCGCCTGTACTTGAGAACCGGGTATGGAGTTCATTTAGATTACCTGCTTCCACATTCATGTAGTTGCATTTTGGAAATTAATTTTGCAAGCTGTACTTGAGACTCTCATATGAAACATTCATGTAGTTACATTTTGGAAATTAATTTTGCAAAATGCTCCATTTCTCAAATATGTTGTTCTAAACTCAGCAGGATTATTTTGTTGTCTCTATGACTCTTTCTAACATTTTCTTTGCAGCATGCATTGTTTCCTAAAAATATGCTGTTTTTTCCAATATAAACGAGGCTTGATTATTGTTATGTTTCTTTTCATTTGAAGGTTGGGCATGAACAATGAAGTGACCTTCTGATTTTGGACATTATGAACTGACCTTTTTATTATATAAGACAAAACTGCAAGGTTCAGTTTAGGCCCTCAACTTTAATTGCCGGAAAGCACTGCAAGAAACTTATTTAAGTGTCAGCGTCCATTATTTTGGATACTTCATTTGTCTCTGTATCGGTTACATGTGTGGTCCATTTGTCTTTGTATCGTCCACCTTTTCATTCGAATTCACATTTTTCTTTTCATGCTCGGCCTCCATGTTGTTGAGCTCGTTGTCTTTTATGAGGTGGAGTTCCTACCTCCATTCAAATGTCCAAGAATGGGGGCTCCCATGAATTTGAAAAATTCCAATACAACATAAGCTAGTGTACCCTTGTGATGTTACCATAGTTGAGATTCTCATTTAGGTTTCTATGCTTTGAGTGACAAGAACCATGCAGCTCTTCTTCCAAGCATAAATGCAAAGCCTGGTTATTAAGAAAGCTTCATGATACTTCTTCCACCATGGAGACATACAACTATGTTTTGTGTATTGCTTTCATAGGTGGAGGAAAAGAAAATGAAAATGGATTATGAGATGAGATTTTCTCTATTATTATGAATCCACCATCATCCTAGATATATTCTTCATAGAGATTGGAAAGTTCATGCTGCATATTTCAGTGGAGAGATATGCAGAAAGTTCGTGGATCTCATTTTGAGCTTGCGTTCGGGCCCCTTAGGAAATGATTATTTTTTTACATGTTTAATACTATTGTTTTGTGATAAAAAACTATAGAATCACTTTTGTTTTATTGTCTCTCATGTTTATAGAGATTCATTTATAATAGAGAATTTACGCTATTTTATTATATTCTTTATCCCTATAAAATATAGAAATACAATTCTTAATCATTGTGCTCTGTCTTGTACACGCCCAAAGTGTTTGAAAGTGAAGGTAACAAGGATGATGGAGAAGTTGACAATGCCCATTTATCTTTTTCACTAGTGGACAATTTTGACTTAGTAGGATTGAATAGGTATCAATATTGTTGCGGAGATTTTTTGGCAATCCTTGAGTCAAGAAGGGACTCAACAATCAGCATAGCATTTTGACCTCAACACTAGTGATAGGAATGCTTCGGATTTATGAGGTGGCTCTAGAAGAGCTGATTGAGCTTTTCAAAGATTGCCTATGTTTACTTGAGTCACTTGCTGTTTTACTTAAAGCCTATAGGATTGATTTGTGTGACTTTTCTTTTTCATGCTCACTATAGTAGAAGGAGAGATGCTTAGACTCACGTGATTGTTTTATCCAGCTCGTTCTAAGGGGTGCGGATAGTAATTGAGGAGATGATTTATCATGCACTTGACAGAGTGAGGATAGTTGTATGTGGTGGGTGATGAAGCTATTATTTCTATGTTATGTATTTTTGTAAATGAGGACTGAGGTCTACTTTTCTTGTTAGCATACCTCTTGGGTATTTGAAAATATTATTGATATTTCTAGGGTTTGTCTCATGTTGATCTATGCAATTCATTGAGCATTCATGGCTTATCTAGATCGTATCTGATGAGATGGCCTTAGAGGATTGTAGGTTTGTTCTACTAAAAGTGATTATGGAACATAAGGATTTCAATTTTATGGCTCTATCTTGTTCCAAATACCCCACTTCCTAAGACTTGAGACAGTGAGCGTAGTTGTATGTAGTGGGTGATAAAGATATTCTTTCTATGTTATGTGCTGTTGTAAATGAGGATTGAGATATCATCAGATGATTCCTTGTGGACACTATGCTTTGTGTACTCTTCTCATTATCATACCTCGTGGGTGTTTGGAAATAGGATTGCTATTGTAGTGTTTGCCCCATGTTAATCTCTGTAATTCAATGAGCATGCATGGGTTGCCTAGATCGTATCCGATGAGATGGTCTTAGAGGATTGTAGGCTGGGTCTACTAAAATAGATTATGGAGCATAAGGATTTGAATTTTATGTCTCTAAGTCTTGTTCCAAATACCCCACTTCCTAAGTCCCTAGAGCAAGTAGTGCAACAAATCTAGGAGCACTTAAGCCTCTCATATAAAGATTTGGAGATACATATTCACTGGGAAATTCCTCTCGGCAAGTTGAAGGAAGTGGTGCTTGTTGATAGTTCTAGTATATTCAATCAACTCCTCAAACGCTTGAAGCATTTTGTTTTATATAAGTTATGGGTGTTAACTTTAGGTAAGTATCCTCATGTGGATCATCGTTGTGGCTTCTCCTTATCTCTGCACTTCACTTGAGTCCTCCCATCTATTTAAATGCATTTCCTTATGGAACCTCCCGGTGAACAAAGCTTCATGCAGAAGATGCTTGGTCATAGGTTGCCATTGCGTATTCTATTGAGATACAACGTTATGCCTTCTAATTAGAAGGAGTTTGACAACTATATTCCATTGAAGCTCTAAAACCTTCTACGATTTTCCTCATTGACTTAGCAAGGCTTTGCATGAAATATGGAATCTCTTTGAGAGTATCATGCTTAATGCTAGTGGGCATATAGTCATCGCTGAATGCTTGTAAGAGGTCAAACGACTAAAAGCATGTCTATTTATACTCATGTTTGAGTTGCAATTTGAATTTTATCTCACCTACAAGTGATCCTATACTTTAGTGATGATTTGAATTGATAACTCTTACCTCATGGGTCATGGGTTTAGATCCCTTAATTCATGAGATTCTTTTTTCTCTTGGCTTTTATAATTGTTCAAAGTAACTCTGCCCAAAATGACTAGTATAGCCTCACATGTAGTTCTTTCTTGTCAAGAAATAAAATGATGTGTGGTCCTGAATAATTAGCCAAGCAATTAGGCTTGTTAATTGTACCAATAGCTCTCGCTCAAGACAAAGATGCTTGAGTCTTTATACCTTCATGATTTAGTGTAGTCCAATCATTGATTTGAACCTATTTAATTTGCTTTCATCCAATGCATTTCTCATCATATCTACACATTCTTGTTGTATAGATACATATGAGAGCTGTATCTCCTTACTCGTAATTATTTCCTTGACATAATGGTAGTGAACCTCTGTGTTTGTTCCTCACATGATAGATAGGATTAGTACTAAGATGTTATGAACTAATGTTGTTCCCAAATATATGTGAAGTTAAAGTATTCAATCCTAAATCCGATTATAGCCTTCTATTCCATATAGCTTCTTGTGTTACATTTGCAAATCGTCTATATTCAGTCTCTGTTGATGAAAGAGCAATTATAGGTTGCTTCTTGAAAGACCATGATATAAATTTAGGTTCTCAAAGTCTTATGAGGGATGAGAATTCTAACTTAATTACTAAGTCCATGCACCAATTAGGTCCAAAAATGGACTACTAATTAAATCCATTTCATATATTTGTGCCTAGATCGCACATCGACAAACATTGAGTGGCTAGGGATGTTTTTAGATACATCCTTATTATTTATTCACTATTTTGTACTTTGACCAGTTTATCAAAGTGGAAACCTAGATGTTGTTTTGGATCCTTTGGGTAGGGATCCCACCATAGAGATGAGACATGTTCTTCTAGTTTTAGAGCATGACCATGTTCTTCTCATTTAAGAACATGAGGCTCTAGGGTTGCCTACGGTTATTATATATAGCTTTGTTATCTAGGACTAAAATCTTTTCCAAGGGGAGAAGAATGTAATAAAGTAGGTTTATGATCCAAGGGTCTGGTTGATTTAGACAAATCTAAAATCGGACACCATTTTGTCATTCATATATGGCCAAAGATTTTGAGACTAGACTTAAGCATAAGTTCATGTGCTCTCTTAATTAAGTGATCCACTTAGCCTAGTGCTTAAGTCTCAAGGTTATGAAGGAAGACGTCTTGGAATCAATCCCTATGGGGAGCATCGGAAGAGTGTTTTGCCCAAAGAGCTCTAGAGCCTTCTAGCTCAAGAAAATGGGAGTTAACATGAGCCTAGTGGGACTTAACTCAAGTGGAGAGTATACCAGCCACTAGTGGACTCTAGTGGAAGGTACTAAAGTAGTGGTCAAGATCACTCCAACCACTAGTAAATGCTAGTGGAAGATATTAAAGGAGTTGAGTAGATTGCACATGCACTTGTGGACTCTAGTTATATTTCTGGTCCTCGTTGTTTCAAGCAGCTAAATATACAAGCATAAGGTTGGGAGGAGAGTCATCTTTCTAGCATGTGATAGTAGTAGCTTCCTAGTTTCTTGCCTTAAGCCTAAAGAATAGAGTGGATAGATGTAGATCCCCCTCCCCTCTCTCTTTCCCACCATCTCTCTCTTTCCTCTCTCTCTTTTTCTCTCTTTCTCTCTCCTTCTCCTCTCTCTCTCTCTATTCCCTCTCTTTCTTTCTCTCTCCCTCTTCTCTTTTGATTTCCCCCTCTCTCTCTATTTCCCTCTCTCTTTCAACCTATCTCCCTCTCTCTTCTCTCTTTCTCTCTCTCTCTCTCTCACTCTCTCTCCCTCTCTCCCTCTCTCTCTCTCTCTCTCTCTCTCTCTCTCTCTCTCTCTCTCTCTCTCTCTCTCTCTCTCTCTCTCTCTCTCTCTCTCTCTCTCTCTCTCTCTCTCTCTCTCCCCTCCTTCTCTCTCTTTCCCCCCACCCTTCCGCCTCCGCCCTCCGCACCCTCTTTCCCCGCCCCGCACCCTTTCGCCCTCCGCCCACCTTCCTTGCCCAGTTCCCCCCGCAGCCCCCTCCACCTAGCCCCCGCCCCCCTCCGCCCAGTTCCCCCCGCAGCCCCCTCCACCTAGCCCCCGCCCCCTCCGCCCAGTTCCCCCGCAGCCCCCTCCACCTAGCCCCCGCCCCCCCCCGCCAATTCCCCCGCCAAACCCCTCCGCCCTCCGCACCCCCTTCCGCCCTCCGCTCAACCCCCCCCTCACCCCCGCCAATTCCCCCTCCAAACCCCCACGCGACCCCGCCCAACCCCTCCCCTCACCCCACCAATTCCCCCGCCAAACCCCTCCGCCCTCCGCACCCCCTTCCGCCCTCCGCCCTCCGCCCCCGCACCCTTCCGCCCTCCGCCCTCCGCCCCCGCACCCTTCCGCCCTCCGCCCTCCGCACCCCCTTCCGCCCTCCGCCCTCCGCTCAACCCCCCCCTCACCCCCGCCAATTCCCCCTCCAAACCCCCCCGCGATCCCGCCCAACCCCCCCCCTCACCCCACCAATTCCCCCGCCAAACCCCTCCGCCCTCCGCACCCCCTTCCGCACCCCCGCACCCTTTCGCCTCCGCCCTCCGCACCCCCTTCCGCCCTCCGCCCCCGCACCCTTCCGCCCTCCGCCCTCCGCACCCCCTTTCGCCCTCCGCCCCCGCACCCCTACGCCATAACCCCCGCCCCCCCCCTTCCGCCATAATTCCCCTTTCCCCCCCGCTGACCCCCGCCAGATCCCACCCTCTCCCCCGCCAATTCCTCCGCCCACCACCTCCCCTCACACCACCCCGCCTCCTCACACCATTCCCTCACACCACCCCGCCTCCTCACACCTCTTCTTCACCTCACCCGCACATGCGTACAAACACACACTCACAATCGCAACACATACACAACCATACATATACACACACACCCTTCACACACACACATCCACATTCTCACACACATGGACACACCCCCTTCCACATCCCCATACACACACGCACTCATACATACACAAGCACATGCACGCACACACACATAAGCACAAACACATACATAACCTCATCCACACACAAATACACTTTCACCCCACACATGCCCAAGCACACACACATACACAATCACGCACCCCCATAATTTCACACATACCCCCATGCGTATACACACACATACACTCATCCAGATGCTCGCACATGGGGCGATCGGAGGAGGGAGTTGAAGCATGGAAGCATAAATGACGCAATTGCGGTCTCCTCAGATTGGATCGGGAAAGAGCAGGCTTTGGGGCATGAGAAGGATGAACACCAAGATGATGCAGAGGATGTGTATATGAATGTTTCATTCTCCACCTCAGACAAAAGGGGGAATGCATTTGCACTCGCCGTATGTCTCACGGACCTTACAAAAGGAGGGATATATGAAGTTTTTGGAGGTCCATTTGATGCCGAAGTCAATGATTGCCATACCGCACAAGGAAATATAATAATAATCAAGGATGTTTGGTGTGAAAAGGTAAAAGCGTATTGTTAAGAGTAAAAGTGGCCGCCAACCATTCACGGCGACTACTTATTTTTGTGGATCTAATTCAAATCAAGGGAATATTTGACCTACTCCTCCAATTTTGGGTGATGAACCGGCGCGTGATCAATGGACGTGAAGATTCGGCAAGGCTCTTGGCCTATTGGGGCCTATAAAAGCAATGGATTTTTGCTCATTGGGGTACAACATTTTTAGAGTTACATTGACGCGTGTATATGTACATAAGTTCTCTCTTGTACTTGGTGGTTTGAAGTCTACTGTGGGAGCTACTCTGTTGTGTATACAGAGGGTAGGCTTCACAGTGAAGGGCTATGAGCACTATAGTGTAAGAGAGTAGCTTGGGGTTATTTCTTCTCTGAGTCAGTGTGTGTTGATTAACCTTTATTCTCTTGAGAAATTCTCCCAGTTGTATTGTTCTGAGTTAGTCTGCATATCAGTGGTCCTTATGCTGATAGGAAGAAACGGTTGTATTAGAGTATGTTCTTTTAAGGTGGTTTGTTAGCCCTAAGCTTGTAGCTTGTTAATCCTAAATTTGCACCTTAGGCACCATTGTGCCCAACATTGTAATCCCCTGATTTGAATCAAGAAGTGTATGGTCTTCCTTGGTCATTTGTTGTCCATATTCTCTGAAGCATTTACCATTTTGTACAATTCTTGTTGTCGGCCTGCTCACAGAAATGTTAAAGGGTATACTTCCCTAAAGAGAACCCCCCTTGAGTAGGTGATGTACTGGACGTGTTTAGTTTTCGTTCTCTACTTTTGTTAAAAGCGGATACCCCAATACCTCCTCTACAGTTTGGCACGCCCGGTGGGACCTTTGCATTTCTGTGAGAGGTATTTTGCCCTATTGCAATTGCGAATAGGTACATGACCCATACACGAGCAGATAAGGAATCTCTGCGTGTTCGAAGGAGCCTTAACAAGTTAGCAATAAGCACGGCTAGTAATTCTACCTCCCCTCTGTCCTCCTTAAATTTATCTATTGATTTGGGTGCGACACCATTGTCAAAAGAAGGGTATAGGAGAACTCTAGACTTCTCCTCAGATACATCAGAAGAGACACCAGTCCAAATGGAGGATATTTCTCATCTACTCTCCAAGATCAACATCAAGTTCCCTACCTTCAAGGGACATGCTTATGAAGATGCTGATGATCATGTGAGGAGATTTATCTCTTCATGCCGTGGACGTGGTCTGCAGAATAGAGAAGATGCAATGTTGGCACTTTTTCCATCCACATTGGAGGGCCTTGCAGATAAATGGTTTAGTCAATATGCAGATGGCCATTTCACTACTTGGGAGGCTCTGAAGACGGCTTTCTCACAAATATTCCGACCAAGTGATTCTTCGGAAAGAGCTTTAGATGAGCTAGAGAATTTGAAGCTAAGGCCAGGTGAATCTTTTCATGAACTTCACACTAGAACAAAAGCACTTGTTGCACGTCTGCCACATGCTCCAGGTGACTTTTTGGTTAAAAAATGGATTGAGAAAGCTCTGCCCAGGTCATCTCAGCAGAAGCTTCGTGAATCTCTTAGATTGGATGCGACCCTCAATGATTTTGTTGCAGCGGCATCACGCATTGAAGAAGCAAGGCAACATTTCGAAGGGGATACACAACCAAAGTACGCTGCAGACATGGATCCTATAGAGCAACTGAGGAGGGAATTGGAAGCATTGAAGACGCAGCAAAATCAACAAGAAGAGAAGGTATTGCGACCACTGCGTCGCACTGATGATGAAGTGACTCAACTTCGCCGAGAGTTAGAAGATTTGAAGACCACTCAGGATATAAGGAGACAAATTTGGTGTACAATCTGTAACAACAATGGACATTCCAAGGCTAATTGCCCTATTAAGGTAAGCTGTCAATTTTGTGGGAAAGATGGTCATGAAGCGAGAGATTGCTACTACCTCAAGGGTACACAGCAGAGAGGTAACCCTCAAAATTTGGATTCATATTATGCTAGTACATCAAATACTTCAAATAGAGAGGAGAATCGGCCTGCGAGGCCTAGATATAATAGACCTTTGATGTGCTATCGTTGTGGTGAGTACGACCACATGCAAAATAGGTGTTCTCTTCCAGAAGATGCACCTCCTTGTCAGCATTGTCCAGAGGCCAAGGATCATTATACCAAAGATTGCCCAAGAGGTCGTCCTGCTCCAATCCACATGATTGCAGTCTCTCTACATGAAGAAAGGAAAACCACTCAATCCTATGCTGTTTCATCCTCTGCTATGCCCATGATGACTAGAGCTAGGCAAGCAGCAGCAAACCTTAGGGGGGAACAACAAGGAATTCAGGATAAAGAGGAAGAAAAGAAGTCTAGATGGAAGGACCAAGTGGAAATTGAAGGAGCCTATGAAGAAATGACTACTTCTCTAAGGGGCCAACCAACAAGTCTGCAAGAAAATACTCAGGAGGTAAACATTGAACAGATCTTGAAAGGTATTCATCACAAGGTTAGTCTATATGAACTTATAAGGATGGACTCAAAAATAAGAAGTGACTTACTGAAGATTATACACTCTGCTCAGTTGGTCCAATCACCTAGTATAGATGGTTTCATGGTTGATTTTCCTCCTGCACCCTTAGCAGACTACCAAAGTTCGAGATTATCAGTTTGTATAAAGGATGAAGCTCTTACAGGTGTGATCATAGATGGAGGCTTTGGTATCAATTTGATGCCAGATTTTACAATGAAGAAGCTGAAATTGAACCCCACCAAGTTGGCACCATTCACGGTTACATTGGCAGATCAACATCGGGTTGCGCCACTTGGCATTATTGAAAAGGTATTGATGGTAGTACAGGGTAGCCACTTTGTGTTGGATTTTTTTGTTATTACACTTCCACAGGAGACTTCCTATCCTTTGCTCGTGGGGAGACCTTGGCTGAGACAAGCAAAAGCTTTGCAAGATTGGGGAAAAAATAAACTATGGATTTCAACAAATACCAATAGCCAACTGCAACTACATTTGGAAGAAGGATTCGACTCAGGAAAAACTACTGGATATACTATGGATACTCAGGTAATGCCCTCTCTACCCCAAGAAGAGGATACATTGTTAAATTGGATGATGGGAAGTGCAGAGTGTTGCACAGTGGAGATTAATGAAATTGAGGAAGAAGTTGCGGATAAGCTAATTACAGGAAGGGGCAATGAAGACCACAAGGTGTTGGAGAATGAGCAATTGCAGGAAAGCACAAGCCGTGAGGAGGCAACCAATATAAAAGTATCAGAGGTGGAAGATTATGAACTCAAGAGCAGAGAAGATCTTCCTTTTGCAGATATACCTTTAGGATGGATCAAGGAACAGAAGAAACAGAAAAGAGGCCGTCCTCAATTAATTCCTATAGATGTTTGCACAGAATCTGCAGATAAGGATGGAATGTTTGGTTTTGAGCACGGGCCACCATTCACATTAGAGTCCTTTGAAAAATATGATAACGAGTTTAAGGATGAATATTTTGGGTTGAACAAGAGGGAGAAGCCTGCTCATGGATCTTTTCGGGAGAAAGCTTCTGTTGGTTGTGTAGAAGGGGAATGTTGGCGAATAGTGGAGCATGCAGCTGAGCAATTGAAAGTCCTTTATGATGCTGAGATAGAGACAAGAAAATTTGGTCGTGGTTTTCCTCAGGCCAGACTTGGAGAGACACACAGCTCGTATGAAAGCTCTTGGTGGAATTTGAGTAGCATTGGTCGGCTGGGTGGATCAATCTTAGCTTTTGAGGAGGAGAAAATCTATGGAGATCTGGTTCCCTGGCTGTATATGGGAATGTGTTTCTCCTCCTTTTGTTGGCATGTTGAAGATCACCACCGGTATTCTGTGAATTATATGTATTTTGGTTCTCCAAAAGTGTGGTATGGAGTCCTGGCAGTGCAACTGGAGGATCTGCAAGTTCATTATGAAGAAATAAGTAGAATAAGGAAGAAATTGCACCAGGGACGGTGCAAAATCTTGATGTGGGGGTCTGTAGATCCCCCTCCCCTCTCTCTTCCTCGCCATCTCTCTCTTTCCTCTCTCTCTTTTTCTCTCTTTCTCTCTCCTCCTCTCTCTCTCTCTATTCCCTCTCTTTCTTTCTCTCTCCCTCTTCTCTTTCGATTTTCCCCTCTCTCTCTATTTCCCTCTCTCTTTCAACCTACCCCCCTCTCTCTTCTCTCTTTTTCTCTCTCTCTCTCTCACTCTCTCTCCCTCTCTCCCTTTCTCTCTCTCTCTCTCTCTCTCTCTCTCTCTCTCTCTCTCTCTCTCTCTCTCTCTCTCTCTCTCTCTCTCTCTCTCTCTCTCTCTCTCTCTCTCTCTCTCTCTCTCTCTCCCTCTCTCCCTCCTCCTTCTCTCTCTTCCTCCGCACCCTTCCGCCTCCGCCCTCCGCACCCTCTTTCCCCGCCCCGCACCCTTCCGCCCTCCGCCCACCTTCCCCGCCCAGTTCCCCCCGCAGCCCCCTCCACCTAGCCCCCGCCCCCCTCCGCCCAGTTCCCCCCGCAGCCCCCTCCACCTAGCCCCCACCCCCTCCGCCCAGTTCCCCCCGCAACCCCCTCCACCTAGTCCCCGCCCCCCCCCCCTCGCCAATTCCCCCGCTAAACCCCTCCGCCCTCCGCACCCCCTTCTGCCCTCCGCCCTCCGCTCAACCCCCCCCTCACCCCCGCCAATTCCCCCTCCAAACCCCCCCGCGACCCCGCCCAACCCCCCCCCCTCACCCCACCAATTCCCCCGCCAAACCCCTCCGCCCTCCGCACCCCCTTCCGCCCTCCGCCCTCCGCCCCCGCACCCTTCCGCCCTCCGCCCTCCGCACCCCCTTCCGCCCTCCGCCCTCCGCTCAACCCCCCCCCCCCCCTCACCCCCGCCAATTCCCCCTCCAAACCCCCCCGCGACCCCGCCCAACCCCCCCCCCCCCCCCCTCACCCCACCAATTCCCCCGCCAAACCCCTCCGCCCTCCGCACCCCCTTCCGCCCTCCGCCCCCGCACCCTTCCGCCTCCGCCCTCCGCACCCCCTTCTGCCCTCCGCCCCCGCACCCTTCCGCCCTACGCCCTCCGCACCCCCTTTCGCCCTCCGCCCCCGCACCCCTACGCCATAACCCCGCCCCCCCTTCCGCCATAATTCCCCTTTCCCCCCCGCTGACCCCCGCCAGATCCCCCCCTCTTCCCCGCCAATTCCTCCGCCCACCACCTCCCCTCACACCACCCCGCCTCCTCACACCATTCCCTCACACCACCCCGCCTCCTCACACCTCTTGTTCACATCACCCGCACATGCGTACAAACACACACTCACAATCGCAACACATACACAACCATACATATACACACACATCCTTCACACACACACATGCACATTCTCACACACATGGACACACCCCCTTCCACATCCCCATACACACGCGCACTCATACATACACAAGCACATGCACGCACACACACATAAGCACAAACACATACATAACCTCATCCACACACAAATACACTTTGAGCCCACACATGCCCAAGCACACACACATACACAATCACGCACCCCCATAATTTCACACATACCCCCATGCGTATACACACACATACACTCATCCAGATGCTCGCACATGGGGCGATCGGAGGAGGGAGTTGAAGCATGGAAGCATAAATGACGCAATTGTGGTCTCCTCAGATTGGATCGGGAAAGAGCAGGCTTTGGGGCATGAGAAGGATGAACACCAAGATGATGCAGAGGATGTGTATATGAATGTTTCATTCTCCACCTCAGACGAAAGGGGGAATGCATTTGCACTCGCCGTATGTCTCACGGACATTACAAAAGGAGGGATATATGAAGCTTTTGGAGGTCCATTTGATGTCGAAGTCAATGATTGCCATACCGCACAAGGAAATATAATAATAATCAAGGATGTTTGGTGTGAAAAGGTAAAAGTGTATTGTTAAGAGTAAAAGTGGCCGCCAACCATTCACGGCGACTACCTATTTTTGTGGATCTAATTCAAATCAAGGGAATATTTGACCTACTCCTCCAATTTTGGGTGATGAACCGGCGCGTGATCAATGGACGTGAAGATTCGGCAAGGCTCTTGGCCTATTGGGGCCTATAAAAGCAATGGATTTTTGCTCATTGGGGTACAACATTTTTAGAGTTACATTGACGTGTGTATATGTACATAAGTTCTCTCTTGTACTTGGTGGTTTCAAGTCTACTGTGGGAGCTACTCTGTCGTGTATACAGAGGGTAGGCTTCACAGTGAAGGGCTATGAGCACTATAGTGTAAGAGAGTAGCTTGGGGTTATTTCTTCTGTGAGTCAGTGTGTTGATTAACCTTTATTCTCTTGAGAAATTCTCCCAGTTGTATTGTTCTGAGTTAGTCTGCATATCAGTGGTCCTTATGCTGATAGGAAGAAACGGTTGTATTAGAGTATGTTCTTTTAAGGTGGTTTGTTAGCCCTAAGCTTGTAGCTTGTTAATCCTAAATTTGCACCTTAGGCACCACTGTGCCCAACATTGTAATCCCCTGATTTGAATCAAGAAGTGTATGGTCTTCCTTGGTCATTTGTTGTCCATATTCTCTGAAGCATTTACCATTCTGTACAATTCTTGTTGTCGGCCTGCTCACAGAAATGTTAAAGGGTATACTTCCCTAAAGAGTAGGTGATGTACTGGACGTGTTTAGTTTTCGTTCTCTACTTTTGTTAAAAGTGGATACCCCAGTACCTCCTCTACAATAGACAATTGCAGGTGTTGTTGGCCAGTGTCTGGGCTATCAATTCAACCTTTTAGTACCATTTCAAAGAATCTGTTGAGCATGTACACACTATGTACACTCCTATGAATACTGCTTATGTGCATCCATGTGGTCATTGATATAGGAGTTAGGTTTTTTGTATAAAGCCTTTTATATTTGATAAAGAGGATCCTGGTGAGTTTTTCTTAACTAGGAGACACCTAGATGTTAGGATCTATTTAGTGATGCACGTGGAAGACTTACCCAGTCTCACTATAGGAGATGTATGCTAGTTGTTCATAGGTGATTGATAAGCCTAGTTGGCTTCTTTTGGAAACTGATTGTATGCAGTAGAGTTAGTGATTCACTATGCAGGTTTCCATGTCAGTACTTGTAGATTTATGAAATTTTCACATTGGTCAAATGCTCATTTTGCATAAGAGACTCTAGCAAAAGATGTTCCAAATTTTTCTGGTTTTTTCAACTATATAGTAGTCAATTTAGTCCTTGATACACTTATTGATGTGAGCATATTCACTCTCACATAATCCTCTTGGTTGTTCATTGTTTTTTATTTATCCATTTTCTGGGGAGACAGTTGAATCTATTTCAAAAATTTGATACTTGTTCATCCTTTCTTGAGCCTTAGTGGTGCCTAGACTAGTCTAGCTCCATTTTCATTCCAGTGAGTCCTCTATAGGGGGAAGGTTGGATGGTGGGATATATTTTTTTTTTGCAGACATAATCTGAGGAAGAGGATTCATCGTCAGTCGCTTGGTTTTTTTAGCAAGATATACACTCAGAGAGAAAAAGATAATGTGGGAGACTCATATGTGAACATGAGTATATTTTGGATGAACAAATCTCTCTCAAGGAGCAAGCACATCAAATTTCATTGCTCCTAGTAATTTCACAATCAAGCTTCCAACCCTCAAGGCCCCATGGATCCGTTTCCTTTGTACGTCTAAATGTCCACTATAGTAATGGCAGACAAATCATTATTGAATAATGCAACACCCCAAAAAAAAGCACTCGATGGCACAGAAGCAAAATATGCTGAAAATGGAAAGACTAAAGGACTCATGTCAAGGACGTCGAATGTTACTATACATTGAAGAAGACAACCAATCGCCTAATGCATTATTCAAGGATGATTTGTCTACCATTACTGCAGTGACATACAAAGGCAACGGAGCCGTGGGACCTTAAAGGTTCGAAGCTTGATCATGAATTTACTAGGAGCCACGAAATTTGATATGTTTGCACCTTCAGAGAGATTTGTTCATCCAAAACATACTCTTGATTGCTTATGAGTCTCCCACATTGTCTTTTTCTCTCTGAGTGTATGTCTTGCTAAGAAAAACCAAGCGACTGAGGATGCCCCCTCTTCCTCAGATCATATCTACAAAAAAAAAATATCGCGCTATCTAGCCTTCCACCTCAGATCAAGTGTGCCCCTGAGATGGTTTCATATACGGTGCAACGAGGAGAGCCGATACATGCGTGCCCCCTCCTTTTTCAACTAATGTGTAACCCCCTTTTCCAAAAAACGAGCTTCCTCTCTTTGTAGCTACCAATCAGAGCTGTCCTTTCCAAAAGAGAATGACGGATCCCCCTACGTTCTAGATATGTTTTGGAAGGTACGCATGCTAATGCAAAGCATGTTTTGAATCATTTGGGTAGGGATCCCACCACATAGATGAGACATGTTCTTATAGTTTTAGAACATGACCATGTTCTTCCAACTTAAGAACATGAGGCTCGGGGGTTGCCTAAGGTATTATATATAGCTTTATTTTTGAGGACTAAAATCTTTTCCAAGGGAGGAAAAATGTAATAAAGTAAGTTTGTAATCTAAGGGTCTCGTTGGTTTAGACAAATCTAAAATGTGACACCATTTGGTCACTCATGTATGGCCAAAGAACTTGAGACTAGACTTAAGCATAAGTTCATATGCTCTCTTAATCAAGTGATCCACTTAGCCTAGTGGTTAAGTCTCAAGGTTGTGAAGGAACAGGTCTTGGGTTCAACTCCCATGGGGAGCATGGGGAGAATGTTTTGCCCAAAGAGCTCTAAGGCCTCCAAACTCAAGATAACTTGAGTTAACTTGAGCCCACTGGGACTTAACTCTAGTGGCAAGTACACCAACCACTAGTGGACTCTGGTGGAAGGTACTAAAGTAGTGGTCGAGATCACTCCAACCACTAGTAGACTCTAGTGGAAGATATTAAAGGAATGGATGAGATTTCACATGCACTTATGGACACTAGTTATATTTGTAATCCTCGTTGATTCAAGCAGTATAGCGCCATCGTTTTCTCTCTCTCTCTCTCTCTCTCTCTCTCTCTCTCTCTCTCTCTCTCTCTCTCTCTCTCTCTCTCTCTCTCTCTCTCTCTCTCCCTGCAAACCCCACCCCGCCAATTCCTCCATCCCTAGTGGTGCCCCACGCAGTTTTCTCTCCGCAAACCCCGCCCCTCCCCTCTCTCTCTGCAATCCTCGCCCCCATCTCTCTCTCTGCAACCCCCGTCCGTAATCCCTCTCTTCCCCCATCTCGACGAGTCCTTCTCTCCCCCACCCCGCCAATCCCCACAGAGCCCGCAGGAACCCGCTCCCCCCCGCAATCCCCATTGCCTCCCCTCGCCTCTGCAGTTCCCTGCCCATTGCTCCCGGCCGCTACTCCCACCATACCCACCCGCCACTCCCTCTGCACTCTCCATGGCCAGCTCTACACGGTCACCTCCCCACCCGTAGTCCGCTGCCCCCGTGCCACTCCACTGCCACCTCCTCGCCCACAGTCACCTGCCCCCCGCACCAATTCACTGGCACCTCCTCCCCTCCCCCCCCCCTCCCTCCCCTCCCCCCCGCAATCACCTTCCTCCCTGCCAAGTCCTATCCCGATCGGCTAGAAAAGGAGTTGATGAATGATCTGGAGCAGAAGAGAACTCATTAAGCGAATCAATGGAAAAGAAGATCTCAATGGAGAAAACTATTCTTTGAGCCATATCTCAAACAAAGAGAGGCACGGAGAGAAGAATGGCAACCATCACAACTAAATGCGCCCCCCCTCTCGCAGCATCCCATTTGGAGTCCCCCGCTATGGAGTCCCCTGCCAGTCCCACCCGTCGCTTAATTCCTTCCGTTCTCTCTTTGCGGTTTGGTGGTGACTCACGAGTCATGATTGTGGTCTGTGGGTCCTTAGCACATGAACTAAGTGAAGAAAAACGAGCTTATTTTGTGTCTTCAGCATATGTACACAGAGGGAGATTCTTTGTTTTATGTGGACTTATTGAAGTAGCTAGAGACTATGGTCTATTCAGAATATTTTTTCAACTTAACATGGCATTATGAATGGTCTATGTAGAGTTAGTTGCACCTTGGAATTACGGTTTTCCCTTGATGCAGTTTTTCTCTCTCTCTCTCTCTCTCCCACACCCTCCACAACCACCCCCACTACCATCTCCACCGTCCCCCTCCATCCCCCTCCCACCACCATCTCCACGAGCCTCCCCCTCCATCCCCCTCCCACCACCATCTTCACCACCCCCTCCACCCCCTCATCTTTTTCCCCACAACCACCCCCACCACCATCACCACCATCCCCCTCCATCCCCCTCCCACCACCATCTCCACCACTCCCTCCACCCCCTCATCTTTTCCCCCACAACCCCCACAACCACCCCCACCACCATCGCAACCGCCCCCCTCCATCCCCTCCCACAACCATCTCCACCACCCCCTCCACCCCCTCATCTTTTCCCCCATAACCCCCACAACCACCCCCACCACCATCTCCACCACCATCTCCACCACCCCCTCCACCCCTCATATTTTCTACCACCACCTCCACAACCACCCCCACAACCATCTCCACCGTCCCCCTCCATCCACCCCCACCACCATCTCCACCGTCCCCGTCCATCCCCCTCTCACCACCATCTCCACCACCATCTCCACCACCTCCTCCACCCCCTCATCTTTTCCCCGACAACCCCCACAACCACCCCCACCACCATCTCAACCATCCCCCTCCATCCCCCTCCCACCACCATCTCCACCACCTCCCCCCCCATCCCCCTCCCACCACCATCTCCACCACCCCCTCCACCCCCTCATCTTATCCCCCACAACCACCCCCCACCACCATCTCCACCATTCCTCTCCATCCCCCTCCCACCACCATCTCCACCACTCTCTCCACCCCCTCATCTTGTGCCCCACAACCCCCACAACCACCCCCACCACCATCTGCACCATCCCACTCCATCCCCCTCCCACCATCATCTCAACCACCATCTCCACCACGCCCTCCACCCCTCATCTTCTCCCCCACAACCCCCACAACCACCCACACCACCAACTCCACTATCCCCCTCCATCCCCCTCCCACCACGATCTCCACCACCATCTCCACCACCCCCCTCCACCCCCTCATCCTTTCCCTCAGAAACCCCACACCCACCCCCACCACCATCTCCACCGTCCCCCTCCATGCCCCTCCTACCACCATCTCCACCACCCCCTCATCTTTTTCCCCACAACCCCTATACCCACTGCCAGCACCATCTCCACCACCTCCGCTCCCATCCTCTCTCCACACCCATGCTTGATAAAATTCAGATGATTATCCCAAGTAAATTCAATTAGTTTGGCAAAAGTTCCTGATGTTGTTACGTTGGTGCTTTTCGAGGATAAAAAAGATGAATTTTCCAATTAAGGAACTCTTTGAGCTCTTGGTTTGGGATTAAAATCAACCCTCCATCTCACCGATCCTCCATCCCTTCATCTGCACCACCCACTATCTCTCACACTCAATGGGTCATTCCAATATCACGGGTGGTATAAAATGAGGCTCGCAGCTTGCAATTAAAAGGGTAAAAGTGTAAGTGGTAAAGTGAAAGAGGAGAAATGTTGCCGCCACCCATTCATGACGGCTGCCTATTTTTGAGGATCCAATTCAAATCAAGTGGCATATTTGATCTAACCCTCCAATTTTGGGCAATCAATCGGCGCTTGATCAGTGGACGTGAGGAATCGACAAGGCCCTCTTGGCCTATTTGAGCGTATAAAAGCAATGTACTTGTGTTCATTTGGGATACATTCAGGTATATGCACATATACATACGTACGTATAGGGAAGTCACTCTGTGGTGAGGATACAAAGTGTGGGCTTCCCAGTGGAGGGCTAATAGCACTACAGTGTGAAGAGAGTGGCTTGGTTTTGTCATTCAGTATGAGTCAATGGTACTTTTCATGCTCTTTCCCTGAGAGCAAGTCTTCATACTTTGTGTTGATCAGTGCCAGTCTACATCTAGTTGTGTTCATTATACGGATTGGATGAATCTCTTGTATTGATGTTGCTTAGTTTGGGAGTGGCATGCTAGCCCAGAGCATCAGATTTTGTAGCATTTCTTTGGCTTACATTGTAATCATCTGTTCGAACTAAGGAGTGGTTTGGTCTCTCATCATTGTCATTTGTCATTTATTTTTTCCCTAGGTAGCTACATGTTTGTGCAATTATTGATATCTGCCTGCTCACAGAAGTGTTAAAGGGTATATTTCCCTAAGGAGAACCTCCCTTGAGTAGGTGACGTACTCGAAGTACATATTCTCTGCTCTTGTTAAAAGCGGATACCCCAGTACCTCCTCTACAGTTTGGCACACCCGGTGGGACACTTGCATTTCTATGAGAGACCTTGAGCATAGTAAATAGTCCTCTTTTTCAGTTTTTTTTACCCTATTGCAATTGCAAGTAGGTACATGACCCATACACGAGCAGATAAGGAGCCTCTTCATGTACGAAGGAGCCTTAACAAGTCAACTATATCTTCGACTAGTGAACCTACCTCTCCTCTACCCTCCTTGAATTTATTTATTGATTTGGGTGCGACACCACTGTCAAAGGAGAAGCATAGGAGAACATTAGACTTCTCCTCAGATACGTAAGAAGAAACACCACTGCAAATTGAGGATCTCTCTCATTTACTCTCCAGACTCAACATCAAGTTCCCTACCTTCAAGGGACAAGCTTATGAGGATGCTGATGATCATGTGAGGAGGCTCATCTCCTTATGTCGTGGACAAGGTTTGCAGAATAGAGAGGATGCAATGCTGGTACTCTTCCCATCCACATTGGAAGGCCTTGCACACAAATGGTACAATCAATATGCAGATGGCTTTGCTACATGGAAGGATTGGAAGATGGCGTTGTCACACACATTTCGGCCAAGTGACTCCTCCGAAAGAGCTCTAGATCAGCTAGAGAACTTAAGGCTGAGACCAGGTGAATCCTTCCATGAACTTCACACTAGGACAAAAGCACTTGTTGCACGTCTTCCACATGCTCCAAGTGATTTCTTGGTTAAGAAATGGAAGTTAAGTGAATCTCTTAGATTGGATGCAACCCTCGATGATTTTATTGCAGCAGCATCACGCATTAAAGAAGCTAGGCAACATTTTGAAGGGGATACACAAACAAATTATGCTGCAGAACTAGACCCTATTTGGCAACCGAGAAAGGAACTAGAGGCATTGAGAATGCAACAAAATCAACAAGAAGAGAAGGTCTTGCCACCACTGCATCGTATTGATGATGAAGTAGCCCAACTTCGCCGAGAGTGAGAAGATTTAGGGACCACTCAGGATATAAGAAGGGATATTTGGTGTACGATATGTAACAAAAATGAACATTCCAATGCTAATTGTCCTAACAAGGTAAGCTGTCAATTTTGTGGAGAGGATGGTGATGAAGCTAGAGACTGTTACTACCTCAGGGGTACACAGCAACGAGGTAACCCTCAAGCCTTGGATTCATATTATGCTAGTACTTTAAATCCACATAATAGAGAGGAAAATCATACGACAAAGCGTAGATATAATAGGCCATTGATGTGTTATCGCTATGGTGAGTATGGCCATATGCAAAATAGGGTTCCCTTCCAGAAGATGCACCTCCTTGTCGGCATTGTCCAGAGGCCAAGGATCACTATACCAAAGACTGCATAAGAAGCCATTCTGCTCCAATCCACATGATTGCAATCTCTCCACAAAAAGAAGGTATGACCACTCAGACTTATGTTGTTTCAGCCTCTACAATGCCCATGATGACTAGAGCGAGACAAGCAACATCAATTCGTAGAGAGGAACAACAAGGATTCCAGGATAAAGAGGAGGAAAAGAAGGCTGGGTGGAAGGGCCAAGCAGAAATTGGAGGAGCTTATGAAAGGATGGCTACTTCTCAGGGACCAACCAACAAGTTTGCAAGAAGACACTCATGAGGTAAACATTGAACAGATCTTGAAAGGTATTCATGACAAGGTTAGTCTGTACGAACTTATAAGGATGGATTCAAAAATAAGAAGTGACTTATTGAAGATTATACACTCTGCTCACTTGATCCAATCACCCAGTATAGATGGTTTCATGATTGATTTTCCCCTTGCACCCTTGGAAGACTACCAAAGCTCAAGATTATCTGTTTGTATAAAGGATGAAGCTCTCAGAGGTGTGATCATAGATGGAGGCTCCGGTATCAATTTGATGCCAGATTTCACAATGAAGAAAATGAATTTGAACCCCACCAAGATGGCATCATCATAGTTACACTAGCAGATCAACATCGGGTTGCACCTCTTTGCATTATTGAAATGGTACTGATGATAGTACAGGGTTGACACTTTGTGTTGGATTTTTTTGTTATTGCACTTCCACAGGAGACTTCCTATCCGTTACTCCTTGGGAGACCTTGGCTGAGGCAAGCAAAAGCTTTGCAAGATTGGGGAAAAAACAAACTATGGATTTCAACTATTACCAATAGCCAACTAGAGCTGCATTTGGAAGAAGGATTTAAGTCAGGAACAGCTACTGGATACACTGTGGACACGCACGTAATGCCCTCTCTAGCCCAAGAAGAAGATACATTATTAAATTGGATGATGGAAAGTGCAGTGTTGCACGGTGGAAATCAATGAAATAGAGGAAGAACTTTTAGATGAAGGAGCTGCAGGAAAGGGCCATGAAGTTCACAAGGAGTTGGAGAATGAGAGTTTGCATGAGAATACAAAATTTGAAGAGGAAACAAATATAGAAGTACCCAAGATGAAAAGTTATGAGCTTGAGTGCAGAGAAGATCTTCCTTTTTCAGATATACCTCAAGGATGGACCAGAGAACGTATTGTAGAATATAAGCTAAAATCCACTCCCGCATACAATGGAGATCATTTCTCAAATAAGACTAGTTCTGAAACACTAGTTCAAGAAGTAAATCTAGGGGATGAAGAGAACACTCAAGTAGTCCACTTAGGCTCCTGGCTATGGCATTATCGCCCTTTACTACAGAAGGTAACTTCTTTACTTTTTGCCTACAAAAATATCTTCGCATGGTCCTACAAAAATCTAACAGGGATACCAGAGGAGCTTGGATTACATCGGATACCCTTAGTTGAGGGAGCCACACCTGCAAGAATTAGGCCATATCGACTCAATCCAGAGTATGGAGAGGCGGTAAAATTGGAAATTACAAAATTAGAAGAAGCAGGTGTAATTGTTCCAGTAGAACATTCTAGGTGGCTTTCTTCTATGGTTATTATACCCAAGAAAAATAGTGGAAAAATAAGATTCTGTCTTGATTTTTGTGCCTTAAATAAAGTGACTGTTCAAGATGGATTTCCTCAGCCCTTTACAAAGCAAGTACTTAAGGAAGTAACCGGTCACACTTTGTATAGCTTCTTCGATGGTTTTAGTGGCTACAATCAGATAGTGATCCATCCTGATGATAGGGACAAAACAACCATTATTACTCCATGGGGCACTTATGTCTATACTCGCATGGCTTTTGGCTTGAAGAATGCACCAACTTCATTTAATAGAATCGTCTAATATTGGGCAAGTGGTTAACAACCTTTCTCCACATTTTCATGGATGACTTTTCAGTGTTTTCAAGCACAGATAGAAGAGCAGCAGTTCAAGATTTCCATGATCATTTGGAAAATCTAAAGGAAATCTTTGAGCAATGTCTCAAAACAGGTTTGAAGTTAAATCTTGCTACATTTTATGAACTAAAATTGAGGTTGTGTACTGCTCCACTTTTAAGTGTTCCTAACTGGTCATTGGAGTTTCATGTGCACACAGATGTCCATCTCTCTCTCTCGATCTTCCACTACCTCTGCCTGTGTCATCCCTTCCTTTTCCTTTCTGTGCTTTTATTATTCTTCATTATATGATCTACTTTGGCATCCGCGCTTATGGAAATCAGAAAACTCCATGCAGGAACTGTTTTGGAGCGCGCGCTTTGCTCGATGCCCAAAAGCAACTTGGTGATGAAGAAAATAACGTCCAAGAAACTGTAGACATCGTGAGCAACCCTCGTGGATCGACAGGGATTCAGAACGGAGATGAAGAACGGAATGTTTTTCCTGGTTAGTTAAATCTTGCACCTCCGATTCCCATCCCACCATCTGCTCCTTCTTTCACTGATCTCTTGGACTACATACCAGCAACCAACAACTCTTTCCACCGTAATATGCCCCGTATATGATTGTCTGTTCCACCATCCGACCCTTCATCCGACGAATTCCTTGACTATCCCCCTGCGCCAATCCACCCGCAACGCACATCGTCGTCAATGAAGGAGGTTCATAACGGGGCTGTCTTTAGTTTTATCAACAATGCCTCAATGTTGTTGACGTCATTGTCTTTTATGAGGTGGAGTTCCTACCTCCATTCAAATGTCCAACAATAGGGGCTTCCATGAATATGAAAAATTCACATCCAACATAAGCTAGTGTACCCTTGTGATGTTACCATAGTTGAGATTCTCATTTAGGTTTCTATGTTTTGAGTGACAAAAACCATGCAGCTCTTCTTCCTAGCATAAAAGAAAAGTCTAGTAATTCAAATATCTTCATGATACTTCTTTCACCATGGAGACATACAACTATGTTTTTTGTATCGCTTTCATAGGAAGAGGAATAGAAAAAGAGAATGGATTATGAGATGAGATGTTCTCTATAATTATGAATCCACCACCATCTTAGATATATTCTTCATAGAGATTGGAAAGTTCATGCTGCATATTTCAGTGGAGAGATATGTACAAAGTTCCTAGATCTAATTTTGAGCTCGCGTTTGGGCCCCTTAGGAAATGATTAATTTTTACATGTTTAATACTATTTTTTTTGTAATAAAATACTATAGAATCAATTTTGTTTTATTGTCTCTCATATTTATGGAGATTCGTTTTTAATAGAGGATTTGCGGTGTTTTATTATATGCCTTATCCCTATAAAAATATAGAAATACAATTCTTAATCATCATGCTCTGTCATGTACACACCCAAAGTGGGTGAAAGTGAAGGTAACAAGGATGATGCAAAAGGTGACCATGCCCATTTTTCTTTCTCACTAGTTGACATTTTTCTTAGTAGGCTTCAATAGCCATCAACATTATTGCCAAAATGTTTGGGCAATCCTTCATACAACAAGGGATTCAACAATCAGCATAGCATCTTGACTTCAACACTAGTGAAAGGAATGCTTCGGGTTTATGAGATGGCTCTAGATGAGCTGGTTGAGCTTTTCAAAGCTTGTCTATGTTTACTTGAGTCACTTGCCATTCTACGTGACCCTCTGGGTTTGGTTTATGTGACTCTTCTTTTTCATGCTCTCAAGAGTAGAAGTACAAGTGCTTAGATTCACATGATTGTTCTATCCAACTTGTTTGCAGTGGTATGGATAGTCATTAAGAAGAAGATTTATCATGCACTTCAGACAGTGAGAGTAGTTGTATATAGTGGGTGATGAGGCTATTCTTTCTATATTATATGTTGTTAAAAATGAGGATTGAGATGTCACGAGATGATTCCTTTTGGACAATATGCTTTATGTACTCTTCTTATTAGCATATATTGTGGGTATTTGGAAATATTGTTGCTATTGTAGTGTTTGCCTCATGTTGATCTCTCCAATTCCTTGAGCATGCATGGGTTCTCTAGATTGTATCTGATGAGGTGCTCTTAGAGGATTGTAGGCTTGGTCTACTAAAAGAGATTATGGAACATAAGGATTTGAATTTATGGCTCCAAGACTTGATCCAAATACCCCACTTCTCAAGTCCCTAGGAAAGGTAGTGCAACAGATGAAGGAGCACTTAAGCCTCTCCTTTAAAGATTTGAAGATACATATTCACTAGGAGACTCATCTAGAGAAGTTGAAGGAGGTGGTGCTTCTTGATAGTTCCAATATATTCAATCAACTCCTCAAACGTTTGAAGCATTTTTTTATAAGTTATAGGTGTTAGCAATCATGTATGCATATTCCTCTTTAGGTAAGTATCCTAATGTGGATCATGGTTGTGGCTTCTCCTTATCTTTGTGTTTCACTCGAGTCCTCTCATTTATTTAAATGCATTTGCTTATGGAATCTCCTAGTGAACTAAGCTTCAGGAAAAAGATGGTTGCTCATAGATTGGCATTCCGTAGTCTATTGATAAACAATGTTTTTTTCTTCTCGTTAGAAGGAATTTAACAACTATGTTCCATGCAATGTCTAAACCCTTCCACTATTTTCGTCATTGACTTCGCAAGGCTTTGCATGAAATGTAGAGTCTCTTTGAGAGTATCATACTTAATGATAGTGACATATATTCATCGGTGAATGCTTGCAAGAGGTCAAAATGCTTCTCAACTTTCTAGTAGTTCAAGAGGTAAGCATTAGATGAAAGAATATGAAGGAGTCAACCAATCTCAAAAGAAATTACAAGAAGAAAGAAATGGATGAAGAAGTTCCCTTAGTGGTAGACCTACAAGAGGATGAGGAACTCTATTGGACTACTCTTAGATGAGATGAGCTCAATGTATGCTCATTGATGTAGCTCAATGTCTCTTAGAATGGCTCTCCTAGGCGTTGACTAAAAGCATGTCTATTTATACTCATATTTGAGTTCCAATTTGAATTTTACCTACCTAAAAATGATCCTATACTTTAGTGATGATTTGAGTTGATTCTTCTTATCTCATGTGTCATAAGTTCAGCTTCCTTAGTTCATGAGATTCTTTATTCTCTTGGCTTTTATAATTGTTCAAAGTAACTATGCCCAAAATGGCTAGCATAGGCTCAGATGTAGTTCATTCTTGTGAGGAAATGAAATGATGTGTAGTCATGAGTAATTAACTAAGACTTTAAGCTTTCTAATTGTACCAACAGCTCTAATTCAAGTCTAAGATGCTTGAGTCTTCGTACCTTCATGATTTAGTGTAGTAAGGTGTAATGAACTAATGCTATCCCCAAATATATGTGGAATTTTAGTATTCAACCCTTAATCAGATTTTAGGCTTCTAATCCATATAGCTTCTTATGTTGCATTTGTAAATCGTGTGTATTCAGTCTCCTTTGATGAAAGAGCAATTGTAGGTTTCTTCTTGGAAGATGATGATATCAATTTAGTACCTACAAAAGTAATGTAATCTCATGTGCTCCTCCTTTAATCTTTAGAGGATGCCCAATCTGCATCAAAAAAGGTTTGACTTTATATGAAATGTGCATGGATGTTGGTGCAAACAAGCCATAACACTTGGCATTGTTGTGTGCCTTTGAAGACCCAACATGAAGCTTGGACTATTGAACCCTTGGAAAGCATAAAAGATTGAACCCTTGGATGATACATTCACAAGAGTCAATAATCATGTGAACCTAGTCTTATTGATTCTTACTTTTATCTCATGTAAAAGTCCATGTGACTTTATTAACAATGTAATCATACCTACTAGACTAGAGTCGTGGAAAAAATTAGATGATCTAGTTGAGGGAATATCTCCCTAAGTCTAGTGGAGAGAATCAAGGGAAGCTTTAATTTGAATTCAAATTCAAATTCATTCAAAAACTTCTATAAAAGTCAATGTAAAAGTCGCGGGTTTAAGAGACACTCTTCCCGAGGCTAATCCAAGCATATTTGTGAGTGTGTGAGAGCTACTACCTAGCCTACACCTCTGAGTACCATTGGGCATCACTCTACATGCCAATGGGAATGTACATTTGATAGTATCAATACATATACTCATAGTTCTTTACTCTGTGTTTTCTCTGAGTGACTACCTCCAAGTCTGTCAACTTCAACAGAGCATATCTCAAGATCTACTGAACCAAATTTGATGATCCAGGGCTCATTGGAATCCGCTCAAAGCATTCTACAACACTACAAAATTTCAAGTCAATCTATTCAGCCAATTGGGAGAAATCGCTGTCGAAGTGATCACTGGTATATCTCTGTGTGATTCCTAAAAAGTCGGGGGTGTCCCTGATTTTGCTAAACATCATCCTCAGTGTATAGTTTGTCATTTGGAGTTATTTAACTTGCTAATGGTAGCTTGTTAAGTTAATTTAATACTCCCAGAATGAATTAGACCAATTGCAAGTGTGCTGGACACACTGAGCTTAGGACTGAGCAGGTGTCATTACAGAAATAGTAAGTTTTTTGGACTTATCAAGGTTCAAACTTATCTGTTTTGATTTGGTCATTACTCAATCATTTTGTAAAGCACATATATAGTTTCTTGGTATCATTTGGAAGCTCAAAGAGTCTTCTAACCATATCTGAAGAGAAAAGAGGGCAGGTGTGAAGCAGGTCTAGCAGCACCAACTTGATCTTTTGATTGTATCCAGCCATCACATCCAACAGTGGTATCAGAGCAAACAAGGTAATCATGGGTGATGGTTTCCCTTCCTTTATTGACAAATTGGATAGGAATAACTACCAGGCATGGTCATTAAGAATGAAGACTTATCTACAAGGGAGAAGCTTGTATGGATACATATCAGGAGATGAGGAGTTGCCCTCATTCAAAACCAGAGGCCTACCTACAAAGGATGAGCATGAGAGACTTAATCAATGGTGTGCTAAAGATGCTTTGGCAAGGTCATATCTTCTAAACTCTATCTCTGATTTCCTTCTACCTCATGTTAGGAACTGTAAGACTTCCCAAGAGACTTGGGAAACATTGTCAACATACTTCTCATCAAGCACAAGGGCCAGAAAGAATCAGCTATGGATTGAGTTTACAACTCTTAGGAAGCAATCAAAACAATGTGTTTCAGATTTTGTCACCAAAGTCAAAGACATAGCAGATCAACTTGCAAGTGTTGGAGAAGAGATTGAAGAAGAGCAAATTGTTAGACAAGTGATCAATGGACTCAAAGCAGATGACAAGTGGGAGAGCTTTACCACTGCAATGGACTTGTACATGGACATTCAAGCACCTGATCTAACAACTTTGATTGGACAACTCTTCACACATGAAGCCAAGATCACAAAGAATGGAGAGCAATCAAAAGGTAACAATCCCTCTGCCCTATATACAGATAAGAAGTCTAAAGACAAGGGTAAAAGCAAGAAGGTTGATGATGAAGGATCCACCTCCCAAGCAAACTATGCAGGGAGAGGTAGATCATCTAGAGGTAGGGGCAGAGGAGGTAAGTCAGGTAGGGGGAGACCCTATAATCAATCTCCATGCAATATTTGTGGTTTGTCTAATCATACTACAGATGAATGCTACAAAAACTACAAGAACCAAAGAGGAAGAGGTCACCAAAGAGGAGGATACTCCCAAGGCAGAGGCAGATTCAATCAATCTCAAGGCTACCATGGCTACAACAATAATTACAACAACAACTACAACAATAGCTACAATCACAATGGAAATTATCAAGGAGGATACAGGAACAGAAAGGATTACAACAATTATGCAGAGGATCAAGATGATTCCTTGTTGATTATGAACATGACATCTAAATCAGGTATCAATGATGATCATTTGTTCTATATTGACTCAGGTTGCTCTAACCATGTAGCTGGGAATGTTGCCTTACTCTCTGATTTGGAAGAACCTAAAGGCAAGCACCAAGTGCAGACAGGTGATGACACTAAACACTCAGTGGTCAAAGTAGGTAATGTCAAAACAAGTGATGGTAATCAGAATTTACTTAGCAGAGTATTGTATGTTCCAACAATCACCAAGAATCTGATGAGTGTAGGTCAGATTGTTGAAAAAGGCCTATAGGTCAGGTTCACTCAACATGGTGCATATGTGGAGGATCCAAGACATGGATTCAGAAGGATAGCCAAGGGAGAGAAGTCAGGTAGATTGTTTACCTTTGAACTTGAGGATACTAAAAATATTGCCTTGTACAACTATAGGGACCAAACCCTATCAGAATTGGAGATGTGGCACAAGAGATTGGGTCACATTGGAGAGAGAACCATAAAGCAGATGAGCAGAGATCAATGTGTGCTTGGGATACCTAATGTATCCAAGCAACACATGATATACAAGTGTGGGGCTTGTCAATTTGGTAAGTCACACAGGTTGCCATATACCAAGAAAGAATTTATGCATGAAGATTACTTGGAATTGGTGCATACAGATGTGTGGGGACCAAGCAAGGAGCCATCCATATCTGGGTCAAGGTACTATGTATCTTTTATAGATGATTATAGCAGATGGACTGTCTTGTACTTCATGAAACATAAAGATGAAGTATTTAATTGCTTCAAAAGATATCTTGCATTAGTAGAGAATCAAACAGGTAGACAATTGAAGAGATTAAGGTCTGATGGTGGTGGAGAATACTTCTCCAATGACTTTGAAGAGTTCTTGCAGGAAAGAGGCATCAAGAGGGAGATTACCACAAGGTACTCACCTGAACAAAATGGGGTAGCTGAAAGAAGAAATAGACTCATTGTGGAGACAGCTAGGTCTATGCTTAATGAGAAGAAACTACCAAATTATCTTTGGGCAGAGAGTGTATCTACTGCCACATACTTGATCAACAGGTTGCCATCAAAGACACTTGATGGAATGACACCCTATGAGGCTTGGCATGGTAAGAGACCATCTCTGGATCATTGCAAGATTTTTGGGTGTGTTGCATATGTGCATATTCCCTCACAGGTAAGGGGAAAGCTAGACCCTAAGGCTCAGAAGTGTATCTTTATTGGTTATGATTTGAATCAGAAAGGATACAGGTTCTATAACCCCTCAAACAAAGGCTTCAAGGTAAGCAGAGATGTCATCTTTGATGAAAATGATTCATGGTATGATAATGAGTGCAGGAAAGTGAGCCTACCTTATGATATGGAAGAAGACTTTCCAAAGCTTGTCAGGCAAGAACCAACTCAGAATGAGGACACAAGTTCAGATGATGAAGACACCATCAACATTGAAGAATTCAAAGCTTGGAAATCAAAAGGGAAAATGAAGATGAAGCAACTTGAAGACAATCCAGAATCCTCAACTCAAGCTATGAGGAGATCTTCAAGGGAAAAGAAGAAACCTATTAGGTATGGATATGATACTTCACTTGTAACCAAGCACTCTGTATATCTTGCAAAGGATATCTTAAGTGAAGAACCAGGTACATTTGAGGAAGCTATTACTAAACCAGAATGGAAGGAAGCAATGGATGAAGAAATGGAGGCTCTCAAGGAGAGTGATACTTGGGATTTGGTACCCAAGAAGGACTCCATGAAGGTCATAGGATCCAGATGGATCTACAAACTCAAAAGGAACTCAGATGGTTCAATAAGCAGGTACAAAGCTAGGTTGGTAGCCAAGGGTTTTGCACAAACCCAAGGCATTGATTATGAGGAGACATTTTCTCCTGTGGCAAAGATGCCAACTATCAGAATTATGGTGAGTGTAGCTGCATCCAAGAATTGGAACATGTACCAATTGGATGTGAAGAATGCATTCTTGAATGGATGGATATCTGAAGAGGTCTACATGTCACAACCACCTGGCTATGAGGATCCCAATAAGGTAAATCATGTTTGCAAATTGAAGAAAGCTCTGTATGGATTGAAGCAGGCACCTAGAGCATGGAACTATAGGTTGACAACCTATCTCTTGGATCAAGGATTTGTGATGAGTAAAGCAGATACTTCATTGTTTATAAAGAAGAACAATTCAGAGGTAATATACTTGTGTGTCTATGTTGATGACATCATTATTACAGGAAATGATGTTCAAGGAATTAGACACATCAAAGGTCAAATGATGAAGGAATTCAAGATAAATGATCTTGGATTATTGAAGTACTTCCTAGGACTTGAATTGGTCTACACAAATTCAGGTATATTCATTACTCAGAAGAAGTACATTCAGGACATGGTCAAGAAGTTTAATTTGCAGGAAGCTAAAGTCTCAAACATTCCTATGGAGGTCAATCACAAACTCAGTGCACATGAAGGAGAAGAACTCAAGGATATTACAGGTTACCAAAGTTTGGTAGGTAGTCTCAATTATGCTACCTTAACTAGGATTGATATCTCATATGGTGTTAGTGTACTTAGTCAATTTATGCATAAGCCAAGAGTACCACATTTGGAGGCAGCCAAGAAGATAGTAAAGTACCTAAAGGGAACACAAAATCATGGTTTGTATTACCCATATTCATCAGACATTGATATCAAGGTATACTCAGATGCAGATTGGGCAGGTTGCAAGGATGACAGGAGGAGTACATCTGGTTACATATGCTTTGCAGGTGATAAACCTATTTCTTGGTCATCCAAGAAACAACCCACAGTAGCCCTATCATCTACTGAGGCAGAGTACAGAGGGCTAGCCAATGCCACTCAAGAATCAATATGGTTGAAGCTACTATACTCAGAATCGGGCCTATATACAAGGCCACCTATCATATTTGGTGATAATACAAGTTCACTTCATTTAGCTGCTAATCCTGTGTATCATGCTAGGACAAAACACATAGAGGTTCATTACCACTATGTGAGGGAGAAACTACTTAGCAAGGAAATCCAATTGTCTTATGTGTCCACTAATATTCAATGTGCAGATTTGCTTACAAAAGCTTTGGATGGAAGCAAGCTATGCAGGTTTAAATCCATGATTGGATTACAGGATATCATTGAAGACTAAAGATGAAGACTCAAGCAAGTGTTTGGCTTGAGGGGGAGCTGTTGGTGCAAACAAGCCATAACACTTGGCATTGTTGTGTGCCTTTGAAGACCCAACATGAAGCTTGGACTATTCAACCCTTGGAAAGCATAAAAGATTGAACCCTTGGATGATACATTCACAAGAGTCAATAATCATGTGAACCTAGTCTTATTGATTCTTACTTTTATCTCATGTAAAAGTCCATGTGACTTTATTAACAATGTAATCATACCTACTAGACTAGAGTCGTGGAAAAAATTAGATGATCTAGTTGAGGGAATATCTCCCTAAGTCTAGTGGAGAGAATCAAGGGAAGCTTTAATTTGAATTCAAATTCAAATTCATTCAAAAACTTCTATAAAAGTCAATGTAAAAGTCGCGGGTTTAAGAGACACTCTTCCCGAGGCTAATCCAAGCATATTTGTGAGTGTGTGAGATCTACTACGTAGCCTACACCTCTGAGTACCATTGGGCATCACTCTACATGCCAATGGGAATGTACATTTGATAGTATCAATACATATACTCATAGTTCTTTACTCTGTGTTTTCTCTGAGTGACTACCTCCAAGTCTGTCAACTTCAAAAGAGCATATCTCAAGATCTACTGAACCAAATTTGATGATCCAGGGCTCATTGGAATCAACTCAAAGCATTCTACAACACTACAAAATTTCAAGTCAATCTATTCAGCCAATTGGGAGAAATCGCTGTCGAAGTGATCACTGGTATATCTCTGTGTGATTCCTAAAAAGTCGGGGGTGTCCCTGATTTTGCTAAACATCATCCTCAGTGTATAGTTTGTCATTTGGAGTGATTTAACTTGCTAATGGTAGCTTGTTAAGTTAATTTAATACTCCCAGAAGGAATTAGACCAATTGCAAGTGTGCTGGACACACTGAGCTTAGGACTGAGCAGGTGTCATTACAGAAATAGTAAGTTTTTTGGACTTATCAAGGTTCAAACTTATCTGTTTTGATTTGGTCATTACTCAATCATTTTGTAAAGCACATATATAGTTTCTTGGTATCATTTGGAAGCTCAAAGAGTCTTCTAACCATATCTGAAGAGAAAAGAGGGCAGGTGTGAAGCAGGTCTAGCAGCACCAACTTGATCTTTTGATTGTATCCAGCCATCACATCCAACAATGGATAGTATAATCCTTCGTTGATTGTACTCTTCAAATACTTTAGGGTTCTCTTGGCTGCTTCCATTGAGGCCACCTTCGAGTGTACATGAACTCACTCAGCACCCTAACTCTATAGCATATATCTACTCTAGTTGGAATAGCATAATTCAAGTTTCTAACTAAGCTTTGATAGGTAGTTATATCCTCAATGAGTTCTCCTTCATGAGCACTTAGTTTTTTATTTACATTCAAGGTTTTTAAGCGACCCTTCTAGTTTCCATTCTGAAATTGACAAGCATATCTCCAATTTATATTTTCCATATTGATCTTGGTAACTATATCACCAATGTACTTTCTTTGAGCTAAGAACAAACCTTTCTCTATATATACCACTTCCACACCTAGGAAGTAAGTGAATAGGCTGAGATCATTTATTTTGAACTCTTTCCCTTCCATGGGCTGGTTGGCTTGCCTTTGATGTGCCTTAATCCAAGCCTCTTTGATTTTTCTTCTTTCCCATCTTCTAAAGGGATTGTGAATGATTCATCTTTTGCCTCTCTACATTTTCCTTCTTTTCTACTTGAGTCATACTGACTAGAAGCTCCACAAATCACACCACTAGTCCTAGGCAAGTGCACATGTATTTTCTTTAGTTCTTGGTTTCTCCAAGTAACATTAATCATGTGCAAGGGATAGGAGTTACCTTGCGTATTGGTGGAGATAATTTCCTTCAACAAATATTTGTTGTAATGTTCCTTTGGAACTACAAAAGGTATGTTCATAAATCTATCGATGTGATGTTCTCGAAAGAAAACGAGAAAGAAGGATCAATGTGTATGAGTAAGGCTTTTATATAATCATTGTCGGAGAGGAAACAAGCAAACATCAATACAAGAGAGGGCATGAAGTCCAAACAGAAGATGACACAAGGAGTACAATGGAGAAGATAGGAAATGTTGAAATAGATCTTGTTTCAATTTGTAATACAGATTCCTAGTTATTTCCTTCCACTTTCCAAATTATGTGGAATTGACTTACATATGGTATCTAATTATTTTTGCAAAAGCCCACGTTTAGCCGATTGGAACTAGATAACTAATTAAACATCCTAGATAGATGTTCTCTACAAGAACGTATTCAATCTTCAAAAGATGACAAGTCTAAGATTGACTTATTCATTTGGGTCTGCTTCCAATTACTAGCATAACTCTCATGACCTAGAGTTTAGTACAGTCTAGAATAGTGAAGTAAGGAATTGCTCATAAGATTGACAATCTCCAAGAATTTTCAGCTAAAGTCTTCGAGAGAAGTGTTCTACGTTCGAAGATTTTCATTTTAAACTTGACTTGGTCAAGATATATTAAGGTTGAACCAAAGTAAAGGGACACATTTCTCCTATAGTTTACATAAGATTCTCAAGCGCATTAGGACAAAGTGGTCCTCAACTCGGGTGAGTAAATCAAGTAACTATTGGATGGGAGTAAACCATTATACAAAGATCCAAGTTCGATGATTAAGACAAGCAAACTTCAAGTTATTCAAATCAAATTCAATTGAATCAAGAGTTCTTAAAGTCTTGCGAGGGATAAGAATCCCACCTTAATAACTAAGTCCATGCACGTGTTATGCCCAAAAATGGACTACTAATTAGAGCCATTTCATATATTTGTGCCTAGATTGCACATCGAGATAGAATGAAGTGGCTAGGGATGTCTTTAGATCCATCCTTATTATTCATTCACTATTCTATACTTTGACCACTTTATCAAAGTGCAAAGCTAGATGGTGTTTTGAATCATTTGGATAGGGATCCTACGAGAGAGATGAGAATATTCTTCTAGTTTCAGAAAATGACCATGTTCTTGTGATTTAAGAACAAGAGGCTCAGGGTTTGCCTACGGTTATTATATATAACTTTATGTTTTAGGACTAACATCTTTCCCAAGGAGGGAAGAATGTAATAAAGTAAGTTCATGATCTAAGGGTATGGTAGCTTTAGACAAATGTGAAATCAAACACCATTTGGTCATTCATGTATGGCTAAAGATCTTGAGATTAGACTTAAGTATAAGTTCATGTGCTCTCTAAATCAAGTGATCCACTTAGCCTAGTGGTTAAGTCTCAACTTTGTGAAGGAAGAGGTCTTGGGTTCAACCCCCATGGGGAGCATAGGGAGAGTATCTTACCCAAAGAGCTCTAGGGCCTTCTAACTCATGAAAATGTGAGTTAACTTTAAGCCTAGTGGTACTTAACCCAAGTGGTGACTACACCAACCACTAGTGGACTCTAGTGGAACGTACTAAAGCAGTGGTGGAGATCTCTCCAACCACTAGTAGAGGATATTAAAGGAGTGGAGGAGATTGCACATGCACTTGTAGATTTGGTGATCCTCGTTGATTCAAGCATCTATATATAGAGACATAAGGTTGGGAGGAGACTCATCTCTCTAGCACGTGATGGTAGTAATTTCATAGTTTCTTGCATTAAGCCTAAATAGCAAAGTGCATGGATAGACACTTACAGGCGTTTTTGGCCAGTGTTTAGGCTATCAATTCGACCTTTTAGTACCATTTCAAAGCATCTATTGAGCACATACGCACTACATATACTCCTTTGAATACTACTTATGTAGATCCATGTGGTCATTGATATAGGAGTTAGGTTTTTTGCATAAAGCCTTTTACATTTGATAAAGAGGATTGTGGTGAGTTTTACTTATCTAGGAGACACATAGATATCAGGATCTATTTGGTGATGCAAGTGGAAGACTTCTCTAGTCTCACTACAAGAGATGTATTCTAGTTGCTCATAGGTGATTAATAAGCCTAATTGGCTTCTTTTGGGTAACTAATTGTATGGAGTAGTGTTATTGATACTATGTAGGTTTCCATGTTAGTACTTGTAGTTTTATGAGATTTTGACATTGATCATTTGCTCATTTTGCATAAGAGACTCTTGCAAAAGATTTTCCAAAGTTTTCTGCTTTTGCCAACTATATAGTGGTCAATATAGTCCTTGATATAATTATTGATGTGAGCACATTCACTCTCACATAATCCTTTTGGTAGTTCATTATTTTTTATAAATCCATTTTCTTGGGAGAGTTTTGATTTAATTCTTAAAATCTCACACTTGTTCATCCTTTCTTGAGCCTTAGTGGTGCGTAGACTATTCTAGCTCCATTTTCATTCTAGTCAGTCCTCTATCATCATGGAATCAAAAATCTCAAGCATATTTGGTGGACCTGGGTCTAGTGCTAGTGCTCCCAAGAGGACCTTGAACTTGCAAGGAAAATACCATTTTGAGATCCAAAAATTTGATAGGACAAACTTTTCTCTATAGAAAAATCATATTAAAGACGTGTTGATTCAGAGGAGACAAGGAAGCAAGTAAATGAAATGTGAAAGAAGCATGTTGATATGGATGATGATGTTTGGGATGAGTTGGAGGAAATGGTAAGGTCTACCATTCAATTGCACCTGACAGATAATGTGTACTTTATAGTATTAGATTGTGAAAATGCAGAGCAGATTTGGAAGAACTTATGTAATACATACGAAAAAGAAACTGCATCAAATAGAGATATCTGATGAGAAAGTTATATGACCTTCAAATGACGAACACATATAGTGTTGATGTTGATATAAATGAGTTTGATGCTATATTCTCCCAGCTATAGGCTCAGAAAATGGATATGGATAATGAATTGAAAGCATTCTTGTTGTTATGTGCCTTGTGATCATCATGAGGTACGTTTTGCATAGCTATTAGCAGTCATGCACTTGGTGGTAAATTGATCTATGTTGATATATGTCAGCACTCTTGAGTGAGAAGATTCAAATCCATGGTTGGAACTTACAGTGGATATGTGTCTAATGTGTGTGATTCTTACCAAGGAAAGAATTAACAACCTGGAAGGAGCAAGAACAAGGAAAAATAATGCTCCATGGAATAAGAGTAGAAGTAAATCAAGGAAGAGAGATATTGAATGCCATTATTATCACAAGAAAGCACATAAGAGTGTGAGGCATTGAAGAATGTTAAAGGTAAAGGATGGTTTCAAGGGGTGTGAATTGAGACAAACGGGAAGATCAAAATTGAATTCGCTATGGTCTCATTATTTGTCTACATGGAGGATGTTTCTTTAGCGTACTTTAGGATGTAAGACATTATTCACTATTGTCATAAGTGTTTATCTATGTCTAATGGCTTAGGCTATATAATAACTAAGATCAACGTATTTAACCATTGTATATATGGTTGTGCAGCTTGATACCTAGATAGACCATACTCATAGGATTACGGGACTAAGGTTTCACTAGTAATGCAATTTTTTATGAACTCCTCTTCTTCGAATTCTATATCAGCTACATTTTTCTTGGATTGAGTATTATATTTATTGATGAAGGCAACAAATATTCTAAAATAAAAGATGTAAAATTGGTATTTTTGTTCGTAGAATCATTACTCACAGACTCATTCGTAGACTCATTACTCATAGATATCTGAAACAAATATAGAACAATATAAATTGCCAATTTATCAATGAATAATCCTAAAACTGTTTTCTTGATAATGCTAATGAATGGAAACTACTTCAATAATCTCATACAACTATAAGTAACTTCTTTTGGGGATGGACCTTTTTAGTACGCACGTTTGGCATTATTTTTCTGTATTGTTAATAAGCAAAGGGAAACTCCTTGCTTAAAAGGTCTCCCTTGCCATCTTTCACCTCAAGTTTAGCTTGCCGTATCTTATTAGATGTGAGGATCGAACATTAAAATATCCTTCTCATGCAAACTTGTTCAAAAAAAAATAAAACTCTTATGATTTTCAAAAATCTCTATATCACTCCAAAATCGGTTACATGAGACTAATGATTATCATAAAAAAAGGCTCACATATACACACATAGACAATGGTGCCTTAGTTGTAGATTTTGCAGACAAAAAGCCAAAGACATAATGATTGAGTATGAAACTTTATGAGGTCTCAAAAAAGACAAATTGAAGAAGTAATTTGCATTAAAATAAGAATAATACAAATTAGTATTAAATAAGAATAATAAGAATTGGTGTATCATGACATCATCCAATGTCTAGTATGTTGATTGTCTCTTTGAAATAGGCAACATTAGTAGCATCTGAATTTTTTATGATATTTATAACCTTCTCCGTTGAGTAAATGTATCGATATCATCTTCTTAAATCTTTGTTAGAAACCTGTCCATGGAAAGGCTTAGGCCAATCAAGACCCTCCTAGATTAGGTCGGAATGCTTTCTCACAATCATGAATCCATTCAAATTTTTTCAATACTTGAAATGGGGGTTCACCTATGAAAGAAAACATATGAATAAACCATTAATATTAAACACAACGTCCAATAAAACCTTTATCTTTCTTGACGTTTGTAGGATTTTGTAGCTCTATATGAATTTGATCTTATCTTCATGTAGAGATTTTATTTTTGGAGAGAATGTGTCCCAAAGTTTTACTTGTTTTGCACCATGAAGTGACATCTTTCTTTTGGGGTTTGATACACATAGTATTGTGTATATTTTGTAGACATTCAATATAGGTTTAGAATATGTATAATGTGTTTTTTTGCATATGTATAGAGATAATCTACGTACCTTTCGAGAACTTGCATAAAATTCACTTGGCACATTAGGCATTAGAAGGTAGCTGAGACCTTGGTCGAGTCAAAGAGCATGAAGAAAAAATGCAAAGATACCTCATTCGATAGTTTTTTTTCTCTTGGGTCTTGATGAGCAATCGCTATTTAATTTTAGCTCGATAATCCATATAAGGAATTGTAGACTTCTTGGTGTGCCACCCTTTCATGAAGACGATCAATGATTCAAAGGCAATAACTATCACGGACCATTATTGCACTCAGCTTCTTGAGATCTATGCATACTCATAAACTTTTCATTCTTCATGGCCACCATGATAAAAGTGATGAGAGAGTGTTGTCCCCCTCCATTTGAACTTAGGCCGACACCTCTTGTGCCATAAGTTCAAGTCAAAGTAGAATCTATATGTTTGGGTTTGCGCTTGGAAAATGGCTAAGTATACTCTAGCACATCTTTATGGATGGTAATTTTTTGTTTGTGAGGGAAACAATTAGCTTGCTGATGCTTTTCCTGTACCGTACATGCATGTCAAGAGCTATTAACTATAGCTCAGAATATGGTTGAATCAATTAACATGGCAAGCCCCAATCCTTAGTCCAAGGAACGCCTATTTTAGGTTTTATATATAATATTTCTACTTAACATGTAAAATTATACAAGGGGAGTCGAAACCTGTCGAGTTCCTCTGAGCCGACGCACCTATAAGATCTTATTTATGCTTCGAGATTCTATGTAGAATGGTTGTCCTTCACGTCAGCTACGTCTTTAGCTCATGTCTGCGGAAAGGAAAATTTCCCTCACATCTGGTGCTGCCCTCACCTTGGCGCTGCTTCTTCTAACCACTGGTGAGTTTCGTTCCTTCGTTTCGCAACCTTGACTCTCTCTCTCTCACAGTGTGTGCGTTAGTTTTCTACGATTCTCTCTCTCTCATAGTGTGTGCGCTAGTTCTCGAAAACACACACTATCTCTCTCTTAGTGTATGCGTTAGTTCTCGAACCTTCTCTCTTGATCTTCCACTTTCTCTGCCTGCGTCATCCCTTCCTTTTCCTTTCTGTGCTTTTATTATTCTTCATTATATGACCTCGTCTGGCGTCCGCAGTTAACGAAATCAGAAAACTGCATGCAGGAACTGTTTTTGGAGCGCGCTCTTTGCTAGACGCCCAGCAGTAACTTGGCGACGAAGGAAATAATGTCCAAGAAACGGTAGACGTCGTGAACAACCCTCGTGGATCGATAGGGATTCAGAACGGAGATGAAGAACGGAATGTTTTCCCTGGTCAATTAAATCTTGCACCGCGGATTCCCATCCCACCATCTGCTCCTTCTTTCACTGATCTCTCGGACTACATACCAGCAGCCAAGAGCTCTTTCCACCGTAATATGCCCCGCAGACGATCGCCTGTCCCACCATGCGGCCCTTCATCCGACGAATTCCCTGACTATCCCCCTGAGCCAATCCACCCGCAACGCACACCGTCATCAACGCCCACCATCTCTAACTGATCGCGTTGCCGTTTCTTATGTTGCTGCTGCTGTAGTTTCTCTCCACCAGAAAGTTACGTCTTCTTAGCTGACATGCCTTTTCGTAACTTTTAGTTTACCTACTTCCACAGCCGCTGTACTTGAGAGCCGGGTATGGAGTTCAAGCTGTACTTCAGACTCTGAAATGAAACATTCATGTAGTTGCATTTTGGAAATTAATTTTTCAAAATGCTCCATTTCTCAAATATGTTGTTCCAAACTCAGCAGGATTATTTTGTCGTCTCTATGACTCTTTCTAACATTTTCTTTGCAGCATGCATTGTTTCCTAAAAATATGCTGTTTTCTCCAATATAAAAGGGACTTGATTATTCTTATGTTTCTTTGCATTTGAAGGTTGGGCATGAACAATGAAGTGACCTTCTGATTTTGGATATTATGAACTGACTTTTCTATTATATGAGACAAATCCGCATTTTGTTTTTTTTTCTCCAATTGTACTGCAAGGTTCAGTTTAGGCCCTCAACTATAATCGCTTGAAAGCACTGCAAGAAACTTATTTAAGTGTCAGCGTCGATTATTTTGGATACTTCATTTGTCTCTGTATCGTCCATATGTATGGTTCATTTGTCTTTGTATCGTCCACCTTTTCATTCAAATTCACATCTTCCTTTTCATGCTCGGCCTCCATGTTGTTGACCTCATTATCTTTTATGACGTGGAGTTCCTACTTCCATTCAAATGTCCAATAATGGTGAGGAGATTGCACATGCACTTGTAGACTCTACTTACATTTGCTCCTTTCTCATCTTTCTCAAGGGATTGTGAATGGTTCATCTTCTTTCTCTCTACGTTTTCCTTCTTTTCTACTTGAGTCATAACGACCAGAAGCTCCTTAAATCAGAGCTCTTTGATTTTTCTCCTTTCTCATCTTCTCAAGGGATTATGAATGGTTCATCTTTTGCCTCTCTACGTTTTCCTTCTTTTCCACTTGAATCATAACAGCTAGACGCTCCTCAAATCACACCACTAGTCCTAGGCAAGTGCACATGTATTTTCTTTACTTGTTGGTTTCTCCAAGTAACATTAATCATGTGCAAGGGATAGGAGTTACCTTGTGTATTGTTAGAGATAATTACCTTCAACCAATCTTTGGTGTAATGTTCCTTTGGAACTACAAAACGTGTGTTCATAAATCTATCGATGTGATGTTCCCAAAAGAAAATGAGAAAGAAGGATTAATGTGTATGAGTAAAGCTCTTATATAATCATTATTGGAAAGGAAACAAGCAAACATCAATACAAGAGATGGCATGAAGTCCAAACAGAAGATGATACAAGGCGTACAATGGAGAATATAGGAAATGTGAAGCCTTCATATGGTAACATCAACCTATTGAGCAAGGTATTCTATGTGCCAACTATTAATAAAAATCTCATAAGTGTAGGTGAGATTGTTCAAAAAGGATTGTAGGTCAGATTCACAAAGAATAAAGCATTTGTTGAGGATCCGTATCATGGATTCAAGAGAATAGTAAGAGGAGATAATTCAGGTGGATTATTTATATTTGAGGTCCAAGATACTAGAAGCATTGAATTGTTCAATATTGGTAGCCAAAACTTATAAAAAATGGAAGTTCAGCACAAGAGGTTAGCTCATATAGGTAAAAGGACTTTGACATTGAAATAATCATTTTCACACAGGAAGTTCCTAGTGTATCCAAGTAAGTTCAATCTTTTGACTCTAAGTAATGTACTTGAATTTCATTCCTAGTAAGGAATCATATAGATTGAATATAGGCATGAACTTAGTCTAAAGTGAAGCATTATTTGATTAAAATCACATCAATGTAATCTTAGTGGGTCGGCACATTGACGTTGGATACCACACTAGTATCTTATGGTTGGATGATGTTTTGATTTACTCTATGAATCTTGCAATCTATTTCTCTTAACTATAGGTACAAAGCTTTAGTATGTTGTTCAAGTAGATCATTAAGAAATTAAAGTCTTGAGTTAAAGTCTTGTGTCATCAAGTATTTCACTCATAGCAAGTTTATATCTTAGAATTTTTATTTTGTTATACAAATTTTTAGGTATTTTCTTCCATTTTCCAAATTATATGGAATTGACTTAGATATGGTATTAGATTCTTTTTGTAAAAGTCCACGATTAGCCGATTGCAACTAGACAACTAATTAAACATCCTAGATAGATGTTCTGTACAAGAACGTATTCAATCTTCAAAAGATGATAAGTCTAAGATTGACTTATTTATTTGGGTTTGCCTCCAATTAGAGCCATTTCATATATTTGTTCCTAGATTGCACATCGAGATACAATGAAGTGGCTAGGGATGTTTTTAGATCCATCCTTATTATTTATTCACTATTTTGTACTTTGACTAGATTATCAAAGTGCAAAGCTAGATAGTGTTTTGAATCATTTGGATAGGGATTCCACTAGAGAGATGAGACATGTTTTTCTAGTTTTAGAACATGACCATGTTCTTCTGATTTAAGAACATGAGGCTCACGGGTTGCCTACGGTTTTTATATATAGCTTTATTTTTAGGAATAAAATCTTTCCCAAGGAGGGAAGAATGTAATAAAGTAAGTTTATGATCTAAGGGTGTGGTAGCTTTAGACAAATTTGAAATCCCACACCATTTGGTCATTCATGTATGGCTAAAGATCTTTAGACTAGACTGAAGTATAAGTTCATGTGCTCTCTCAATCAAGTGATCAACTTAACCTAGTGGTTAAGTCTCAAGGTTGTGAAGGAAGAGGTCTTGGGTTCAACACCCATGGGGAGCATGGGTAGAGTATTTTCTCCAAAGAGCTCTAGGGCCTTCTAACTCAAGAAATATGAGTTGACTTAAGCCTAGTTGAACTTAACTCGAGTGATGAGTACACCAATCACTGGTGGACTCTAGTGGAAGGTACTAAAATGGAGGATATTAAAGGAGTGGAGGAGATTGCACATGCACTTGCAGACTCAACTTATATTTGTCATCCTCGTTGATTCAAGCAGCTCTGTATACAGGCATAAGGTTGGGAGGAGAGGCATCTCTGTAGCACGTGGTGGTAGTAATTTGCTAGTTTCTTGCATTGAGCCTAATAGGAGAGTGGATGGATAGACACTTACAGGTGTTTTTTGCCAGTGTTTGGGCTATTAATTCAATCTTTTAGTAGGATTTCAAAGCATCTATTAAGCACTTAGATACTATATATAATCCTATGAATACTGCTTATGTAGATCCATGTGATCATTGATATAGGAGTTAGGCTTTTTGAATAAAGCCTTTTACATTTGATAAAGAGGATTGTGATGAGTTGTTTTAACTAGGAGACACATAAATATAAGTATCTATTTGGTGCTGCAAGTGGAAGACTTATCCAGATGTATGCTAGTTGCTCATAGATGATTGATAAGCCTAATTGGCTTCCTTTGGGTAACTAAATATATGGAGTAGAGTTAGGGATTCACTATGTAGGTTTAAATATTAGTACTTGTAGTTTTATGAGATTTTGACATTGGTCATATGCTAATTTTGCATTAGAGACTCTAGTAAAAGATTATCTAAATTTTTCTGGTTTTGTTAACTATATAGTGGTCAATTTTGTCCTTGATACACTTATTGATGTGAGCACATTCACTCTCACATAATCCTTTTGGTTGTTCATTATTTTGCACTAATCCATTTTTTGGAGAGAGTTTTGATTTTATTCTTAAAATCTAATACTTGTTCATCCTTTCTTGAGCCTTAGTGGTGCCTAGACTATTCTAGCTTCATTTTCATTCTAGTCAGTCCTCTATCATCATGGAATCAAGACTCTCAAGCGCATTTGGTGGACCTTGGTCTAGTGCTAGTGCTCCCAAGAGGACCTTGAACTTGCAAGGCAAATAACATTTTAAGATCCAAAAATTTGATGGCACAAACTTTTCTGTATAGAAGAATCTTATTAAACATGTGCTCATTCCGAGGAGACAATGGAAGCAAGTAACTGGAATCTGAAAGAAGCATGTTCATATGGATGATGATGTTTGGGATGAGTTGGATAAAAGTGCAAGCTCTACCATCCAATGGCAAGGTCTCCATCCCCCGTCACACCCCACGTAGTTTTCTCTCCGCAAACCGTGCCCCTCCCCTCTCTCTCTGCAATCCTCGCCCCCATCCCTCTCTCTGCAACCCCCGTCTATAATCCCTCTCTCCCCCCGTCCCGGCCAGTCTTTCTCTCCCCCGCCCCGCGAATCCCCGTAGAGCCTGCAGGAACCCTCTCCCCCTCCCCCTCCCCCCTCCCCCCCCGCAATCTCCGTTGCGTCCCCTCACCTCTGTAGTTCTCTCTCCATTGCTCCCAGCCGCTCCTCCCACCATACCCACCCGCCAGTCCCTCCACGCTCTCCACAGCCAACTCTCCACGGTCACCTCCCTGCCCGTAGTCCGCTGCCCCCGCGCCACTCCACTGCCACCTTCTCACCCACAGTCACCTGCCCCCCGCACCACTCCACTGGAACCTCCTCCCCCCTCCCTCCCGCAATCACCTTCCTCCCTACCAAGTCCTATCCCGATCGGCTACAAAAGGAGTTGACAAATGATCTGGAGGAGAAGAGAACTCATTAAGCGAATAAATAGAAAAGATGATCTCAATGGAGAAACCAATTCTTTGAGCCATATCTCAAACAGAGAGAGGCATGGAGAGAAGAATGGCAACCATCACAACTAAATGCTCCCCCCCGCCCGCAGCATCCCATTTGGAGTCCCCCACTATGGAGTCCTCCGCCAGTCCCACCCGTCGCTTAGTCCCTTCCGTTCTCTTGACTCACGAGTCATGGTTGTGGTCTGTGGGTCCTTAGCACTCGAACTAAGTGAAGCAGAACAAGCTTATTTTGTATCTTCGGCATATGTACACACAGGGAGATTCTTTGTGTTATATGGGCTAATTGAAGTAGCTAGAGACTATGATCTATTTGGCACATTTTTTCAACTTAGCATGGCATTATCAATGATCTATGTAGAGTTAGTAGCACCTTGGAATTACGATTTTTCCTCGATGTAATTTTCCTCTCTCTCTCTCTCTCTATCTCTCTCTCTTTCTCTCTCTCTCTCTCTCTCTCTCTCTCTCTCTCTCTCTCTCTCTCTCTCTCTCTCTCTCTCTCTCTCTCTCCCATACCTCCCACAACCACCCCCACCACCATCTCCACCGTCCCCCTCCATCCCCCTCCCACCACCATCTCCACCAGCCTCCCCCTCCATCCCCCTTCCACCACCATCTCCACCACCCCCTCATCTTTTCCTCCACAACCACCCCCACCACCATCTCCACCGTCCCCCTCCATCCCCCTCCCCCCACCATCTCCACTACTCCCTCCACCTCCTCATCGTTTTCCCCACAACCCCCACAAACACCCCCACCACCATCGCCATTACCTCCCTCCCCATCCATCTCCCACCATCATCTCCACCACCCCCTCCACCCCCTCATCTTTTCCCCCATAATCCCCACAACCACCCCCACCACCATCTCCACGGCCCCCCTCCATCCCCCTCCCACCACCATCTCCACCACCATCTCCACCAACCCCTCCACCCCCTCATCTTTTCCCCCACAACCCCCACAACCACCCCCAGCACCATCTCCACCGTCTCCCTCCATCCACCCCCACCACCCTCTCCACCATCCCCCTCCATCCCCCTCCCACCACCATCTCCACCACCATCTTCACCACCCCCTCCACCCCCTCATCTTTTCCCCCACAATCCCCACAACTATCCCCACCAACATCTCCACCGTCCCCCTGCATCCCCCTCCAACCACCATCTCCACCAAGCTCCCCCTCCATCCCCCTCCCACCACCATCTCCACCACCCCGTCCACCCCCTTATCTTATCCCCCATAACCCCCACAACCACCCCCACCACCATCTCCACCATTCCCCTCCATCCTCCTCCCACCACCATCTCCACCACTCCCTCCACCCCGTCCTCTTTTGCCCCACAACCCCCACAACCACCCCCACCACCATCTCCAAGGTCCCCCTACATCCCCCTCCCACCACCATCTCAACCACCATCTCCACCACGCCCTCCACTCCCTCATCTTTTCCCCCATAACCCCCACAACCAACCCCACCACCATCTCCACTCTCCCCCTCCATCTCCCTCCCACCACCATCTCCACCACCCCCCTCCACTCCCTCACCCTTTCCCCCACAAACCCCACACCCACCCCCACCACCATCTCCACCGTCCCCCTCCATCCCCCTCCTACCACCATCTCCACCACCACCACCTCCACCCCCTCATCTTTTTCCCCACAACCCCCATACCCACCCCCACCACCATCTCCACCACCTCCGCTCCCATCCTCTCTCCACACCCATGCTTGATAAAATTCAGATGATTATTCCAAGTAAATTCAATTGGTTTGGCAAAAGTTCTTGATGTTGTTACGTTGGTGCTTTTCGAGCATAAAGAAGATGAATTTTCCAATTAAGGATCTCTTTGAGCTCTTGGTTTGGGATTAAAATCAACCCTCCATCTCACCGACCCTCCATCCCTTCATGTGCACCACCCACCATCTCTCACACTCAATGGGTCATTCCAATATCACGGGCGGTATAAAATGAGGATCTCAGATTGCAATTAAAAGGGTAAATGTGTAAGTGGTAAAGTGAAAGAGTAGAAATGTTGCCGCCACCCATTAACACTGAGTCACAACAAAGGAGAACAAAGACATGTTCTCTTTTCCTTTTTACCTAAAGACCATTATATCAAGCAATAAAGTGAGCATTTTACAATATCTAGAAAGCATCACTTGTTCTTGCTTGTAAATATTGTCACTAGAACCTTGATCTCATATCCCAAGTAGTCAAGATAGATATAATAAAATTCTTGTTGCCATGAAAACTAGTTGTTCAGCCGATCAAGAATCCCACATCATGATCTTTGACAATAGATTAGTGTTGAAGGTACAAGTAAGAGTTCGGGAAGCTCCTTCCTTAGATCCATAACCTCAACAAGCACAGATTATAGCTGATTAAAAGTTACTCGAAAATTAGAGTACATGTGTTGCAAAAATCGGAACATTTTAACAAGGCAATTAAGATCATCCCCTTTGTATGGTTAAGATCCTCATTGAATGCATGGCCATATTCACAGAATATGAAATACATTTCACAAAAGCATTCCCAAGAGAAGATAATAATCAACAAAATTATACTAAGAAACATTCACACATGATCAGAGAAATGCTCAAGATAAATCAAGTTGAACACAAAGTGGAAGCAGAACTCGACATTATATTTATATTAGAATGATGTTTTACATTTTCTGTGTAAGTACAAGAGTAATATGACGACTGCCTATTTTTGAGGATCCAATTCAAATCAAGTGGCATATTTGATCTAAGCCTCCAATTTTGGGCAATCAATCCGCGCTTGATCAGTGGACATGAGGAATCGACAAGGCCCTCTTGGCCTATTGGAGCCTATAAAAGCAATGGACTTGTGTTCATTTGGGATACATTCAGGTATATGCACATATACATATGTACGTATAGGGAAGTCACTCTGTGGTGAGGATACAGAGCGTGGGCTTCCCAGTGGAGGGCTAATAGCACTATAGTGTGAAGCGAGTTTCTGGTTTTGTCATTCAGTGTGAGTTAAATGTACTTTTCATGCTCTTTCCCTTAGAGCAAGTCTTCATACTTTGTGTTGATCAGTGCCAGTCTGCATCTAGTTGTGTTCATTATACGGATTGGATGAATCTCTTGTATTGATGTTGTTTAGTTTGGGAGTGGCATGCTAGCCCAGAACATCAGATTTTGTAACATTTCCTTGGCTTACATTAGAATCATCTGTTCGAACTAAGGAGTGGTTTGGTCTCTCATCATTGTCATTTGTCATTTATTTTTTCCCTGAGGAGCTACAATTCTATGCAATTATTGTTATCTCCCTTCTCACAGAAGTGTTATAGGCTATATTTCCATAGGGAGAACCTCCCTTGAGTAGGTGACGTACTGGAAGCGCATATTCTCTGCTCTTGTTAAAAGCGGATACCCCAGTACCCGGTGGGACACTTGCATTTCTATGAGAGGCCTTGAGCATAGTAAATAGTCCTCTTCTTTAGTATTTTTTACCCTATTGCAATTGCAAGTAGGTACATGACCCATACACGAGCAGATAAGGAGCCTCTTCATGTACGAAGGAGCCTTAACAAGTCAACCTCCCTCTACCCTCCTTGAATTTATCTATTGATTTGGGTGCGACACCAGTGTCAAAGGAGAAGCATAGAAGAACATTAGACTTCTCCTCAGATATATTAAGGTTGAACCAAAGTAAAGGGACACATTTCTCCTATAGTTTACATAGGATTCTCAAGCGCATTAGGACAAAGTGGTCCTCAACTCGGGTGAGTAAATCAAGTAACTATTGGATGGGAGTAAACCATTATACAAAGATCCAAGTTCGATGATTAAGACAAGCAAACTTCAAGTTATTCAAATCAAATTTATATGAATCAAGAGTTCTTAAACTCTTGCGAGGGATAAGAATCCCACCTTAATAACTAAGTCCATGCATCTGTTATGCCCAAAAATGGACTACTAATTAGAGCCATTTCATATATTTGTGCCTAGGTTGCACATCGAGATACAATGAACTGGCTAGGGATGTCTTTAGATCCATCCTTATTATTCATTCACTATTTTGTACTTTGACCACTTTATCAAAGTGCAAAGCTAGATGGTGTTTTGAATCATTTGGATAGGGATCCTACCAAAGAGATGAGATTATTCTTCTAGTTTTAGAAAATGACCATGTTCTTGTGATTTAAGAACAAGAGGCTCAGGGTTTGCCTACGGTTATTATATATAACTTTATCTTTTAGGAATAAAATCTTTCCCAAGGAGGGAAGAATGTAATAAAGTAAGTTCATGATCTAAGGGTGTGGTAGCTTTAGAAAAATGTGAAATCAAACACCATTTGGTCATTCATGTATGGCTAAAGATCTTGAGACTATACTTAAGTATAAGTTCATGTGCTCTCTAAATCAAATGATCCACTTAGCCTAGTGGTTAAGTCTCAACGTTGTGAAGGAAGAGGTCTTGGGTTCAACCCCCATGGGGAGCATGGGGAGAGTATTTTGCCCAAAGAGCTCTAGGGCCTTCTAACTCATGAAAATGTGAGTTAACTTTAAGCCTAATGGTACTTAACTCAAGTGGTGACTACACCAAGCACTAGTGGACTCTAGTGGAACGTACTAAGCAGTGATGGAGATCACTCCAACCACTAATAGAGGATATTAAAGGAGTGGAGGAGATGGCACATGCACTTGTAGACTCTACGTACATTTGTGATCCTCGTTGATTCAAGAATCTATACATAGAGACATAAGGTTTGGAGGAGACTCATCTCTCTAGCACGTGATGGTAGTAATTTCGTAGTTTCTTGCATTGAGCCTAAATAGCAGAGTGCATGGATAGACACTGACAGGTGTTTTTGGCTAGTGTTTAGGCTATCAATTCAACCTTTTAGTACCATTTCAAAGCATTTATTGAGCACATACGCACTACATATACTCCTTTGAATACTACTTATGTAGATCCATGTGGTCATTCGTATAGGAGTTAGGTTTTTTGCATAAAGCCTTTTACATTTGATAAAGAGGATTGTGGTGAGTTTTTCTTATCTAGGAGACACACAAATATCAAGATCTATTTGGTGATGCGAGTGGAAGACTTATCCAGTCTCACTAGAAGAGATGTATTCTAGTTGCTCATAGGTGATTAATAAGCCTAATTGTCCTTTTGGGTAACTAATTGTATGGAGTAGAGTTATTGATACTATGTAGGTTTCCAGGTTAGTACTTGTAGTTTTATGAGATTTTGACATTGTTCATACGCTCATTTTGCATAAGAGACTTTTGCAAAAGATTTTCCAAAGTTTTCTGCTTTTGCCAACTATATAGTGGTCAATATAGTCCTTCATATAATTATTGATGTGAGCACATTCACACTCACATAATCCTTTTGGTAGTTCATTTTCTTTTATAAATCCATTTTCTTGGAAGAGTTTTGATTTTATTCTGAAAATCTCACACTTGTTCATTCTTTCTTGAGCCTTAGTGGTGTGTATACTATTCTAGCTCCATTTTCATTCCAGTCAGTCCTCTATCATCATGGAATCAAAAATCTCAAGCATATTTGGTGGACCTGGGTCTAGGGCTAGTGCTCCCAAGAGGACCTTGAACTTGCAAGGCAAATACCATTTTGAGATCCAAAAATTTGATGGCACAAACTTTTCTCTATAGAAGAATCATATTAAAGACATGTTGATTCAGAGGAGACAATGGAAGCAAGTAAATGAAATATGAAGGAAGCATGTTGATATGGATGATGATGTTTGGGATGAGTTGGAAGAAATGGCAAGGTCTACCATTGAATTGCACCTGGCAGATAATGTTTACTTTATAGTATTAGATTGTGAAAATGCAGAGCAGATTTGGAAGAGCTTATGTAATATATACGAAAAAGAAACGGCATCAAATAAAGTGTATCTAATGACAGAGTTATATGACCTTCAAATGAAGGACACACATAGTGTTGATGTTGATATAAATGAGTTTGATGCTATATTCTCCCAGCTATAAGCTCACAAAATGGATATGGATAATGAATTGAAAGCATTCTTGTTGTTATGTGCCTTGTGATCATCATGAGGTACGTTTTGCATAGCTATTAGCAGTCGTGCACTTGGTGGTAAATTGGTCTATGTTGATATATGTCAACGCTCTTGAGTGAGAAGATTCAAATCCATGGTTGGAACTTAGAGTGGATATGCGTCCAATGTGTGTGATTCTTACCAAGGAAAGAATTAACAATCTGGAAGGAGCAAGAACAAGGAAAAATAATGCTCCATGGAATAAGAGTAGAAGCAAATCAAGGAAGAGAGATATTGAATGCCATTATTATCACAAGAAAGCACATAAGAGTGGGAGGCATTGAAGAATGTTAAAGGTAAAGGATGGTTTCAAAGGATGTGAATTGAGAGCAATGGGAAGATCAAAACTGAATTCGCTATGGCCTCATTATTTTTCTACATGCAGGATGTTTCTGTAGCGTACTTTAGGATGTAAGACATTATTCAGTATTGTTATAAGTGTTTATCTATGTCTAATGGCTTAGGCTATATAATAACTAAGATCAACCTATTTAACTATTGTATATATGGTTGTGCAGCTTGATACCTAGATAGACCATACTCATAGGATTACGAGACTAAGGTTTCACTAGTAATGCGATTTTTTATGAACTCCTCTTCTTCTAATTCTATATCAGCTACATTTTGCTTGCATTGAGTATTATATTTATTGATGAAGGCAACAAATACTCTAAAATAAAAGATGTAGAAACGGTATTTTTGTTCGTAGAATCATTACTCACAGAGTCATTCGTAGACTCATTACTCATAGATATCTGAAACAAATATAGAACAATATAAATTGCCAATTGATCAATAAATAATCCTAAAACTATTTTCTTGATAATGCTAATGAATGGAAACTACTTCAATAATCTTATACAACTATAAGTACCTTCTTTTGGGGATGCACCTTTTCATTATGCACGTTTGGCATTATTTTTTTGTATTGTTAATAAGCAAAGGGAAACTCCTTGCTTAATAGGTCTCCCTTGCCATCTTTCACCTCAAGTTTAGGTTGCCGTATCTTATTAGATGTGAGGATCCAACATTAAAATATCCTTCTCATGCAAAAATTAAACTCCAAACCTTGTTCCAAAAAAAACCTCTTATGATTTTCAAAAATCTCTATATCACTCCAAAATGAGTTACATGAGACTAATGATTATCATAAAAAAAGGCTCACATATACACACACAGACAATGGTGCCTTAGTTATAGATTTTGCAAACAAAAAGCCAAAGACATAATGATTGAGTATGAAACTTTATGAGGTATCAAAAAAGACAAATTGAAGAAGTAATTTGCATTGAATAAGAATAATACAAATTAGTATTAAATAAGAATTTGTGAATCATGACATCATCCAATGTCTAGTATGTTGAGTGTCTCTTTGAATTAGGCAAAATTAGTAGCATCTGAATTTTTTATGATATTTATAATCTTCTCCGTTGAGTAAATGTATCAATATCATCCTCTTAAATCTTTGTTAGAAACCTGTCCATGGAAAGGCTTAGGCCATTCAAGAGCCTCCTAGATTAGGTCGGAATGCTTTCTCACAATCATGAATCCATTCAAATTTGTTCAATACTTGAAATGGGGGTTTACCTATGAAAGAAAACATATGAATAAACCATTAATATTAAACACAACGTCCAATAAAATCTTGATCTTTCTTGAAGTTTGTAGGATTTTGTAGCTCTATATGAATTTGATCTTATCTTCATGTAGATATTCTATTTTTGGAGACAATGTGTCCCAAAATCTTACTTGTTTCGCACCATGAAGTGACATCTTTCTTTTGGGGTTTGATACACATAGTATTGTGTATATTTTGTAGACATTCAATATAAGTTTAGAATATGTATAATGTGTTTTTTTGCATATGTATAGAGATAATCTATGTACCTTTCGAGAACTTGCATAAAATTCACTTGGCACATTAGGCATTAGAAGGTACTTGAGACGTTGATCGAGTCAAAGAGCATGAAGAGAAAATGCAAAGATACCTCATTCGATAGTTTTTTTCTTTTGGGTCTTGATGAGCAATCGCTATTTAATTATAGCTCGATAATCCATATAAGGAATTGTAGACTTCTTGGTGTGCCACCCTTTCATGAAGACGATCGATGATTCAAAGGCAATAACTATCACGGACCATTATTGCACTCAGCTTCTTGAGATCTATGCATACTCATAAACTTTTCATTCTTCATGGCCACAATGATAAAAGTCATGAGATAGTGTTGTCCCCCTCCATTTGAACTTAGGCCGACACCTCTTGTGCCATAAGTTCAAGTCAAAGTAGAATCTATATGTTTGGGTTTGCGCTCGGAAAATGGCTAGGTATACTCTAGCACATCTTTATGGATGGTAATTATTTGTTTGTGAGGGAAACAATTAGCTTGCTGATGCTTTTCCTGTACCGTATATGCATGTCAAGAGCTCTTAACTATAGCTCAGAAGATGGTTGAATCAATTAACATGGCAAGCCCCAATCCTTAGTCCAAGGAGACCTATTTTAGGTTTTATATATAATATTTCTACTTCACATGTAAAATTATTACGCAAGGGGAGTCGAAACCTGTCGAGTTCTTCTGAGCCGACGGACTTATAAGATCTTATTTATGCTTCGAGATTCTATGTAGAATGGTTGTCCTTCACGTCAGCTACGTCTTTAGCTCATGTCTGCGGAAAGGAAAATTTCCCTCACATCTGGTGCTGCCCTCGCTTTGGCGCTGCTTCTTCTAACCACTGGTGAGTTTCGTTCCTTCGTTTCGCAACCTTGACTCTCTCTCTCTCTCACAGTGTGTGCGTTAGTTTTCTACGATTCTCTCTCTCTCATAGTGTGTGCGTTAGTTCTCGAAAGCACACACGCTCTCTCTCTTAGTGTATGCGTTAGTTCTCGAACCTTCTCTCTCGATCTTCCACTTCCTCTGCCTGCGTCATCCCTTCCTTTTCCTTTCTGTGCTATTATTATTCTTCATTATATGATCTCGTCTGGCGTCTACGCTTACCGAAATCAGAAAACTGCATGCAGGAACTGTTTTTGGAGCGCGCTCTTTGCTCGACGCCCAGCAGCAACTTGGCGACAAAGGAAATAATGTCCAAGAAACAGTAGACGTCGTGAACAACCCTCGTGGATCGACAGGGATTCAGAACGGAGATGAAGAACGGAATGTTCTCCCTGGTCCGTTAAATCTTGCACCGCGGATTCCCATCCCACCATCTGCTCCTTCTTTCACTGATCTCTCGGACTACATACCAGCAGCCAAGAGCTCTTTCCACCGTAATATGCCCCGCAGACGATTGCCTGTCCCCCCATGCGGCCCTTCATCCGACGAATTCCCTGACTATCCCCCTGAGCCAATCCACCCGCAACGCAGACCGTCATCAATGTAGGAGGTTCATAACGGGGCTGAATTTAGTTTTACCGACAACGCCGAATTTAGCACATCTATTCGTCCTCGTAACGTCCCTGTGGCTCCGTCGGGCCCCTCTCACAGCTTGTCTGATGATGCATCTCCTGACTTTGTTGATCACAGGAGACATCATCCGCCCACCATCTCTAACTGATCTCTAACTGATCGCGTTGCCGTTTCTTATGTTGCTGCTGTTGTAGTTTCTCTCCGCCACACAGTTACGTCTTCTTAGCTGACATGTATTTTCGTAACTTTTAGTTTACCTACTTCCACAACCGGCTGTACTTGAGAGCCGGGTATGGAGTTCAAGCTGTACTTGAGACTCTGAAATGAAACATTCATGTATTTGCATTTTGGAAATTAATTTTGCAAAATGCTCCATTTCTCAAATATGTTGTTCCAAACTCAGTAGGATTATTTTGTCGGCTCTATGACTCTTTCTAACATTTTCTTTGCAGCATGCATTGTTTCCGAAAAATATGTTGTTTTCTCCAATATAAAAGAGACTTGATTATTCTTATGTTTCTTTGCATTTGAAGGTTGGGCATGAACAATGAAGTGACCTACTGATTTTGGATATTATGAACTGACTTTTCTATTATATGAGCCAAACCCGCATTTTGTTTTTTTCTCTCGAGTTGTACTGCAAGGTTCAGTTTAGGCCCTCAACTATAATCGCTTGAAAGCACCGCAAGAAACTTATTTAAGTGACAGCGTCGATTATTTTGGGTACTTCATTTGTCTCTGTATCGTCCATATATATGGTTCATTTGTCTTTGTATCGTCCACCTTTTCATTCAAATTCACATTTTTCTTTTCATGCTCGGCGTCCATCTTTTATGACGTGGAGTTCTTACCTCCATTCAAATGTCCAATAATGGGGAGGAGATTGGACATGCACTTGTAGACTCTACTTACATTTGCTCCTTTCTCATCTGTCTCAAGGGATTGTGAATGGTTCATCTTTTTCCTCTCTACGTTTTCCTTAGTTTCTACTTGAGTCATACCGACTAGAAGCTCCTCAAATCACACCTCTTTGATTTTTCTCCTTTCTCATCTTCTCAAGGGATTATGAGTGATTCATCTTTTGCCTCTCTACGTTTTCCTTCTTTTCCACTTGAATCATAACGAGTAGAAGCTCCTCAAATCACACCACTAGTCCTAGGCAAGTGCACATGTATTTTCTTTACTTGTTGGTTTCTCCAAGTAACATTAATCATGTGCAAGGGATAGGAGTTACCTTGTGTATTGTTAGTGATAATTACCTTCAACCAATCTTTGGTGTAATATTCCTTTGGAACTACAAAACGTGTGTTCATAAATCTATCCATGTGATGTTCCCAAAAGAAACGAGAAAGAAGGATTAATGTGTATGAGTAAAGCTCTTATATAATCATTGTTGGAAAGGAAACAAGCAAACATCAATACAAGAGATGGCATGAAGTCCAAACAGAAGATGATACAAGGCGTATAATGGAGAAGATAGGAAATGTGAAGCCTTCATATGGTAACAACAACCTATTGAGCAAGGTATTCTATGTGCCAACTATTAATAAAAATCTCATAAGTAGGTGAGATTGTTCAAAAAGGATTGTAGGTCAGATTCACAAAGAATAAAGCATTTGTTGAGGATCCATATCATGGATTCAAGAGAATAGTAAGAGGAGATAATTCAGGTGGATTATTTATATTTGAGGTCCAAGATACTAGAAGCATTGAATTGTTCAATAATGGTAGCCAAACCTTATAAAAAATGGACATTCGGCACAAGAGGTTAGCTCATATAGGTGAAAGGACTTTGACATTGAAATAATCATTTTCACGTAGGAAGTTCCTAGTGTAACTAGGTAAGTTCAATCTTTTGACTCTAAGTAATGAAAATGACTTTCATTCCTAGTAAGGAATCATAAAGATTGAATATGGGCATGAACTTAGTCTCAAGTGAAGCATTATTTGATTAAAATCATATCAATGTAATCTCAGTGGGTCGGCACATTGACGTTGGATACCACACTAGTATCTTGTGGTTGGATGATGTTTTGATTTACTCTATGAATCTTTTGGAGAATGCAATCTATTTCTCTTAAAGATAGATACAAAGCTTTAGTATCTTGTTGAAGTAGATCATTAAGAAATTAAAGTCTTGAGTTAAAGTCTTGGATCATCAAGTATTTGACTCATAGCAAGTTTATTTCTTAGAAGTTTAAATTTGTTATATACATTTTTAGGTATTTTCTTCCACTTTCCAAATTATATGGAATGGACTTAGATATGGTATTATATTCTTTTTGTAAAAGTCCACGATTAGCCGATTGGAACTATACAACTAATTAAACATCCTAGATAGATGTTCTGTATAAGAACATATTCAATCTTCAAAAGATGATAAGTCTAAGATCGACTTATTTATTTGGGTTTTCCTCCATTTAGAGCCATTTCATATATCTGTGCCTAGATTGCACATCGAGATACAATGGAGTGGCTAGGGATGTTTTTAGATCCATCCTTATTATTTATTCACTATTTTGTACTTTGACCAGTTTATCAAAGTGCAAACCTAGATGGTGTTTTGAATCATTTGGGTAGGGATCCCACCAGAGAGATGAGACATGTTCTTCTAGTTTTAAAACATGACCATGTTCCTCTGATTTAAGAACATGAGGCTCACGGGTTGCCTACGGCTTTTATATATAGCTTTATTTTTAGGACTTAAATCTTTCCCAAGGAGGGAAGAATGAAATAAAGTAAGTTTATGATCTAAGGGTGTGGTAGCTTTAGACAAATTTGAAATCCCATACCATTTGGTCACTCATGTATGGCTAAAGATCTTTAGACTAGACTTAAGTATAAGTTCATGTGCTCTCTCAATTAAGTGATCAACTTAACCTAGTGGTTAAGTCTCAAGGTTATGAAGGAAGAGGTCTTGGGTTCAACCCCCACAGGGAGCATGGGTAGAGTATTTTCTCCAAAGAGCTCTAGGGCCTTCTAACTCAAGAAAATATGAGTTGACTTGAGCCTAGTGGAACTTAACTCAAGTGATGAGTACACCAATCACTGGTGGACTCTAGTGGAAGGTACTAAAGCAGTGGTCGAGATCACTCGAACCACTAGTAGACTCTAATGGAGGATATTAAAGGAGTGGAGGAGATTGTACATGCACTTGCAGACTCAACTTATATTTGTCATCCTCGTTGATTCAAGCAGCTCTGTATACATGCATAAGGTTGGGAGGAGTGTCATCTCTGTAGAACATTGTGGTAGTAATTTTCTAGTTTCTTGCATTGAGCCTAATAGCAGAGTGGATGCATAGACACTTACAAGTGTTTTTGGCCAGTGTCTGGGCTATTAATTCAATCTTTTAGTAGCATTTCAAAGCATCTATTAAGCACATAGATACTATATATAATCCTATGAATACCGCTTATGTAGATCCATGTGGTCATTGATATAGGAGTTAGGCTTTTTGCATAAAGCCTTTTACATTTGATAAAGAGGGTTGTGATGAGTTGTTTTAACTCGGAGACACACAAATATAAGTATCTATTTGGTGATGCAAGTGGAAGACTTATCCCGATGTATGCTAGTTGCTCATAGATGATTGATAAGCCTAATTGGCTTCCTTTGGGTAGCTAATTATATGGAGTAGAGTTAGGGATTCACTATGTAGGTTTCAATATTAGTACTTGTAGTTTTATGAGATTTTGACATTGGTCATATGCTCATTTTGCATAAGAGACTCTAGCAAAAGATTATCTAATTTTTTTTGGTTTTGTCAACTATATAGTGGTCAATTTTTTCCTTGATACACTTAGTGATGTGAGCACATTCACTCTCACATAATCCTCGCCCCCATCTCTCTCACCGCAACCTCCGCCCGCAATCCCTCTCTCCCCCCATCCCAACCAGTCTTTCTCTCCCCCGCCCTGCCAATCCCCGCAGAGCCTGTAGGAACCCTTGCCCCCCCGCAATCCCCGTTGCCTCCCCTCACCTCTGCAGTTCCCTGCCCACTACTCCCGGCTGTTGCTCCCACCATACCCACCCGCCACTCCCTCCGCGCTCTCCACGGCCAGCTCTCCACGGTCACCTCCCTGCCCATTGTCCGCTGCCCCCGCGCCAGTCCACTGCCACCTCCTCGCCCACACTCACCTGCCCCCCGCACCACTCCACTGGCACCTCCCCTCCCTCCCCCCCCCCCCCCCCCCCCCCCCCCCCCCCCCCCCGCAATCACCTTCCTCCGTGCCAAGTCCTATCCCGATCGGCTACAAAAGGAGTTGACGAATGATCTCGAGGAGAAGAGAACTCATTAAGCGAATCAATAGAGAACACGATCTCAATGGAGAGAACAAATCTTTGAGCCATATCTCAAACAGAGAGAGGCACGGAGAGAAGAATGGCAACCATCACAAATAAATGCGTCCCCCCTCCCGTAGCATCCCATTTGGAGTCCTCCGCTATGGAGTCCTCCGCCACTCCCACCCCTCGCTTAGTCCCTTCCGTTCTCTCTTTGCCGTTTGGTGGTGACTCACGAGTCATGATTGTGGTCTGTGTGTCCTTAGCACTCGAGCTAAGTGAAGCAGAACAAGCTTATTTTGTATCTTCGGCATATGTACACACAGGGAGATTCTTTGTGTTACGTGGGCTAATTGAAGTAGCTAGAGACTATGGTCTATTCGGCATATTTTTTCAACTTACCATGGCATTATGAATGGTCTATGTAGAGTTAGTAGCACCTTGGAATTACGATTTTTCCTCGATGCAATTTTCTTCTCTCTCTCTTTCCCTCTCTCCCACACCTCCCACAACCACCCCCACCACCATCTCCACCATCCCCCTCCCTCCCCCTCCCACCACCATCTCCACCAGCCTCCCCCTCCATCCCCCTCCCACCACCATCTCCACCACCCCCTCATCTTTTCCCCCACAACCACCCCCACCACTATCTCCACCGTCCCCCTCCATCCCCCTCCCACCACCATCTCCACCACTCCCTCCACCCCCTCATCTCTTCCTCCACAACCCCCACAACCACCCCCACCACCATCGCCATCGTCCCCCTCCATTCCTCTCCCACCACCATCTCCACCACCCCCTCCACCCCCTCATCTTTTCCCCCATAATCCCCATAACCACCCCCAGCACCATCTCCACCGTCCCCCTCCATCCCGCTCCCACCACCATCTCCACCACCATCTCCAAAACCCCATCCACGCCCTCATCTTTTCCCCCACAACCACCCCCACCACCATCTCCACCGTCCTCCTCCATCCACCCCCACCACCATCTCCACCTTCCCCCTCCATCCCCCTCCCACCACCATCTCCACCACCATCTTCACTACTCCCTCCACCCCCTCATCTTTTCCTCCACAACCCCCACAACTATCCCCACCACCATCTCCACGGTCCCCCTGCATCCCCCTCCAACCACCATCTCCACCACCATCTCCACCACCCCCCTCCACCCCCTCATCTTTTCCCCCACAAACCCCACACCCACCCCCACCACCATCTCCACCGTCCTTCTCCATCCCCCTCCTACCACCATCTCCACCACCACCTCCACCCCCTCATCTTTTTCCCCACAACCCCCATACCCACCCCCACCACCATCTCCAGCACCTCCACTCACATCCTCTCTCCACACCCATGCTTGATAAAATTCAGATGATTATTCCAAGTAAATTCAATTGGTTTGGCAAAATTTCTTGATGTTGTTACGTTGGTGCTTTCAGAGCATAAAGAAGATGAATTTTCCAATTAAGGAACTCTTTGAGCTCTTGGTTTGGGATTAAAATCAACCCTCCATCTAACCGACCCTCCATCCCTTCATCTGCACCACCCACCATCTCTCACACTCAATGGGTCATTCCAATATCACGTGCGGTATAAAATGAGGATCTCTGCTTGCAATTAAAAGGGTAAAAGTGTAAGTGGTAAAGTGAGAGAGGAGAAATGTTGCCGCCACCCATTCATGAATACAACATATTTTTGAGAATCCAATTCAAATCAAGTGGCATATTTGATCTAACCCTCCAATTTTGGGCAATCAATCGGCGCTTGATCAGTGGACATGAGGAATCGCCAAAACCCTCTTGGCCTATTGGAGCCTATAAAAGCAATGGACTTTTGTTCATTTGGGATACATTCAGGTATATGCACATATACATACGTATGTATAGGGAAGTCAGTCTGTGGTGAGGATACAGAGCATGGGCTTCCTAGTGGAGAGCTAATAGCACTATAGTGTGAAGAGAGTGGCTTGGTTTTGTCATTCAGTGTGAGTCAATGGTACTTTTCATGCTCTTTCCCTTAGAGCAAGTCTTCATACTTTGTGTTGATCAGTGCCAGTCTACATCTAGTTGTGTTCATTATACGGATTGGATGAATCTCTTGTATTGATGTTGTTTAGTTTGGGAGTGGCATGCTAGCCCATGGCATCAGATTTTGTAGCATTCCTTGGCTTACATTGTAATCATCTGTAAGGAGTGGTTTGGTCTCTCATCATTGTCATTTGTCATTTATTTTTTCCCTGAGGAGCTACAATTCTGTGCAATTATTGTTATCTGCCTGCTCACAAAAGTGTTAAAGGGTATATTTCCATAAGAAGAACCTCCCTTGAGTAGGTGACGTACTAGAAGTGCATATTCTCTGCTCTTGTTAAAAGCGGATACCTCAGTACCTCCTCTACTGTTTGGCACACCCGGTGGGACACTTGCATTTCTATGAGAGGCCTTGAGCATAGTAAATAGTCCTCTTTTTCAATATTTTTTGCCCTATTGCAATTGCAAGTAGGTTCATGTCCCATACACGAGCAGATAAGGAGCCTCTTCATATACGAATGAGCCTTAACAAGTCAACTATATCTTCGACTAGTGAACCTACCTCCCCTCTACCCTCCTTGAATTTATCTATTGATTTGGGTGCGACACCACTGTCAAAGGAGAAGCATAGGAGAACATTAGAGTTCTCCTCACATACGTCAGAAGACACACCACTGCAAGTGGAGGATCTCTCTCATTTATTCTCCAGACTCAATATCAAGTTCCCTACCTTCAAGGGATAAGCTTATGAGGATGCTGATGATCATGTGAGGAGGCTCATCTCCTTATGCCGTGGACGAGGTTTACAGAATCGAGAGGATGCAATGCTGGTACTCTTCCAATCCACATTGGAAGGCCTTGCAAACAAATGGTACAATCAATATGCAGATGGCCATTTTGCTACATGGAAGGCTTTGAAGATGGTGCTCTCACAGACATTTCGGCCAAGTGACTCCTCCGAAAGAGCTCTAGATCAGCTAGAGAACTTAAGGTTGAGACCAAGTGAATCCTTCCATGAACTTCACACTAGGACAAAGCACTTGTTGCACGTCTTCCACATGCTCCAGGTGATTTCTTGGTTAAGAAATGGAAGTTAAGTCAGTCTCTTAGATTGGATGCAACCCTCGATGATTTTGTTGCAGCAGCATCATGCATTGAAGAAGCTAGGCAACATTTTGAAGGGGATACGCAAACGAATTATGCTGCAGAACTAGACCCTATTTGGCAACTGAGAAAAGAACTGGAGGCATTGAGAATGCAATAAAATCAACAAGAAGAGAAGGGCTTGCCACCACTGCATCGTACTGATGAAGAAGAAGCCCAGCTTTGTCGAGAGTTAGAAGATTTACAGACCACTCAGGATATAAGAAGGCAGATTTGGTGTAGGATATGTAATAACAATGGACATTCCAATGCTAATTGTCCTAACAAGGTAAGCTGTCAATTTTGTGGAAAGGATGGTCATGAAGCTAGAGACTGTTACTACCTCAAGGATACACAACAACGAGGTAACCCTCAAGCCTTGGATTCATATTATGCTAGTACTTTAAATCCACCTAATAGAGAGGAAAATCGTACGACAAAGCCTAGATATAATAGGCCATTGATGTGTTATCGCTGTGGGGAGTATGGCCATATGCAAAACAGGGTTCCCTTCTAGAAGATGCACCTCCTTGTCAGCATTGTCCAGAGGCCAAGGATCACTATACCAAAGATTGCCCAAGAAGCCATCCTGCTCCAATCCACATGATTGCAATCTCTCCACAAGAAGAAGGTATGACCACTCAGACTTATGCTATTTCATCCTCTACAATGCCCATGATGACTAGAGCGAGACAAGCAATAGCAATTCGTAGAGAGGAACAACAAGGATTCCAGGATAAAGAGGAGGAAAAGAAGGCTGGGTGGAAGGGCCAAGCAGAAATTGAAGGAGCTTATGAAAGGATGGCTACTTCTCTAAGGGACCAACCAACAAGTCTGCAAGAAGACACTCATGAGGTAAACATTGAATAGATCTTGAAAGGTATTCATCACAAGGTTAGTCTGTACGAACTTATAGGGATGGATTCAACAAAAAGAAGTGACTTATTGAAGATTATACACTCTGCTCACTTGATCCAATCACCCAGTATAGATGGTTTCATGGTTGATTTTCCCCTGCACCCTTGGCAGACTACCAAAGCTCAAGATTATCTGTTTGTATAAAGGATGAAGCTCTCACAGGTGTGATCATAGATGGAGGCTCTGGTATCAGATATACCTCAAGGGTGGACTAGAGAACATATTGCAGAATATAAGCTAAAATCCACTCCCACATACAATGGAGATGATTTCTCAACTAAGACTAGTTCTCAAAACACTAGTTCAAGAAGTAAATCTAGGGGATGAAGAGAACCCTCAAGTAGTCCACTTAGGCTCCTGGCTATGGCATTATCGCCCTTTACTACACAGGTAACTTCTTTACTTTTTGCCTACAAAAATATCTTCGCATGGTCCTACAAAGATCTAACAGGGATACTAGAGGAGCTTGGATTACATCGGATACCCTTAGTTGAGGGAGCCGCACCTACAAGAAGTAGGCCATATCGACTCAATCCAAAGTATGCAGAGGCGGTAAAATTGGAAATTACAAAACTAGAAGAAGCATGTATAATTGTTCCAGTAGAACATTCGAGGTGGCTTTCTTCTATGGCTATTGTACCCAAGAAAAATAGTGGAAAAATAAGATTTTATGTTGATTTTCATGCCTTAAATAAAGTGACTGTTCAAGATGGATTTCCTTAGCCCTTTACAAAGCAAGTACTTGAGGAAGTAGCCGGTCACACTTTGTATAGCTTCTTGGATGATTTTAGTGGCTACAATCAGATAGTGATCCATCCTGATGATAGGGACAAAACAACCATTATTACTCCATGGGGCACTTATGTCTATACTCGCATGGCTTTTGGCTTGAAGAATGCACCAACTTCATTTAATAAAAAAATGTATCTGATATTGGGCGTGGTTAACAACCTTTCTCCGCATTTTCATGGATGACTTTTCAGTGTTTTCAAGCACAGATAGAAGAGCAGCAATTCAAGATTTCCATGATCATTTGGAAAATCTAAAGGAGATCTTTGAGAAATGTCTCAAAACAGGTTTGAAGTTAAATCTTGCTGCATTCTGTGAACTAAAATTGAGGTGATGTACTGCTCCACTTTTAAGTGTTCCTAGCTGGTCATTGGAGTTTCATGTGCATACAGATGCCAGTCTCTCTCTCTCTATCTTCCACTTCCTCTGCCTGTGTCATCCCTTCCTTTTCCTTTCTGTGCTTTTATTATTCTTCATTATATGATCTCCTCTGGCATCCGCGCTTACGGAAATCAGAAAACTGCATGCACGAACTGTTTTGGAGCGCGCGCTTTGCTCGATGCCCAAAAGAAACTTGGCGATGAAGGAAATAATGTCCAAGAAACTGTAGACATCGTGAACAACCCTCGTGGATCGACAGGGATTCAGAACGGAGATGAAGCACGGAATGTTTTCCCTGGTTAGTTAAATCTTGCACCGCGGATTCCCATCCCACCATCTGCTCCTTCTTTCACTGATCTCTTGGACTACATACCAGTAGCCAACAGCTCTTTCCACCGTAATATGCCCCGCAGATGATCGCCTCTTCCACCATCCAGCCCCTCATCCGATGAATTCCCTGACTATCCCCCTGCGCGAATCCACCCGCAACGCACATCGTCGTCAATGGAGGAGGTTCATAACGGGGCTTTCTTTAGTTTTACCGACAATGCCAAATTTAGAACATCTATTCGTCCTCGTAACATCGTCCACATGTATAGTTCATTTCTCTCTACATCCTCCATCTTTTCATTCAAACTCATATCTTCCTTTTCATGCTCTGCCTCAATGTTGTTGACGCCGTTGTCTTTTATGAGGTGGAGTTGCTACCTCCATTCAAATGTCCAACAATAGGGGCTTCCATGAATTTGAAAAATTCACATCCAACATAAGCTATTGTACCCTTGTGATGTTACCATAGTTGAGATTCTCATTACTTCTTCCACCATGGAGACATACAACTATGTTTTGTGTATTGCTTTCATAGGTGGAGGAATAGAAAATGAAACTGGATTATGAGATGAGATGTTCTCTATAATTATGAATCCACCACCATCTTAGATATATTCTTCATAGAGATTGGAAAGTTCATGCTGCATATTTCAGTGGAGAGATATGTACAAAGTTCTTGGATCTACTTTTGAGCTTGTGTTTGGGCCCCTTAGGAAATTATTAATTTTTACATGTTTAATACTATGTTTTTTTGTAATAAAATACTATACAATCAATTTTGTTTTATTGTCTCTCATATCTATGGAGATTCGTTTTTAATAGAGGATTTGCGGCGTTTTATTATATTCCTTATCCCTATAAAAATATAGAAATACAATTCTTAATCATCATGCTCTGTCATGTACACGCCCAAAGTGGGTGAAAATGAAGGTAACAAGGATGATGCAAAAGGTGACCATGCCCATTTTTCTTTCTCACTAGCTGACAAGTCTGAATTAGTAGGCTTGAATAGTCATCAACATTGTTGCCAAAATTTTTGGGCAGTCCTTCATACAACAAGGGATTCAACAATCAACATAGCATCTTAACTTCAACACTAGTGAAAGGAATGCTTCGGGTTTATGAGGTGGCTCTAGATGAGCTGGTTGAGCTTTTCAAAGCTTGTCTATGTTAACTTGAGTCACTTGCCATTTTATGTCACACTCTGGGTTTGGTTTATGTGACTCTTCTTTTTCATGCTCTCAAGAGTAGAAGTGCAGGTGCTTAGATTCACATGATTGCTCTATCCAACTTGTTTGGAGTGGTACGGATAGTCATTAAGAAGAAGATTTATCATGCACTTCAGACAGTGAGAGTAGTTGTATATAGTGGGTGATGAGGCTATTCTTTCTATATTACATGTTGTTAAAAATGAGGATTGAGATGTCACTAGATGATTCCTTGTGGACACTATGCTTTATGTACTCTTCTCATTAGCATATATCGTGGGTATTTGGAAATATTGTTGCTATTGTAGTGTTTGACTCATGTTGATCTCTCCAATTCCTTGAGCATGCATGGGTTATCTAGATTATATCTGATGAGGTGCTTTTAGAGGATTGTAGGCTTGGTCTACTAAAAGAGATTATGGAACATAATGATTTGAATTTTAGGGCTCTAATTGTTGATCCAAATACCCCACTTCTCAAGTCCCTAGGACAGGTAGTGCAACAGATCAAGGAGCACTTAAGCCTCTCCTATAAAGATTTGAAGATACATATTCACTAGCAGACTCCTCTAGAGAAGTTGAAGGAGTTGGTGCTTCTTGATAGTTCCGATATATTCAATCAACTCCTCAAACGTTTGAAGCATTTTTTTATAAGTTATAAGTGTTAGCAATCATGTATGCATATTCCTCTTTAGGTTAGTATCCTAATGTGGATCATGGTTGTGGCTTCTCCTTATCTTTGTGTTTCACTCGAGTCCTCTCATTTATTTAAATGCATTTGCTTATGGAATCTCCTAGTGAACTAAGCTTCAGGAAAAAAATGGTTGCTCATAGATTGGCATTTCGTAGTCTATTGAGAAACAATGTTTTTTTCTTCTCATTAGAAGGAATTTAAGAACTATGTTCCATGCAATGTCTAAACCCTTCCACTATTTTCCTCATTGACTTCGCAAGGCTTTGCATGAAATATAGACTCTCTTTGAGAGTATCATACTTAATGTTAGTGACATATATTCATCGGTGAATGCTTGCAAGAGGTCAACAATGCTTCTCAACTTTCTATTAGTTCAAGAGGTAAGCATTAGATGAAAGAATATGAAGGAGTGAACCAATTTCAAAAGAAATCACAAGAAGAAAGAAATGGATGAAGATGTTCCCTTAGTGGTAGACCTAAAAGAGTATGAGGAAGACCTAGATGAAATAAAAGCCCCAAGAGTTTCCAAAAGAAGGACTGTGAAGTTTAACATCAAAACAGATAACTTGCATGTACTAAAAATGAGAAGAAACTTTCTATTTTGGAAATCGAATATGCTCAATAATTTGCTTAGAGCTCACAACCTAGTATAAATTGACCAAAGAGATTTTGCAAATATCTAATTGGATTTTGTAGCTAACTAAAGAAATTTATTTCATCAATTTAGTCATACCATATACTCAGAAATGATAGTAACATATCATGGGGATCATTTTGATATTTCAGGATCTAGAAGATCTTAAAATACAGTCATCTTCTATGATTCATACCTCAAGTTCAACTAAACCAAATGTGATGAAAGTTTATAAGCAAGGAGTAGACACTATAATCTAACTAATCCAATTTTTTGCAAAGAAAATGCTTGAGTAGGCATAGAGAAATCGATTCCACAAGATCACCATAATGATGAAGATGTAGCAAAAACAGTAGATGGAGATATACTTGAAAAAATATATCAAAATATATATGGTAATGAGAATATGATAGAAGGGAACTCTATTGGACTACGTATAGATGAGATAAGCTCAATGTATGCTCATTGATGTAGCTCAATGTCTGTTAGAATGGCTCTCCTAGTCCTTGACTAAAAGCATTTCTATTTATACTCATATTTGAGTTCCAATTTGAATTTTACCTACCTAAAAATGATCCTATACTTTAGTGATGATTTGATTTGATTCTTCTTATCTTATGCGTCATAAGTTCAGTTTCCTTAATTCATGAGATTCTTTATTCCCTTGGCTTTTATAATTGCTCAAAGTAACTATGCCCAAAATGACTAGCATAAGCTCAGATGTAGTTCTTTCTTGTGAGGAAATGAAATGATGTGTTATCATGAATAATTAGCTAAGACTTTAAGCTTTCTAATTGTACCAACAGCTCTAATTCAAGTCTAAGATGCTTGAGTCTTCGTAACTTCATGATTTAGTGTAGTAAGGTGTAATGAACTAATGCTATCCCCAAATATATGTGAAGTTGTAGTATTCAACCCTTAATCAGATTATAGGCTTCTAATCCATATAGCTTCTTATGTTGCATTTGTAAATCGTGTGTATTCAGTCTCCTTTGATGAAAGAGCAATTGTAGGTTTCTTCTTGGAAGATGATGATACCAATTTAGTACCTACAAAAGTAATGTAATCTGATGTGCTCCTCCTTTAATCTTTAGAGCGTGCCCAATCTGCATAAGAAAAGGTTTGACTTTATATGAGATGTGCATGGATAGTATAATCCTTCGTTGATTGTACTCTTCAAATACTTTAGCGTTCTCTTGGCTGCTTCCATTGAGGCCACCTTGAAGTGTACATGAACTCACTCAGCACCCTAACTCTATAGCATATATCTACTCTAGTTGGAATAGTATAATTCAAGTTTCTAACTAAGCTTTGATAGGTAGTTATATCCTTAATGAGTTCTCCTTCATGAGCACTTAGATTTTTGTTTACATTCAAGGTTTTTAAGCGACCCTTCTAGTTTCCATCTTGAAATTGATAAGCATATCTCCAATTTATATTTTCCATATTGAACTTGGTAACTATATCTCCAATGTACTTTCTCTGAGCTAAGAACATACCTTTCTCTACATATACCACTTCCACACCTAGAAAGTATGTGAATAGGCCGAGCTCATTGATCTTGAACTTTTTCCCTTCCATGGGCTGGTTGGCTTGCCTTTGATGTGCCTTAATCCAAGCCTCTTTGATTTTTCTTCTTTCCCATCTTCTCAAGGGATTGTGAATGATTCAACTTTTGCCTCTCTACATTTTCCTTCTTTTCTACTTGAGTCATAACAACTAGAAGCTCCTCAAATCACAGAACTAGTCCTAGGCAAGTGCACATGTATTTTCTTTAGTTCTTGGTTTCTCCAAGTAACATTAATCATGTGCAAGGGATAGGAGTTACATTGCATATTGGTGGAGATAATTGCCTTCAACAAATATTTGTTGTAATGTTCCTTTGGAAGTACAAAAGGTATGTTCATAAATCTATCGATGTGATGTTCTCGAAAGAAAACGAGAAAGAAGGATCAATGTGTATGAGTAAGGCTTTTACATAATCATTGTTGGAGAGGAAACAAGCAGGCATCAATACAAGAGAGGGCATGAAGTCCAAACAGAAGATGACACAAGGAGTACAATGCAGAAGATAGGAAATGTGAAGCCTTTATATGGTAACATCAACCTATTGAGCAACGCATTCTATGTGCCAACTATTAATAAAAATATCATAAGTGTAGGTCAGATTTTTGAAAAAGGATTGCAGGTCAGATTCACAAAGAATGAAGCATTTGTTGAGATTCGAGATCACGGATTCAAGAGAATAGTAAGAGGAGAACATGCACGTGGAATATTTATATTTGAGCATAAGAATTTCCTTCCTAGTAAGCAATCATAAAGATTGAATACACACATGAACTTAGTCTGAAGTGAAGCATTATTTGACTAAAATCACATCAATGTAATCTCAGTGGGTCGGCACATTGACGTTGGATACCACACTAGTATCTTGTGGTTGGATGATGTTTTGATTTACTCTATGAATCTTTTTGAGAATCCTATCTCTTTCTCTTAAAGATAGATCCAAAGCTTTAGTATCTTGTTGAAATAGATCATTAGGAAATTAAAGTCATGAGTTAAACTCTTGGGTCATCAAGTATTTTGACTCATAGCAAGTTTATATCCTAGAAGTTTCAATTTGTTATACAGAGTTTTAGTTATTTCCTTCCACTTTCCAAATTATGTGGAATTGACTTAGATATGGTATCTTATTATTTTTGCAAAATTCCACGTTTAGCCGATTGGAACTAGATAACTAATTAAACATCCTAGATAGATGTTCTGTACAAGAACGTATTCAATCTTCAAAAGATGACAAGTCTAAGATTGACTTATTCATTTGGGTCTGCTTCCAATTACTAGCATAACTCTCATGACCTAGAGTTTAGTACAATCTAGAATAGTGAAGTAAGGAATTGCTCATAAGATTGACAATTTCCAAGAATTTTCAGCTAAAGTCTTCGAGAAAAGTGTTCTAAGTTCGAAGATTTTCATTTTAAATTTGACTTGGTCAAGATATATTAAGGTTGAACCAAAGTAAAGGGACACATTTTTCCTATAGTTTACATAGGATTCTCAAGCGTATTAGGACAAAGTGGTCCTCAACTCGGGTGAGTAAATCAAGTAACTATTGGATGGGAGTAAACCATTATAGAAAGATCCAAGTTCGATGAATAAGACAAGCAAACTTCAAGTTATTCAAATCAAATTCATATGAATCAAGAGTTCTTAAAGTCTTGTGAGGGATAAGAATCCCACCTTAATAACTAAGTCCATGCACCTGTTATGCCCAAAAATGAACTACTAATTAGAGCCATTTCATATATTTGTGCCTAGATTGCACATCGAGATACAATGAAGTGGCTAGGGATGTCTTTAGATCCATCCTTATTATTCATTCACTATTTTGTACTTTGACCACTTTATCAAAGTGCAAAGCTAGATGGTGTTTTGAATCATTTGGATAGAGATCCTACCAGAGAGATGAGAATATTCTTAGAGTTTTAGAAAATGACCATCTCCTTATGATTTAAGAACAAGAGGCTTTGCATGGGGAGAGTATTTTGCCCAAAGAGCTCTAGGGCCTTCTAACTCTAGAAAATGTAGTTAACTTTAAGCCTAGTGGTACTTAACTCAAGTGGTGACTACACCAACCACTGGTGGACTCTAGTGGAACGTACTAAAGCACTGGTGGAGATCACTCCAACCACTAGTAGAGGATATTAAAGGAGTGGAGGAGGTTGCGGAAGACTTATCCAGTCTCACTATAAGAGATGTATGCTAGTTGCTCATAGGTGATTAATAAGCCTAATTGGCTTCTTTTGGGTAACTAATTGTATGGAGTAGAGTTAGTGATACTATGACGGTTTCCATGTTAGTACTTGTAGTTTTATGAGATTTTGACATTGATCATATGCTCATTTTGCATAAGAGACTCTCGCAAAAGATTTTCCAAAGTTTTCTGCTTTTGCCAACTATATAGTGGTCAATATAGTCCTTGATATAATTATTGATGTGAGCACATTCACTCTCACATAATCCTTTTGGTGGTTCATTATTTTTTATAAATCCATTTTCTTTAGAGAGTTTTGATTTTATTCTTAAAATCTCACACTTGTTGATCCTTTCTTGAGCCTTAGTGGTGTGTAGACTATTCTAGCTCCATTTTCATTCTAGTCAGTCCTCTATCATCATGGAATAAAAAATCTCAAGCATATTTGGTAGACCTGGATCTAGTGCTAGTGCTCCCAAGAGGACCTTGAACTTGCAATGCAAATACCATTTTGAGATCCGAAAATTTGATGGCACAAACTTTTCTCTATAGAAGAATCATATTAAAGATGTGTTGATTCCGAGGAGACAATGAAAGCAAGTGGTGGACTCTAGTGGAACGTACTAAAGCGGTGGTGCAGATCACTCCAACCACTAGTAGAGGATATTAAAGGAGTGGAGGAGGTTGCGGAAGACTTATCCAGTCTCACTATAAGAGATGTATGCTAGTTGCTCATAGGTGATTAATAAGCCTAATTGGCTTCTTTTGGGTAACTAATTGTATGGAGTAGAGTTAGTGATACTATGACGGTTTCCATGTTAGTACTTGTAGTTTTATGAGATTTTGACATTGATCATATGCTCATTTTGCATAAGAGACTCTCGCAAAGGATTTTCCAAAGTTTTCTGCTTTTGCCAACTATATAGTGGTCAATATAGTCCTTGATATAATTATTGATGTGAGCACATTCACTCTCACATAATCCTTTTGGTGGTTCATTATTTTTTATAAATCCATTTTCTTTAGAGAGTTTTGATTTTATTCTTAAAATCTCACACTTGTTGATCCTTTCTTGAGCCTTAGTGGTGTGTAGACTATTCTAGCTCTATTTTCATTCTAGTCAGTCCTCTATCATCATGGAATCAAAAATCTCAAGCATATTTGGTAGACCTAGATCTAGTGCTAGTGCTCCCAAGAGGACCTTGAACTTGCAATGCAAATACCATTTTGAGATCCGAAAATTTGATGACACAAACTTTTTTTATAGAAGAATCATATTAAAGATGTGTTGATTCCGAGGAGACAATGAAAGCAAGTAAATGGAATCTCAAAAAAGCATGTTGATATGGATGATGATGTTTGGGATGAGTTGGAAGAAATGGCAAGGTCTACCATTCAATTGCACCTGGGAGATAATGTTTACTTTATAGTATAAGATTGTGAAAATGCAGAGCAGATTTGGAAAAAGTTATGTAATACATACAAAAAAGAAACGGCATCAAATAAAGTGTATGTGATGAGAAAGTTATATGACCTTCAAATGAAGGACATACATAGTGTTGATGTTGATATAAATGAGTTTGATGCTATATTCTCCCAGCTATAGGCTCAGAAAACGGATATGGATAATGAATTCAAAGCATTGAGGTTATTATGTGCCTTATGATCCTCATGAGGTATGTTTTGCATAGCTATTAGCAGTCGTGCACTTGGTGGTAAATTGATCTATGTTGATATATGTCAACACTCTTGAGTGAGAAGTTTCAAATCCATGGTTGAAACTTAGAGTGGATATGCGTCTAATGTGTGTGATTTTTACCAAGGAAAGAATTAACAACGTGGAAGGAGCAAGAGTGTGAGGCATTGAAGAATGTTAAAGATAAAGGATGGTCTCAAGGGGTGTGAGTTGAGACCAACGGGAAGATCAAAACTGAATTCGCTATGGCCTTATTATTTGTCTACATGGAGGGTGTTTCTTTAGCGTACTTTAGGATGTAAGACATTATTCAGTATTGTCATAAGTGTTTATCTATGTCTAATGGCTTAGGCTATATAATAACTATTTAACTATTGTATATATGGTTGTGCAGCTTGATACCTAGATAGACCATACTCATAGAATTACGAGACTAAGGTTTCACTAGTAATGCGATTCTTTATGAACTCCTCTTCTTCTAATTCCATATCAGCTACATTTTGCTTGGATTGAGTATTATATTTATTGATGAAGGCAAAAAATACTCTAAAATAAAAGATGTAGAAATGGTATTTTCCTTTGGAGAATCATTACTCACAGACTCATTCGTAGACTCATTACTCATAGATATCTGAAACAAATATAGAACAATATAAATTGCCAATTGATCAATGAATAATCCTAAAACTGTTTTCTTGATAATGCTAATGAATGGAAACTACTTCAATAATCTTATACAACTATAAGTACCTTCTTTTGGGGATGCAGCTTTTCAGTATGCACGTTTGGCATTATTTTTCTGTATTGTTAATAAGCAAAGGGAAACTCCTTGCTTAGTAGGTCTCCCTTGCCATCTTTCACCTAAAGTTTAGGTTGCCGTATCTTATTAGATGTGAGGATCCAACATTAAAATATCCTTCTCATGCAAAAATTAAACTCCAAACCTTGTTAAAAAAAAAAACTCATGATTTTCAAAAATCTCTATATCACTCCAAAATCGGTTACATGAGACTAATGATTATCATAAAAAAAGGCTCACATATACACACATAGACAATGGTGCCTTAGTTGTAGATTTTTCAAACAAAAAGCCAAAGACATAATGATTGAGTATGAAACTTTTTTGAGGTATCAAAAAAGACAAATTGACAAAGTAATTTGCATTAAATAAGAATAATATAAATTAGTATTAAATAAGAATAATAAGAATTGGTATATCATGACATCATCCAATGTCTAGTATGTTGAGTGTCTCTTTGAATTAGGCAAAATTAGTAGCATCTAAATTTTTTATGATATTTACAACCTTCTCCGTTGAGTAAATGTATCGATATCATCTTCTTAAATCTTTGTTAGAAACGTGTCCATGGAAAGGCTTAGGCCAATCAAGAGCCTCCTAAATTAGGTCGGAATGCTTTCTCATAGTCATGAATCCATTCAAATTTGTTCAATACTTGAAATAGGGGTTCACCTATGAAAGAAAACATATGATTAAACCATTAATATTAAACACAACGTCCAATAAAATCTTGATCTTTCTTGACGTTTGTAGGATTTTTTAGCTCTATACGAATTTGATCTTATCTTCATGTAGAGATTCTATTTCTGGAGACAATGTGTTCCAAAATCTTACTGGTTTTGCACCATGAAGTGACATCTTCCTTTTGGGGTTTGATACACATAGTATTGTATATATTTTGTAGACATTCAATACAGGTTTAGAATATGTATAATGTGTCTTTTTGCATATGCATAGAGATAATCTATGTACCTTTCGAGAACTTGCATAAAATTCACTTGGCACATTAGGCATTAGAAGGTAGCTGAGACCTTGGTCGAGTCAAAGAGCATGAAGAAAAAATGCAAAGATACCTCATTCGGTAGTTTTTTTCTTTTGGGTCTTGATGCGCAATCGCTATTTAATTATAGCTCGATAATCCATATAAGGTATTGTAGACTTCTTGGTGTGGCACCCTTTCATGAAGACGATCGATGATTCAAAGGCAATAACTACCACGGACCATTATTGCACTCAGCTTCTTGAGATCTATGCATACACATAAACTTTTCATTCTTCATGGCCACCATGATAAAAGTCATGAGAGAGTGTTGTCCCCCTCCATTTGAACTTAGGCCGACACCTCTTGTGCCATAAGTTAAAGTCAAAGTAGAATCTATATATTTGGGTTTGCGCTTGGGAAATGGCTAGGTATACTCTAGCACATCTTTATGGATGGTAATTATTTGTTTGTGAGGGAAACAATTAGCTTGCTGATGCTTTTCCTGTACCGTATATGCATGTCAAGAGCTATTAACTATAGCTCAGAAGATGGTTGAATCAATTAACATGGCAAGCCCCAATCCTTAGTCCAAGGAACGCCTATTTTAGGTTTTATATATAATATTTGTACTTCACATGTAAAATTATTACGCAAGGGGAGTCGAAACCTGTCGAGTTCTTTTGAGCCGACGGACCTAAAAGATCTTATTTATGCTTCGAGATTCTACGTCTTTAGCTCATGTCTGCGGAAAGGAAAATTTCCCTCACATCTGGTGCTGCCCTCACTTTTGCCCTCACTTTGTTTCGTTCCTTCGATTCGAAACCTTGACTCTTTCTCTCTCAGTGTGTGCGTTAGTTTTCTACGATTCTCTCTCTCTCATAGTGTGTGCGTTAGTTCTCGAAAACACACACACTCTCTCTCTTAGTGTATGCGTTAGTTCTCGAACCTTCTCTCTCGATCTTCCACTTCCTCTGCCTGCGTCATCCCTTCCTTTTCCTTTTCTGTGCTTTTATTATTCTTCATTATATGATCTCGTCTGGCGTCCGCGCTTACCGAAATCAGAAAACTGCATGCAGGAACTGTTTTTCGAGCGCGCTCTTTGCTCGACGCCCAGCAGCAACTTGGCGACGAAGGAAATAATGTCCAAGAAACGGTAGACGTCGTGAACAACCCTCGTGGATCGACAGGGATTCAGAACGGAGATGAAGAACGGAATGTTTTCCCTGGTCAGTTAAATCTTGCACCGCGGATTCCCATCCCACCATCTGCTCCTTCTTTCACTGATCTCTCGGACTACATACCAGCAGCCAAGAGCTCTTTCCACCGTAATATGCCCCGCAGACGATCGCCTGTCCCACCATGCGGCCCTTCATCCGACGAATTCCCTGACTATCCCCCTGAGCCAATCCACCCGCAACGCACACCGTCATCAATGTAGGAGGTTCATAACGGGGCTGAATTTAGTTTTACCGACAACGCCGAATTTAGCACATCTATTCGTCCTCGTAACGTCCGTGTGCCTCCGTCGGGCCCCTCTCACGGCTTGTCTGATGATGCATCTCCTGACTTTGTTGCTCACAGGAGACATCATCCGCCCACCATCTCTAACTGATCGCATTGCCGTTTCTTATGTTGCTGCTGTTGTAGTTTCTCTCCGCCACACACCGCCACACAGTTACGTCTTCATAGCTGACATGCCTTTTCGTAACTTTTAGTTTACCTACTTACACAGCCGGCTGTACTTGAGAGCCGGGTATGGAGTTCAAGCTGTACTTGAGACTCTGAAATTAAACATTCATGTAGTTGCATTTTGGAAATTAATTTTGCAAAATGCTCCATTTCTCAAATATGTTGTTCTAAACTCAGCAGGATTATTTTGTCGTCTCTATGACTCTTTCTAACATTTTCTTTGCAGCATGCATTGTTTCCTAAAAATATGCTGGTTTCTCCAATACAAAAGAGACTTGATTATTCTTATGTTTCTTTGCATTTGAAGGTTGGGCATGAACAATGAAGTGACCTTCTGATTTTGGATATTATGAACTCACTTTTCTATTATATGAGACAATTCCACATTTTGTTTTTTTCTCTCTAGTTGTACTGCAAGGTTCAGCTTAGCCCCTCAACTATAATCGCTTGAAAGCACTGCAAGAAACTTATTTAAGTGTCAGCGTCGATTATTTTGAATACTTCATTTGTCTCTGTATCGTCCATATGTATGGTTCATTTGTCTTTGTATCGTCGAGCTTTTCATTCAAATTCACATCTTCCTTTTCATGCTCAGCCTCCATGTTGCTGACCTCATTGTCTTTTATGACGTGGAGTTCCTACTTCCATTCAAATGTCCAATAATGGGGAAGAGATTGCACATGCACTTGTAGACTCTACTTACATTTGCTTCTTTCTCATCTTTCTCAAGGGATTATGAATGGTTCATCTTTTTCCTCTCTACGTTTTCCTTCTTTTCTACTTGAGTCATAACGATTAGAAGCGCCTCAAATCACACCTCTTTGATTTTTCTCCTTTCTCAACTTCTCAAGGGATTATGAATGATTCATCTTTTGCCTCTCTACGTTTTCCTTCTTTTCCACTTGAATCATAACGTCTAGAAGCTCCTCAAATCACACCACTAGACCTAGGCAAGTGCACATGTATTTTCTTTATTTGTTGGTTTCTCCAAGTAACATTAATCATGTGCAAGGGATAGGAGTTACCTTGTGTATTGGTAGAGATAATTACCTTCAACCAATCTTTAGTGTAATGTTCCTTTGGAACTACAAAAGGTGTGTTCCTAAATCTATCGATGTGATGTTCCCAAAAGAAAACGAGAAAGAAGGATTAATGTGTATGAGTAAATCTCTTATATAATCATTGTTGGAAAGGAAACAAGCAAACATCAATCCAAGAGATGGCATGAAGTCCAAACAGAAGATGATACAAGGCATACAATTGAGAAGATAGGAAATGTGAAGCCTTCATATGGTAACATCAACCTATTGAGCAAGGTATTCTATGTGCCAACTATTAATAAAAATCTCATAAGCGTAGGTGAGATTGTTCAAAAAGGATTGTAGGTCAGATTCACAAAGAATAAAGCATTTATTGAGGATCCACATCATGGACTCAAGAGAATAGTAAGAGGAGATAATTCAGGTGGATTATTTATATTTGAGCCCCAAGATATTAGAAGCATTGAATTGTTCAATAATGGTAGCCAAACCTTATCAAAAATGGAAATTCGGCACAAGAGATTAGCTCATATAGGTGAAAGGACTTTGACATTGAAATAATCATTTTCACGAAGGAAGTTCCTAGTGTAACCAGGTAAGTTTAATCTTTTGACTCTAAAAATTGCACATGAATTTCATTCCTAGTAAGGAATCATAAAGATTGAATATAGGCATGAGCTTAGTCTCAAGTGAAGCATTATTTGATTAAAATCACATCAATTCAATCTCAGTGGGTCGGCACATTGACGTTGGCTACCACACTAGTATCTTGTGGTTGGATGATGTTTTGATTTACTCTATGAATCTTTTTGAGAATGCAATCTATTTCTCTTAAAGATAGATACAAAGCTTTAGTATCTTGTTGAAATAGATCATTAAGAAATTAAAGTCTTGAGTTAAAGTCTTGGGTCATCAAGTATTTGACTCATAGCAAGTTTATATCTTAGAAGTTCTAATTTGTTATACTGATTTTTAGGTATTTTCTTCCATTTTCCAAATTATATGGAATTGACTTAGCTATGGTATTAGATTCTATTTGTAAAAGTCCACAATTAGCCGATTGGAACTAGACAACTAATTAGACATCCTAGATAGATGTTCTGTACAAGAACGTATTCAATCTTGAAAAGATGATAAGTCTAAGATTGACTTATTTATTTGGGTTTGCTTCCAAATAGAGCCATTTCATATATCTGTGCCTAGATTGGACATCGAGATATAATGGAGTCGCTAGGGATGTTTTTAGATCCATTCTTATTATTCATTCACTATTTTGTACTTTGACTAGTTTATCAAAGTGCAAAGCTAGATGGTGTTTTGAATCATTTTTCCCACCAGAGCGATGAGACATGTTCTTCTAGTTTTAGAACATGACCATGGTTTTCTGATTTAAGAACATGAGGCTCAGGGGTTGCCTACGGCTTTTATATATAGCTTTATTTTTAGGACTAAAATCTTTCCCAAGGAGGGAAGAATGTAATAAAGTAAGTTTATGATCTAAGGGTGTGGTAGCTTTAGACAAATTTGAAATCCCACACCATTTGGTCACTCATATATGGCTAAAGATCTTCAGACTAGACTTCCGTATAAGTTCATGTGCTCTCTCAATCAAGTGATCAACTTAACCTAGTGGTTATGTCTCAAGGTTGTGAAGGAAGAGGTCTTGGGTTCAACCCCCATGGGGAGCATGGGTAGAGTATTTTCTCCAAAGAGCTCTAGGGCCTTCTAACTCAAGAAAATATGAGTTAACTTGAGCCAAGTGGGACTTAACTCAAGTGATGAGTACACCAATCATTAGTGGACTCTAGTGGAAGGTACTAAAGCAATGGTCGAGATCACTCGAACCACTAGTAGACTCTAATGGAGGATATTAAAGGAGTGGAGGAGATTGCACATGCACTTGTAGACTCAACTTATATTTGTCATCCTCGTTGATTCAAGCAGCTCTGTATATAGGCATAAGGTTGGGAGGAGAGTCATCTCTGTAGCACGTGGTGGTAGTAATTTTCTACTTTCTTGCATTGAGCCTAATAGCTGAGTGGATGGATAGACACTTACATGTATTTTTGGCCAGTGTTTGGGCTATTAATTCAATCTTTTCGTAGCATTTCAAAGCATCCATTAAGCACATAAATACTATATATAATCCTATGAATATCGCTTATGTAGATCCATGTGGTCATTGATATAGGAGTTAGCCTTTTTGCATAAAGCCTTTTACATTTGATAAAGAGGGTTGTCATGAGTTTTTTTAACCAGGAGATACACAGATGTAAATATCTATTTAGTGATGCGAGTGGAAGACTTATCCAGATGTATGCTAGTTGCTCATAGGTGATTGATAAGCCTAATTGGCTTCCTTTGGGTAACTAATTATATGGAGTAGAGTTAGGGATTCACTATGTAAGCTTCAATGTTCGTACTTGTAGTTTTATGAGATCGACATTGGTCATTTTGATATTTTATGAGATTTTTTGGTTTTGTCAACTATATAGTGGTCAATTTTGTCCTTGATACACTTATTGATGTGAGCACATTCACTCTCACATAATCCTTTTGGTTGTTCATTATTTTTCATTAATCCATTTTCTGGAGAGATTTTTGATTTTATTCTTAAAATCTCATACTTGTTCATCGTTTCTTGAGCCTTAGTGGTGCCTAGACTATTCTAGCTTCATTTTCATTCTAGTTAGTCCTCTATCATCATGGAATCAAAACTCTCAAGCACATTTGGTGGACCTGGGTCTAGTGCTAGTGCTCCCAAGAGGACCTTGAACTTGCAAGGCAAATAACATTTTAAGATCCAAAAATTTGATGGCACAAACTTTTCTCTATAGGAGAATCTTATTAAACATGTGCTCATTCCGAGGAGACAATGGAAGCAAGTAAATGGAATATGAAAGAAGCATGTTGATATGGATGATGACATTTGGGATGAGTTGGATGAAATGGAAAGCTCTACCATTCAATTGCACCTAGTAGATAATGTTTACTTTATAGTATTAGATTGTGAAAATGCAGAGCAGATTTGGAAGAACTTATGTAATACATACGAAAAGGAAACGGCATCAATTAAAGTGTATCTGATGAGAAAGTTATATGATATTCGAATGAAGGACACACGTAGTGTTGCTGTTGATATAAATGAGTTTGATGCTATATTCTCCGAGCTATAGTCTCAGAAAATGGATATGGATAATCAAATGAAAGCATTCTTGTTGTTATGTGCCCTGGGATCATCTTGAGATTCATTTTGCATAGCTATTAGCAATAGTGCACTTGATGATAAATTGGTCTATGTTGATACATGTCAACACTCTTGAGTGAGAAGATTCATAGAAAATCCATGGTTGGAACGTAGAGTGGAGATGCGTATAATGCGTGTGATTCATTCCAAGGAAAGAATTAATAATGTGGAAGGAGCAAGAACAAGGAAAATAATGCTCAATGGAATAAGAGTAGAAGTAAATCAAGGAAGAGGGATATTGAATACCATTATCATCACAAGAAAGCACATAAGACTGTGTGGCATCGAAGAATGCTAAAGCTAAAGGATGATTTCAAGAGGTATGAATTGAGACCAATGGGAAGATCAAAACTGAATTTGCTATGGCCTCATTGTTTGTCAACATGCAGGGTGCCTTTTTAGCATACTTTAGGATGTAAGACGTGATTCAGTGCTGTGAGAAGTATTTATCTATGTCTAATGGCTTAAGCTATAGAATAACTAAGATCAACCTATTTAACTATTGTCCATATGGTTGTGCACCTTGATACTTAGATAGACCATACTCATAGGATTATGAGACTAAGGTTTCACTACTAATGAAATTTTTGATCAACTCCTCTTCTTCTAATTCTATATTAGCTATATTTTGCTTGGATTGACTATTATATTTATTGGTGACGGCAACAAATACTCTAAAATAAAAGATGTAGAAATGGTATTTTCATTCGTAGACTCATTACTCATAGACTCATTCCTAGACTCATTACTCATAGACATCTGAAACAAATATAGAACAATATAAATTGCCAATTGATCAATGAATAATCCTAAAATTATTTTCTTGATGCAACTTCGTTTCCATATGCATCTTTGGCATTATTTATCTTTATACTTAATAAGCAAAGGGAAACTCCTTGCTTAATAGGTCTCCCTTGCCATCTTTCACCTCAAGTTTAGGTTGCCATATCTTATTCGATATAAGGTAGAAATTGGATATTTGGGATGCTTATTACCCACTTTTTAATGGTTTTCGATATAAAATAATCATAAAATTATTGCAATAAGAAATAATGATTGAGGATCCAACATTAAAATATCCTTCTCATGCAAAAATTGAACTCCAAACCTTGTTCAAAATAAACATAAAAGTCTTATGATTTTCAAAAATCTCTATATCACTCCAAAATTGGTTACATGAGATTAATGATTATCACAAAAAAAGACTCACATATACACACATAGACAATGGTGCCTTAGTTGTAGATTTTGCAAATAAAAAGCTAAAGACATATTGATTGAGTATGAAACTTTATGAGGTATCAAAAAAGATAAATTGAAGAAGTAATTTCCATTAAATAGGAATAATACAAATTGGTATTAAATAAGATTAATAAGAATTGATATATCATGAAATCAGCCAATATCTAGCATGTTGAGTGTCTGTTTGAGTAAATATATCGATGTCATCTTCTTTAATCTTTTTTAGAAACCTATCCATGGAAAGGCTTAGGCCAATCAAGAGCCTCCTAAATTGGGTCGGAATGCTTTCTTCAATCATCAATTCATTCAAATTTGTTCAATAGTCGAAATAGGGGTTCACCTATGAAAGAAAACATATGAATAAACCATTAATATTAAACACAACGTAGAATAAAATCTTGAGCTTTCTTGACGTTTCTAGGATTTTGTAGATCTACATGAAATTGATCTTATCTTCATGTAGAGACTCTATTTTTGGAGACAATGTGTCTAAAAATCTTACTTGTTTTGCACCATGAAGTGACATCTTTCTTTCGGGGCTTGACACATAGAGTATTGTGTATATTTTGCAGATATTAAATATAGGTTTGGAATATTCATAGTGTCTTTTTGCATATGTATAGAGATAATCTATGTACCTTTCGATAACTTGCATAAAATTCACGTGGCTCATTAGGCATTAGAAGGTAGTTGAGACCTTGGTCGAGTCAAAGAGCATGAAGAAAAAATGCAAAGATACCTCATTCGATAGTTTTTTTTTTTTGGGTCTTGATGAGCAATCGCTACTTAATTATAGCTTGATAATCCATATAAGGAATTGTAGACTTCTTGTTGTGCCACCCTTTCATGAAGACGGTCGATGCTTTAAAAACAATAACTATCACGGACCATTATTGCATTGAGCTTCTTGTGATCTATGCATACTCATAAACTTTTCATGGTTCATGGCCACCATGATAAAAGATATGAGAGAGTGTTCTCCACCTCCATTTGAACTTAGGGCGACACCTCTTGTGCCATAAGTTCAAGTCGAAGTAGAATCTATATGTTTGGGTTTGCGCTTGGAGAATGGCTAGGTATACTCTAGCACATCTTTATGGATGGCAATTATTTGTTTGTGAGGGAAACAATTAGCTTGCTGATGCTTTTTCCTGTACCGTATATGCATGCCAAGAGCTATGAACTATAGCTCAGAAGATGGTTGAATCAATTAACTTGGCATGCCCCAAACCTTAGTCCAAGGAACGCCTATTTTAGGTTTTATATATAATATTTCTGCTTCACATGTAAAATTATTACGCAAGGGGAGTCGAAACTTGTCGAGTTCTTCTGAGCCGACGGATAACCATTTTGAGTCGAAACTTGTCGAGTTCTTCTGAGCCGACGGACAACCATTCTGAGTCGAAACTTGTCGAGTTCTTCACCTCACCTGCGTCTTTAGCTCATGTCTGCGGAAAGTAAAATGATTTTCCTCACTTTGGCGCTCCTTCTTCTAACCACTGGTGAGTTTCGTTCATTCGTTTCGCAACCTTGACTCTCTCGGTCTCTCTCTCTCTCTCTCTCAGTGTGTGCCTTAGTTTTCGACGATTCTCTCTCTCTCATAGTGTGTGCGTTAGTTCTCGAAAACACACTCTCTCTCTCTCTGAGTGTATGCGTTAGTTCTCGAGCCTTCTCTCTCTCTGTGTCTCTCTCCCGATCTTCCACTTCCTCTGCCTGCGTCATCCCTTCCTTTTCCTTTCTGTGCTTTCATAATTCTTCATTATATGATCTCGTCTGGCGTCCTCGCTTACGGAAATCAGAAAAGTGCACGCAGGACGAAGAAAATAATGTCCAAGAAACGGTAGACGTCGTGAACAACCCTCGTGGATCGACAGGGATTCAGAACGGAGATGAAGAACGGAATGTTTTCCCTGGTCAGTTAAATCCTTCTTTCACTGATCTCTCGAATTTACCACATCTATTCGTCCTCGTAACGTCTGATGATCCATCTCGTGACTTTGTTGATCACTTGACACATCATCCGCCCACCATCTCTAACTGATCGCTTTGCCGTTTCCTCTGTTGCTGCTGTTGTAGTTTCTCTCCGCCACACAGTTACGTCTTCTTAGCTGACATGCCCAAAAAAAAGCGCTCGATGGCACAGAAGGAAAATATGCTGAACAAGACGGAAAGACTGAAGGACTCATGTCAAGGATGTCGAATGTTACTATACGCTCAAGAAGACAACCAATCGCCAAATGCATTATTCAAGAGAAATTTGTCTGCCATTACTACAGTGACATACAAAGGCAACGGAGCCGTGGGACCTCAAAGGTTGGAAGCTTGATCGTGAATTTACTGGGAGCCACGAAATTCGATATGTTTGCTCATTCAGAGAGATTTGCTCATCCAAAACATACTCTTGCTTGCTTATGAGTCTCCCACATTGCCTTTCTCTCTCTGAGTGTATGTCTTGCGAAAAAAAACCAAGCGAGTGAGGATGCCCGCTCTTTCTGAGATCATATCTACAAAAAAAGAAATATCGTGCTATCTAGCCTTCCGCCTCAGATCAAGTGTGCCCCTTAGACGGTTTCATATACGATGCAGCCAGGAGAGCGGATACATGCGTGCCCCCTCCTTTTTCATCTCTGTGTAACCCCCTTTTCCAAAAAACGAGCTTCCTCTCTTTGTAGCTACCAATCAGAGCTGTTCTTTCCAAAAAAGAATGACGGATCCCCCTACTTTCTAGATATGTTTTGGTAGGTACGCATGCTAACGCGAAGCATGTTTTGAATCATTTGGGTAGGGATCCCACCACATAGATGAGACATGTTCTTATAGTTTTAGAACATGACCATGTTCTTCTAACTTAAGAACATGAGGCTCGGGGATTGCCTAAGGTATTATATATAGCTCTTATTTTGAGGACTAAAATCTTTTCCAAGGGGGGAAGAATGTAATAAAGTATGTTTGTAATCTAAGGTTCTCGTTGGTTTAGACAAATCTGAAATCTGACACCATTTGGTCACTCATGTATGGCCAAAGAACTTGAGAATAGACTTAAGCATAAGTTCATGTGCTCTCTTAATTGGGTGATCCACTTAGCGTAGTGGTTAAGTCTCAAGGTTGTGAAGGAAGAGGTCTTGGGTTCAACCCCCATGGGGAGCATGAATGTTTTGCCCAAAGAGCTCTAAGGCCTTTTAACTCAAAATAACTTGAGTTAACTTGAGCCTAGTGGGACTTAACTCTAGCGGCAAGTACACCAATCACTAGTGGACTCTGGTGGAAGGTACTAAAGGAGTGGTCGAGATCACTCCAACCACTAGTAGACTCTAGTGGAAGATATTAAAGGAATGGATAAAACATTCATGTAGTTACATTTTGGAAATTAATTTTGTAAAATGCTCCATTTCTCAAATATGTTGTTCTAAACTCAATAGGATTAATTTGTTGTCTCTATGACTCTTTCTAACATTTTCTTTGCAGCATGCATTGTTTCCTAAAAATATGATGTTTTTTCCAATATAAAAGAGGCTTGATTATTGTTATGTTTCTTTTCATTTGAAGGTTGGGCATGAACAATGAAGTGACCTTCTAATTTTGGACATTATGAACTGACTTTTCTATTATATGAGACAAATCCCATTTTGTTTTTTCTCTTTAGTTGTACTGCAAGGTTCAGTTTAGGCCCTCAACTTTAATCGCTTGAAAGCACTGCAAGAAACTTATTTAAGTGTCAGCGTTCATGATTTTGGATGCTTCATTTGTCTCTGTATGGGTCACATTTATGGTCCATTTGTCTCTGTATCTCCACCTTTTCATTCGAATTCACATCTTCCTTTTCATGCTCGGCCTCCATGATGTTGAGGTCGTTGTCTATTACGAGGTGGAGTTCCTACCTCCATTCAAATGTCGAAGAATGGGAGCTCCCATGAATTTGAAAAAATCCCATAGAACATAAGGTAGTGTACCCTTGTGATGTTACCATAGTTGAGATTCTCATTTAGTTTTCTATGTTTTGAGTGACAAAAACCATCCAGCTCTTCTTCCAAGCATAAATGCAAAGCCTGGTTATTAAGAAAGCTTCATGATACTTCTTCCATGTTGGAGACATACAACTATGTTTTCTGTATTGCTTTCATAGGTGGAGAAAAAGAAAATAAAAATGGATTAGTAGATGAGATTTTCTCTATTATTATGAATCCACCACCATCCTGGATATATTCTTCATAGAGATTGGAAAGTTCATGCTGCATATTTCAGTGGAGAGATATGTAGAAAGTTCGTGGATCTCATTTTGAGCTTGCATTTGGGCCCCTTAAGAAATGTTTATTCTTTTACATGTTTAATACTCTTTTTTTGTGATGAAAAACTATAGAATCACTTTTGTTTTATTTTCTCTCATGTTTATAGAGATTCGTTTTTAATAGAGAATTTATGTTATTTTATTATATTCTTTATCCCTATAAAAATATAGAAATACAATTCTTAATCATTGTGCTCTGTCCTGTACACGCCCAAAGTGTTTGAAAGTGAAGGTAACAAGGATGATGGAGAAGTTGACCATGCCCATTTATCTTTTTCACTAGTGGACAATTCTGACTTAGTAGGATTCAATAGTTAATGCTGAGATTTTTGGGCAATCCTTGGGTCAAGAAGTGATTCAACAATCAGCATAGCATCTTGACTTCAACACTAGTGATAAGAATGCTTCGGATTTGTGAGGTAGCTCTAGAAGAGCTGGTTGAGCTTTTCAAAGGTTGCCTATGTTTATTTGAGTCACTTGCCGTTTTACTTAGAGCTTGTAGGATTGGTTTGTGTGACTCTTCTTTTTCAGGCTCATTAGAGTAGAAGAAGAGGTGCTTAGACTCACGTGATTATTCTATCTAGCTTGTTTTGAGGGGTGCAGATAGTCACTGAGGAGATGATTTATCATGCACTTGACCGAGTGATGGTAGTTGTATGTGGTGGGTGATGAAGCTATTCTTTCTATGTTATGTGTTGTTGTAAATGAGGACTGAGATGTACTCTTCTTATTAGCATACCTCGTGGGTATTTGAAAATAATATTGCTATTTCTAGGGTTTTCCTCCAGTTGATCTCTACAATTCATTGAGCATTCATGGCTTGTCTAGATCGTATCTGATGAGATGCACTTAGAGGATTGTGGGCTTGTTCGACTAAAAGTGATTATGGAACATAAGGATCTGAATTTTATGGCTCTATGTCTTGTTCCAAATACCCCACTTCCTAAGACTTGAGACACTGAGCGTAGTTGTATGTAGTGGGCGATAAAGCTATTCTTTCTATGTTATGTGTTGTTGTAAATGAGGATTGAGATATCATCAGATGATTCCTTGTGGACACTATGCTTTGTGTACTCTTCTCATTATCATACCTCGTGGGTGTTTGGAAATAGGATTGCTATTGTAGTGCTTGCCCCATGTTTATCTCTGTAATTCCTTGAGCATGCATGGGTTGCCTAGATCGTATCCGATGAGATGCTCTTAGAGGATTGTAGGCTTGGTCTACTAAAAAAGATTATGGAACATAAGGATTTGAATTCTATGTCTCTAGGTCTTGTTCCAAATAGCCCACTTCCTAAGTCCCTAGAGCAGGTAGTGCAACAAATCTAGGAGCACTTAAGCCTCTCATATAAAGATTTGGAGATACATATTCTTTGGGAAATTCCTCTGGAGAAGTTGAAGGAAGTGGTGCTTGTTGAGAGTTCTAGTATATTCAACCAACTCCTCAAACGCTTGAAGCATTTTGTTTTATTTAAGTTATAGGTGTTAACTTTAGGTAAGTATCCTCATGTGGATCATCGTTGTGGCTTCTCCTTATCTCTACACTTCACTCGAGTCCTCCCATCTGTTTAAATGCATTTCCTTATGGAATCTCCCGGTGAACCAAGCTTCATGCAGAAGATGCTTGGTCATAGGTTGCCATTGCGTATTCTATTGAGATACAATTTTAGGTCTTCTCATTAGAAGGAATTTTTTAGCTATGTTCCATTGAATGTCTAAAACCTTGTACGATTTTCCTCATTGTCTTAGCAAGGCTTTCATGAAATAGAGAATCTCTTTGAGAGTATCATGCTTAATGCTAGTGGGCATATATTCATCAGTGAATGCTTGCAAGAGGTCAAACGACTAAAAGCATGTCTATGAATACTCATATTTGAGCTCCAATTTGAATTTTATCTCACGTAAAAGTGATCCTATACTTTAGTGATGATTTGAATTGATTAATCTTACCTCATGAGTTATGGGTTTTGATCCCTTAATTCATGAGATTCTTTATTCTCTTGGCTTTTATAATTGTTCAAAGTAACTCTAGCCAAAATGACTAGCATAGACTCCCATGTAGGTCTTTCTTGTCAAGAAATAAAATGATGTGTGGTCCTGAATAATTAGCCAAGCAATTAGGCTTGTTGATTGTACCAACAGCTCTCCGTCAAGCCAAAGATGCTTGAGTCTTTATACCTTCATGATTTAGTGTAGTCCAATCATTAATTTGAACTTATTTAATTTGCTTCCATCCAATGCATTTCTCCTTATATCTACACATTGTTGTTGTATAGATACATATGAGAGTTGTATATCCTTACTCGTAGTTATTTCCTTGACATAATGGTAGTGAACCTTTGTGTTTGGTCCTGGCATGATAGATACGATTAGTAGTAAGATGTTATGAACTAATGTTGTTCCCAAATATATGTGAAGTTAAAGTATTCAATCCTAAATGAGATTATAGGCTTCTATTCCATATAGCTTCCTGTGTTGTATTTGCAAATCGTCTATATTCAGTCTCTGTTGATGAAAGAGCAATTGTAGGTTTCTTCTTGAAAGACCATGATATAAATTTAGGTTCTCAAAGTCTTACCATGGATGAGAATTCTAACTTAATTGCTAAGTCCATGCACCAATTAGGTCCATAAATGGACTACTAATTAAAGCTATTTCATATATTTGTGCCTAGATGGCACATCGAGAAACATTGAAGTGGCAAGGAATGTTTTTAGATATATCCTTATTATTTATTCATTATTTTGTACTTTGACTAGTTTATCAAAGTGGAAACCTAGATGGTCTTTTGAATCATTTGGGTAGGGATCCCACCATAGCCTTTTTGTAACATTCAGTTTACCTACTTCCACAGCTGCCTGTACTTGACAACCGAGTATGGAGTTCATTTAGTTTATCTACTTCCACATTCATGTAGTTGCATTTTGGAAATTAATTTTGCAAGTTGTACTTGAGACTCTGATATGAAACATTCATGTAGTTACATTTTGGAAATTAATTTTGCAAAATGCTCCATTTCTAAAATATGTTGTTCTAAACTCAGCACGATTATTTGGTCGTCTCTATGACTCTTTCTAACATTTTCTTTGCAGCATGCATTGTTTCCTAAAAATATGCTGTTTTTTCCAATATAAAAGAGCCTTGATTATTGTTATGTTTCTTTTCATTTGAGGGCTGGGCATGAACAATGAAGTGACCCTCTGATTTTGGACATTATGAACTGACTTTTCTATTATATGAGACAAATCCCATTTTGTTTTTTCTCTTCAGTTGTACTGCAAGGTTCAGTTTAGGCCCTCAACTTTAATCGCTTGAAAGCACTGCAAGAAACTTATTTAAGTGTCAGCGTTCATGATTTTGGATACTTCATTTGTCTCTGTATGGGTCACATTTATGGTCCATTTGTCTCTGTATCTCCACCTTTTCATTCGAATTCACATCTTCCTTTTCATGCTCGGCCTCCATGTTGTTGAGGTCGTTGTCTTTTATGAGGTGGAGTTCCTACCTCCATTCAAATGTCCAAGAATGGGGGCTCCCATGAATTTGAAAAATTCCCATACAACATAAGCTAGTGTACCCTTGTGATGTTACCATAGTTGAGATTCTCATTTAGGTTTCTATGTTTTGAGTGACAAAAACCATGCAGCTCTTCTTCCAAGCATAAATGCAAAGACTGGTTATAAAGAAAGCTTCATGATACTTCTTCCACGATGGAGACATACAACTATGTTCTGTGTATTGCTTTCATAGGTGGAGGAAAAGAAAATGAAAATGGTTTATGAGATGAGATTTTCTCTATTATTATGAATCCACCACCATCTTGGATATATTCTTCATAGAGATTGGAAAGTTCATGCTGCATATTTCAGTGGAGAGATATGTAGAAAGTTCGTGGATCTCATTTTGAGCTTGCGTTTGGGCCCCTTAGGAAATGATTATTTTTTTACATGTTTAATACTATTTTTCTGTGATAAAAAACTATAAATAACTTTTGTTCTATTTTGTCTCATGTTTATAGAGATTCGTTTTTAATAGAGGATTTATGTTATTTTATTATATTCTTTATCCCTATAAAAATATAGAAATATAATTCTTAATCATTGTGCTTTGTCCTCTACACGCCCAAAGTGTTTGAAAGTGAAGGTAACAAGGATGATGGAGAAGTAGACCATGGCCATTTATCTTTTTCACTAGTGGACAAGTCTGACTTAGTAGGATTGAATAGGTATCAATATTGTTGCGCAGATTTTTGGGCAATCCTTCAGTCAAGAAGGGATTCAACAATCAGCATAGCATCTTGACCTCAACACTAGTGATAGGAATGCTTCGGATTGATGAGGTGGCTCTAGAAGACCTGGTTGAGCTTTTCAAAGGTTGCCTATGTTTACTTGAGTCACTTGTCGTTTTACTTAGAGCCTGTAGGATTGGTTTGTGTGACTCTTTTTTTTCATGCTCACTAGAATAGAAGGAAAGGTGCTTAGACTCGCATGATTGTTCTATCTAGGTCGTTTTGAGGGGTGCCGATAGTCATTGAGGAGATGATTTACCATGCACTTGACAGAGTGAGGGTAGTTGTATGTGGTGGGTGATGAAGCTATTCTTTCTATGTTATGTGTTGTTGTAAATGAGGATTGAGATGTACTCTTCTTATTAGCATACCTCGTGGGTATTAAAAAATAATATTGCAATTTCTAGGGTTTTCCTCATGTTGATCTCTACAATTCATTGAGCATTCATGGCTTGTCTAGATCATATATGATGAGATGCCCTTAGAGGACTATAGGCTTGTTCTACTAAAAGTGATTATGGAACATAAGGATTTTGAATTTTATGGCTCTATTTCTTGTTCCAAATACCCCACTTCCTAAGACTTGAGACAGTGAGTATAGTTGTATGTAGTGGGTGATAAAGCTATTCTTTCTATGTTATGTGTTGTTGTAAATGCGGATTGAGATATCATCAGATGATTCGTTATGGATATTATGCTTTGTGTACTCTTCTCATTATCATACCTCGTGGGTATTTGGAAATAGTATTGCTGTTGTAGGGTTTGCCCTATAATAATCTCTGTAATTTCTTGAGCATGCATGGGTTGCCTAGATCATATCCAATGAGATGCTCTTAAAGGATTGTTGGCTTGGTCTACTAAAAGAGATTATGGAATATAAGGATTTGAATTTTATGTCTCCAAGTCTTGTTCCAAATACCCCACTTCCTAAGTCCCTAGAGCAGGTAGTGCAACAAATGTAGGAGCACTTAAGCCTCTCACAGAAAGATTTGGAGATACATATTCACTAGGAAATTCCACTAGAGAAGTTGAAGGAAGTGGTGCTTGTTGATAGTTCTAGTATATTCAATCAACTCCTCAAACGCTTGAAGCATTTTGTTTTATATAAGTTATGGGTGTTAACTTTAGGTAAGTATCCTCATGTGGATCATCATTGTGGCTTCTCCTTAACAATGCACTTCACTCGAGTCCTCCCATCTATTTAAGTGCATTTCCTTATGGAATCTCCCGGTGAACCAAGCTTCATGCAGAAGATGCTTGGTCATAGGTTGCCATTGCGTATTCTATTGAGATACAATATTATGTCTTCTCATTAGAAGGAATTCGACAGCTATGTTCCATGGAATGTCTAAAACCTTCTACGATTTTCCTCACTGACATAGCAAGGCTTTGCATGAAATGTGGAATCTCTTTGAGAGTATCATGCTTAATGCTAGTGGGCATATATTCATCGGTGAATGCTTGCAAGAGGTCAAACGACTAAAAGCATGTCTATTTATACTCATATTTGAGTTGCAATTTGAATTTCATCTCACCTAAAAGTGATCCTATACTTGAGTGATGATTTGAATTCATTACTCGTACCCCATGAGTCATGGGTTTAGATCCCTTAATTCATGAGATTCTTTATTCTCTTGGCTTTTGTAATTGTTCAAAGTAACTCTGCCCAAAATGACTAGCATAGGCTCACATGTAGCTCTTTCTTATCAAGAAATAAAATGATGTGTAGTCCTGAATAATTAGCCAAGCAATTAGGCTTGTTGATTGTACCAACACCTCTCCCTCAAGCCAAAGATGCTTGAGTCTTTATACCTTCATGATTTAGTGTAGTCCAATAATTGATTTGAACCTATTTAATTTGCTTCCATCCAATGCATTTTTCATCATATCTACACATTGTTGTTGTAAAGATTCATATAAGAGTTGTATCTCCTTACTCGTAATTATTTCCTTGACATAATGGTAGTGAACCTCTGTGTTTAGTCCTCACATGATCGAGAGGATTAGTAGTAAGATATTATGAGCTAATGTTCTTCCCAAATATATGTGAAGTTAAAGTATTCAATCCTAAGTCAGATTATAGGCTTCTATTCCATATAGCTTCTTGTGTTGCATTTGCAAATCGTCTATATTCAGTCTCTGTTGATGAAAGAGCAATTGTAGGTTGCTTCTTGAAAGACTATGATGGACTACTAATTAAAGCCATTTCATATATTTGTGCCTAGATTGCACATCGAGAAACATTGAACTGGCTAGGGATGTTTTTAGATACATCCTTATTATTTATTCACTATTTTGTACTTTGACTAGTTTATCAAAGTGCAAAGCTAGATGGTGTTTTGAATCATTTGGGTAGGGATCCCACCATAGAGATGAGACATGTTCTTCTAGTTTTAGAACATGACCATGTTCTTCTGATTTAAGAACATTAGGCTCCAGGGTTGCCTACGGTTATTATATATAGCTTTATTATTGAGGACTAAAATCTTTTCCAAGGGGGGAAGAAGGTAATAAAGAAAGTTTATGATCCAAGGGTCTAGTTGGTTTAGAAAAATCTAAAATCGGACACCATTTTGTCATTCATATATGGCCAAAGATCTTGAGACTAGACTTAAGCATAAGTTCATGTGCTCTCTTAATTAAATGATCCAGTTAGCCTAGTGGTTAAGTCTCAAGGTTATGAAGGAAGAGGTCTTGGAATCAATCCCTATACATGGGGAGCATGGGAAGAGTGTTTTGCCCAAAGAGCTCTAGAGCCTTCTAACTCAAGAAAATGTGAGTTAACAAGAGCCTAGTGGGACAACTCAAGTGGTGAGTACAATAACCACTAGTGGACTCTAGTGGAAGGTACTAAAGTAGTGGTCGAGATCACTCCAACCACTATTAGACTCTAGTAGAAGATATTAAAGAACTAGAGTAGATTGCACATGCACTTGTGGACTCTAGTTATATTTGTGGTTCCAAATTTTCCTGGTTTTGCCAACTATATAGTAGTGAATTTAGTCCTTGATACACTTATTGATGTGAGCATATTCACTCTCACATAATCCTCTTGGTTGTTAATTATTTTTTATTTATCCATTTTTTGGAGAGATAGTTGATTCTATTCCAAAAATCTCACACTTGTTAATCCTTTCTTGAGCCTTAGTGGTGCCTAGACTATTCTAGCTCCATTTTCATTCTAGTGAGTCCTCTATAGGGGAAAGGTTGGATGGTGGGATATATTTTTTTTGCAGACATAATTTGAGGAAGAGGACTCATCGTCAGTCACTTGGCTTTTTTAGCAAGATATACACTCACTGAGAAAAAGATAATGTGGGAGACTCATAAGCGAGCATGAGTATATTTTGGATGAACGAATCTCTGTCAAGGAGCAAACACATCAAATTTAATGGTTTCCAGTAATTTCACAATCAAGCTTCCAACCCTCGACGCCCCATGGATGAGATTTCACATGCACTTGTCGACACTAGTTATATTTGTATTCCTCGTTGATTCAAGCAGTGTAGCACCGTCTTTCTCTCTCTCTCTCTCTCTCTCTCTCTCTCTCTCTCTCTCTCTCTCTCTCTCTCTCTCTCTCTCTCTCTCTCTCTCTCTCTCTCTCTCTCTCTCTCTCTCTCTCTCTCTCTCCCCCTCTTTGCCGCATCGTCTCTCTCTCTCTCCCCCTCTTTGCCGCATCGTCTCTCTCTCTCTCCCCCTCTTTGCCGCATCGTCTCTCTCTCTCTCTCTCTCTCTCTCTCTCTCTCTCTCTCTCTCTCTCTCTCTCTCTCTCTCTCTCTCTCTCTCTCTCTCTCTCTCTCTCTCTCTCTCTCTCTCTCTCTCTCTCTCTCTCTCCCCCCCCCCACAAACCTCGCCCCGCCAGTTCCTCCATCCCCCGTCGTGCCCCGCACAGTTTCCCCTCCGCAAAACCTGCCCCTTCCCTCTCTCCGCAATCCTCACCCCATCTCTCTCTCCGCAACCCTTGCCCCCAATCCCTCTCTCCCCCACCCCCGCTACTCTTTCTCTCCCCCGCCCTGCCAATCCCCACAGAGCCCACAGGAACACTCCCCTCCCTACACAATCCCCGTTACCTCCCCTCGCCTCTGTAGTTCCTTGCCCACTGCTCCCGGCCGCTGCTCCCACCATACCCACTCGCCACTCCCTCCGCGCTCTCCATGGCCACCTCCCCGCCCGCAGTCCGCTGCCCCCGCGCCACTCCAACGGAATCTTAAAGAAGCATGTTGATATGGATCATGATGTTTTCAGATCAGTTGGATGAAATGGCAAGTCTACCATTGAGCTGCACCTGGCAGATAATATTTACTTTATTGTATTAGAATGTAAAAATGCAAAGCAGATTTGGAAGAAGTTATGTAATACATACGAAAAAGAAACGGCATCAAATAAAGTATATCTGATGAGAAAGTTATATGACTTTTGCATGAAGGACACAGATAAAGTTGTTGCTCACATAAATGAGGTTGATGCTATATTCTCCTAGCTATAGGCTCAGAAAATGGATATGGATAATTAAATGAAAGCATTCTTGTTGTTATGCACCTTGCCATCATCATGAGGTACATTTTGCATAGCTATTAGCAATAGTGCAGTTGGTGATAAATTGGTGTATGATGATATATGTGCAACACTCTTGAGTGAGAAGATTCATAGAAAATCCATGGTTGGAACTTAGAGTGGAGATGTGTGTAATGCATGTGATGCTTACCAAGGAAAGAATGAACAACCTGGAAGGAGCAAGAACAAGGAAATCAAGGAAGATGGATATTGAATGCCATTATTATCACAAGAAAGCACATAAGAGTGCGATGCATTGAAGAATGTGAAAGTTAAAGGGCAGTTTCAAGGGGTATGAATGGAGACCAATGGAAAGATCAGAAGTGAATTTACTATGGCCTCGCATTGTGACTAGACACAGGGTGCTTTTTTAGCATTCTTTAAGATGTAAGACGTGATTTAGTGCTATGAGAAGTCTTTATGTATGTCTAATGGCTTAAGTTATAGAATAACTAAGATCAACCTATTTAACTATTGTCAATATGGTTGTGCAGCTTGATACCTAGATAGACCATACTCATAGGATTACGAGACTAAGGTTTCACTAGTAATGCAATTTTTTATGAACTGCTCTTTATCTAATTCTATATAAGCTACATTTTGCTCTCATTGAGTTTTATTATATATTGGTGGAGGTAACAAATAATCAAAAATAAAAGATATAGAAATGGTATTTTCGTTTGTAGACTCATTACTCACAAACTCATTCGTAGACGCATTACTCGTAGGCATCCAAAAAAAATATAGAACAATATAAATTTCCAATTGATCAGTGACTAGTCCTAAAACTGTTTTCTTGATAATGCTAATGAATGGAAACTACTTGAATAATCTTATACAACTATAAGTACCTTCTTTTGGGGATGCACATTTGGCAAGAATATAATTGAAGGAATGAGTGAAGATAGTTGGTTTCCCATGGTCTCTTTCCATCCTTGCATTATTTTTCTTTATTCTTAATAAGCAAAGGGAATCTCCTTGCTTAATAGGTCTCCCTTGCCATCTTTCACCTCAAGTTTAGGTTGTCGTATTTTATTGCATGTGAAGTAGAACTTGGATATTTATGGTCCTTCTTATCCACTTTTTTAATGGTATTAGACAAAAAATAATCTTAAAATTATTGCAATAAGAATTAATGATTGAGGTTCCAATATTAATATCTCCTTCTGATGCAAAAATTAAAATCCAAACCTTTTTCAAAAAAAAAAAAAACTCCTATGGTTTTCAAAAATCTCTATATCAATCCAAAATTGGTTATATGAGACTAATGATTTTCATAAAAAAAGACTCACATATACACACATAGGCAATGGTGCCTTAGTTGCAGATCTTGTAAACAAAAAGCCAAAGACATAAGGATTGAGTATGAAGCTTTATGAGGTATCAAAAAAGACAAATCGAAGAAGTAATTTTCATTAAATAAGAATAATAAGAATTGGTGTATCATTACATCATCCAATGTCTAGCATGTTGAGTCTCTCTTTGAATTAGGCAAAATTAGTAGCATCCAATCTATTAATGACATTTGCAACCTTATCCTTTGAGTAAATATATCGATGTCATCTTCTTTTTCAAAGATGTCTTCTGTGATAAAGTGATAGTGCATACACTTCATATATTATTCTAAAATAGTAGGTCCTTAAAGAACTCCTTTAGCCACATGGTGACATATTTGAAAGGGTAAATCTAGCTTGTTACTCAAAGCTCCATGAGCTGAATTTGGATCAAAGGTAGAAAACATAACCAAATCTATCTATAATTTTCTTTAATGGTTGATGACGTGATCCTAGATTATTTATTTGAGCTTCATGAGATGACTTTGGATGCAAGCATGAAAACATATCAAGCTTTTCTTATTCTATCTTCCTTGGATTAAACCCAATTTTCCTGAGTGAATCCTTTAGCATGTAAATACTCTTCATAAGCTTACAAAAATCCTTGAGTTATTGTATCCTTGATATATGTAAGGTCTTTTCTTCCGATATTGAGATTTTCAATTATGGGGGCATTTAAAAACTAAGACAATACCACTACAACACAAGCCAATTCTATTCTTATAGTTATCGCAAAATTTTAGAATTTTAATTATACTTCTATATAATGTTACATTTTTATTTGTTATCTTTCACCTACACATGGTTTACCATTGTGACTAAAGGGCTATATGTATGGTTTATTCCAACTCATTCCAAAGTCGTATAACATGTCTAGTCGTTATTTCCTTCAAAATAGGTATGATCCATCCTTCATGTACACAACTTATTCCATAAAGAATGCTTGAGAAATCACTCGTATGATATCTTGAATTTCTTCTCAAGATGTGCATTGATATTTTTCATACCCTTATATCACTTTTAGTCCTGATTAGTTAATCAATATAGATGCATCTATATGTTGGAGTTAGACATCTATGGAAGCATGCGAAGAGCACAAGGAAGAAGAAGAAGCTTGGAGCACAACACATAATACTGAATGTATTATCACTAGAATGCACAAAGATAAGTTATCCATAAGGGCTATAGGCATACATACAAGATGGGGGGAATAACCTCTCTAAGGGGGAAAAATGTGCCCCCATAGTCCTAGTGTGTTCACACACATCACTACCTAAATATATCAACAAATCCCCCTTGAGAGTGATGCAGTGAACAAGGAGCTGGAAGTCATGTATAAGGAAGTGTCAAGCTATGTGGAATCAATCCACAAAAGGAAGTAAGCCCAAAGCTTAGCAGAAAGCTTCAAAATTCTCCCTAGACAGAGCCTTCATGAAAAGGTTTGCAATGTTCTCCCACATGGGTAGATATGCCAAGCTCATCTCTCCAACAAAGAATCTCTCCTTGACATAATAATAATGCACTGCAATGTGCTTAATGAGAGCATGGAACACAGGGTTCCCTACAGCTGTCAATGTACTTTGACTATTATTGAAGATGGTGATGGAAGATAATTGAACAACATCCAAATCAGCCATAGGGCACATGCACCACACACACTCAAAAGTCACTCTGAAAAATCCCTTATATTCTTATCTAATACCAATTCATATTATTCTTATTTAATGAAAGTTACTTCTTTAATTTGTCTTTTCTGATACCTCATAAAGCTTCATACTCAATCCTTATGTATTTCGCTTTTTGTTTACAAAATCTGCAACTAAGGCACCATTGTCTGTGTATGTATATGTGAGTCTTTTTTTATGAAAATCATAAGTCTCATGTAACCAATTTTGGATTGATATAGAGAATTTTGAAAACCATACGAGTTTTTTTTTTTTTTTAAGGTTTGGATTTTAATTTTTGCATAAGAAGGATATATTAATATTGGAACCTCGATCATTAATTCTTATTGCAATAATTTTAAGATTATTTTATGTCGAATACCATTAAAAAAGTGGGTAAGAAGGACCACAAATATCCAAGTTCTACTTCACATGCAATAAGATACGACAACTTAAACTTGAGGTGAAAGATGGCAAGGGAGACCTATTAAGCAAGGAGATTCCCTTTGCTTATTAAGAATAAAGAAAAATAATGCAAGGATGGAAAGAGCCCACGGGAAACCAACTATCTTCACTCATTCCTTCAATTATATTCTTGCCAAATGTGCATCCCCAAACGAAGGTGCATCTCTAAAAGAAGGTACTTATAGTTGTATAAGATTATTCAAGTAGTTTCCATTCATTAGCATTATCAAGAAAACAGTTTTAGGATTATTCACTGATCAATTGGCAATTTATATTGTTCTATTTTTTTTGGATGCCTATGAGTAATGCGTCTATGAATGAGTCTATGAGTAATGAGTCTACAAACGAAAATACCATTTCTATATCTGTTATTTTAGATTATTTGTTACCTCCACCAATATATAATAAAATTCCATGAGAGCAAAATGTAGCTGATATAGAATTAGATAAAGAGGAGTTCATAAAAAATTGCATTACTAGTGAAACCTTAGTCTCGTAATCCTATGAGTATGGTCTATCTAGGTATCAATCTACACAACCATATGGACAATAGTTAAATAGGTTGATCTTAGTTATTCTATTGCTTAAGCCATTAGACATACATAACGACTTCTCATAGCACTAAATCACCTCTTACATCTTAAAGAACGCTAAAAAAGCACCCTGTGTCTAGTCACAATGTGAGGCCATAGTAAATTCACTTCTGATCTTTCCATTGGTCTCCATTCACACCCCTTGAAACCGTCCTTTAACTTTCACATTCTTCAATGCATCGCAGTCTTATGTGCTTTCTTGTGATAATAATGGCATTCAATATCCATCTTCCTTGATTTCCTTGTTCTTGCTCCTTCCAGGTTATTCATTCTTTCCTTGGTAAGCATCACATGCATTACACACATCTCCACTCTAAGTTCCAACCATGGATTTTCTATGAATCTTCTCACTCAAGAGTGTTGCACATATATCATCATAGACCAATTTATCACCAACTGCACTATTGCTAATAGCTATGCAAAATGTACCTCATGATGATGGCAAGGTGCATAACAACAAGAATGCTTTCATTTAATTATCCATATCCATTTTCTGAGCCTATAGCTAGGAGAATATAGCATCAAACTCATTTATATGAGCAACAACTTTATCTGTGTACCTCATGCAAAATTCATATAAATTTCTCATCAGATATACTTTATTTGATGCCATTTTTTTTTCGTATGTATTACATAACTTCTTCCAAATCTGCTTTGCATTTTCACAATCTAATACAATAAAGTAAATATTATCTGCCAGGTGCAACTAAATGGTAGACTTGCCATTTCATCCATATCAACATGCTTCTTTAAGATTCCGTTAACTTGCTTCCATCGTCTCCTCTAAATCAACACATCTTTAATATGATTCTTCTATAGAGAAAAAATTATGCCATGAAATTTTTGGATCTCAAAATGTTATTTGCCTTGTAAGTTCATGCTCCTCTTGGGAGCATTGGCACTAGACCCAGGTCCACCAAATGTGCTTGAGATTTTTGATTCCATGATGATAGAGGACTGACTAGAATGAAAATGGAGCTAGAATAGTCTACGAACCACTAAAGCTCAAGAAGGGATGAACAAGTAGCAGATTTTTGGACTAAAATCAACCATCTGCCCAAAAAATAGATTAATGAAAAATAATGAACAATCAAAAGGATTATGTGAGAGTGAATGTGCTCACATCAATAAGTGTATCAAGGAGTAAACTGAACAATATATAGTTGGCGAAACCAAAAAAAATTGGAAAATCTTTTGCCAGAGTCTCTTATGCAGAATAAGCATATGAACAATGTCAAAATCTCATAAAACTACAAGTACTAACATGGAAACCTGCATACTTAATCACTGAATCTAATGCATACAATTAGTTACCCAAAAGAAGCCAACTAGGCCTATCAATCACCTATGAACAACTAGCATACATCTTCTATAGTGAGGCTGGGTAAGTCTTCTACTCACGTGATCAAATAGATCTGGATATCTGGGTGTCTCCTAGATAAGAAAAACTCACCACAAACCTCATTATCAAATGTAAAAGGCTTTATGCAAAAAACCTAACTCCTATATCAATGACCATATGGATGTACATAAGCGGTATTAATAGGAGTGTACATAGTGTGTATATGCTCAATATATGCTTTGAAATGGCACTAAAAGGTTCAACTGATAGCCCAAATACTAGCTAAGAACACTTACAAGTGTCTATCCACTCTGTTCTTTTGAATCAACGCAAGAAACTAGGAAATTACTACCACCACGTGCTAGAGAGATGAGTCTTCTCCAAACCTTATGTGTGTATATATAGCTGCTTGTAGAGGAGGTACTAGGGTATCCGCTTTTAACAAAAGCAGAGAATATGTGCTTCCAGTACGTCACCTACTCAAGGGAGGTTCTCTTTAGGGAAATATACCCTTTAACACTTATGTGAGCAGGTAGATAACAATAATTGCATAGAATTGTAGCTACTCAGGGAAAAAATAAATGACAAATGACAATGTTGAGAGACCAAACCACGCCTTAGTTCGAATAGGTGATTACAATGTAAGCCAAGGAAATGGTACAAAAGCAGATGCTCTGGGCTAGCATGCCACTCATGAACTAAACAACATCAATACAAAAGATTCATCCAATCTGTATAATGAGCACAACTAGTTGCAGAATGGCACTGATCAACACAAAGTATGAAGACTTTCTCTAAGGGAAAGAGCATAAAAAATACCACTGACTCACACTGAATGACAAAACCAAGCCACTCTCTTCACACTATAGTGCTATTAGCCCTCCATTGGGAAGCCCACGCTCTCTATCCTCACCACAGAGTGACTTCCTACAGTAGGCTTGCAGCCACAGAGTGCAAAGAGATGACCCTTGTACGTATGTATGTATATGTGTATATACCTGAATGTATCCCAAATGAACACAAGTCCATTGCTTTTATAGGCTTTAATAAGCCAAGAGGGCCTTGCCAATTCCTCACGTTCACTGATCAAGCACCGATTGATTGCCCAAAATTGGAGGGTTAGATCAAATATGCCACTTGATTTGAATTCGATCCTCAAAAATAGGCAGTCGTCATGAATGGTTGGCGGCAACATTTCTCCTCTTTCACTTTACCACTTACACTTTTACCCTTTTAATTGCAAGCTGATATCCTCATTTTATACCGCCCGTGATATTGGAATGACCCATTGAGTGTGAGAGATGGTGGGTGGTGCGGATGAAGGGATGGCAGGTCGGTGCGATAGAGGGTTGATTTTAATCCTAAACCAAGAGCTCAAAGAGTTCCTTAATTGGAAAAGTCATCTTCTTTATGCTCGAAAAGCACCAACGTAACAACATCAGGAACTTTTGCCAAACCAATTGAATTTACTTGGGATAATCATCTGAATTTTATCAAGCATGGGTGTGGAGAGAGGATGGGAGCAGCGGTGGTGGAGATGGTTGTGGGGGTGGGTGTGGGGGTTGTGGGGAAAAAAGATGAGGGGGTGGAGGGGGTGGTGGAGATGGTGGTAGGAGGGGGATGGAGGGGGACGGTGGTGATGGTGGTGGGGGTGGGTGTGGGGTTTGTGGGGGAAAGGATGAGGGGGTGGAGGGGGGTGGTGGAGATGGTGGTGGAGATGGTGGTGGGAGGGGGATGGAGGGGGACCGTGGAGATAGTAGTTGGATGGTTCTTGGGGAAAAAATGAGGGTGTGGAGGGGGTGGTGGAGATGGTGGTGGAGATGGTGGTGTGAGGGGGATGGAGGGGGACGGTCGAGATAGTGGTGGGGGTGCTTGTGGGGGTTATGGGGGAAACAAAGAGGGGTTGGAGGGAGTGGTGGAGATGGTGGTGGGAGGGGGATGGAGGGGGGCGATGGAGATAGTGGTGGGGGTGGTTGTGGGGGTTGTGGGGGAAAAGATGAGGGGTGGAGGGGGTGGTGGAGATGGTGGTGGGAGCGGGATGGAGGGGGAGGGTGATGGAGATGGTGGTGGGAGGGGGTTGGAGGGGGACGCTGGAGATGGTGGTGGGGGTGGTTTTGGGGCTTGTGGGGGAAAAGATGAGGAGCTAGAGGGGGTGGTGGAGATGGTGGTGGGAGGGGGATGGTGGAGATGGTGGTGGGGGTGGATGGAGGGGGGTGGTGGAGATGGTGTTGTGGGTGTTTTTGGGGGTTGTGAGGGAAAAGATGAGGGGGTGGAGGGGGTGGTGGATATGGTGGTGGAGATGGTGGTGGAGATGGTGGTGGGAGGGGGATGGAGGGGGACGGTGGAGATGGTTGTGGGGGTGGTTGTGGGGGTTATGCAGAAAAGATGAGGGGGTGGTGGAGATGTTGTTGGGAGGGGGATGGAGGGGGACAGTGGAGGTGGTGGTGGGGGTGATTGTGGTGGTTGTGGGGGAAAAGATGAGGGATTGGAGGGAGTGGTGGAGATGGTAGTGGGAGGGGGATGGAGGGGGACAGTGGAGATGGTGGTGGGGGTGGTTGTGGGGGTTGTGGGAAAAAAGATGAGGGGGTGGAGGGGGTGGTGGAGATGGTGGTGGGAGGGGGATGGAGGTGGAGGGTGGTGGAGATGGTGGTGGGAGGGGGATGGAGGGGGACGGTGGAGATGGTGGTGGGGGTGGTTGTGGGAGGTATGGGAGAGAGAGAGAGAGAGAGGAAAATTACATCGAGGGAAAACCATAATTCCAAGGTGCTACTAACTCTACATAGACCATTCATACTGCCATGTTAACTTGAAAACATGTGCCGAATAGACCATAGTCTGTAGCTACTTCAATAAGCCCACGTAAAACAAAGAATTTTTCTGTGTGTACATATGTAGAAGACACAAAATAAGCTTGTTCTACTTCACTTAGTTTGAGTGCTAAGGACCCATAGACCACAATCATGACTCGTGAGTAACCACCAAACCGCAAAGAGAGAACGAAAGGGACTAAGCGATGGGTGGGACTGGCGGGGACTCCATAGCGGGGGACTCCAAATGGGATGCTGCGGGAGGTGGGTGCAGTTAGTTGTGATGGTATCCATTCTTCTCTTCGTGCCTCTCTCTCTTTGAGATATGGCTCAAAGAATTGTTTTCTCCATTGAGATCGTCTTTTCCATTGATTCGCTTAATAAGTCCTCTTCTCCTCCAGATCATTCGTCAACTCCTTTCGTAGCCGATCGGGGTAGGACTTGGTAGGGAGGTAGGTGATTGCGGAGGGGGGGGGGGGGAGGGAGGTGCCAGTGAAGTGGTGCGGGGGGCAGGTGAGTGTGGGCGAGGAGGTGGTAGTGGAGTGGTGCGAGGGCAGCGGACTACGGGCGGGGAGGTGATCGTGGAGAGCTGGCTATGGAGAGCACAGAAGTGGCGGGTGGGTATGGTGGGAGCAGTGGCCGAGAGCAGTGGGCAGGGAACTATAGAGGCGGGGGGAGGCAACGGGGATTGCAGGGGGGGAGGGGGAGGGTTCCTGCAGCCTCTTCGGGGATTGGCGGGGCGGGGGAGAGAAAGACTAGCGGGGGCGGGGGGAGAGAGGGCTTGGGGAGGGGGGTTGCGAGGAGAGAGATGGGGGTGAGGGTTGCGGAGAGAGAGGGGAGGGGCGGGGTTTGCGGAGGGGAAACTGCATAGGGCAAGGTGGGGGATAGAGGAGTTGGCGGGGAAGGGTTTGCGTGGGAGGGAGAGAGAGAGAGAGAGAGAGAGAGAGAGAGAGAGAGAGAGAGAGAGAGAGAGAGAGAGAGAGAGAGAGAGAGAGAGAGAGAGAGAGAGAGAGAGAGAGAGAGAGAGAGAGTGTGTGAGAGAGAGAGAGACGATGCTGTAGGGAGAGAGAGAGAGAGAGAGAGAGAGAGAGAGAGAGAGAGACGATGCGGTAGGGAGAGAGAGGGGAAAAGAGATAGATAGAGAGAGAGAGAGAGCGAGAGAGAGAGAGAGAGAGAGAGAGAGAGAGAGAGAGAGAGAGAGAGAGAGAGAGAGAGAGAGAGAGAGAGAGAGAGAGAGAGTGAGAGACGATGCGGTAGGGAGAGAGAGGGGAAAAGAGATAGATAGAGAGAGAGAGAGAGAGAGAGAGAGAGAGCGAGAGAGAGAGAGAGAGAGAGAGAGAGAGAGAGAGAGAGAGAGAGAGAGAGAGAGAGAGAGAGAGAGAGAGAGAGAGAGAGAGAGATGGTGCTACAGACCCCCACATCAATTCTTTGCACCGTCCCGGTGCAACTTTTCTTCATTTGCTTTATTGAATAGACCAATTAAACTGTGAACGCTGAATGAAATTTGGTATGTACAAAGTGCTTCCAATTTGACTTAATTTAGGTAATTCTTCACCTTGGAGATATTGACTAGGGGTATTCTCCTTCCCTAAAATTTTCCAGAAGCACTACTCCCTGTGGTAATACCTTTATCACTCTATATGGTCCTATCCATTTGGGTGCCAATTTGGTTGAAACTGCTAGAATTTGATGCACCAAAACCAAGGATCCTTCTTCTACTTCATTGGTCATAAAATACCTGTCGTCCAGTCTCTTGCACTCTTCTTGTGTTATCTGAAGTTTTTGCATTGCTCCTTCTCTATATTCTTCTAATGCCACCAGTCTCCTAATGGGAGGTTCAATTCCAATGGTTTTGGCTCCAATTTCTTTTTTGATGATAAATTCGAATGGTGCTAATGCCTCTTTTCCATATACTAAGCGAAATGGACTCTCACCAGTGGTTCCCCTCTTTGTAGTTCTGAAGGCCCAAACTGCACTGATCAATGCTTATGGCCAGAAGCTTTGATGATCGAAAGATAATTTGCGAAGCAATCCAGTCAAAATCTTATTGGAGCTTTCTACTTGGCCATTTGCCCTTGGATAGTTGGCACAACATTTTTTATGGAAGACCTTGTACTTGTCAAATATAATCTGGACCAATTGATTCACAAAATGTGTTCTCCTATCACAAGTGATTTCCAGTGGGCAACCAAATCTTGAGAAAATTCGTTTCTACAAAAACTTAGCTACTGTTAATGCCGTGCAGTCCACAGTAGCTTTAGCCTCTATCCATTTACTTGCATAACATGTGGCCATCTAAATATACTTCTTACCCCCAAGTTGACCTCTTGGACTAATTGCTCCTATGAAATCAAGACCCCATGGTTCAAATGGGAGCCATCCTGTAGATATGACTAATGGTTGGAAATTCAATCTGGTTGGCATAGGAGCACATCTCCGACAAATGTGGCATTCTTTAGCAATCTTGATCGAATCCTTATAAATGTGAGGCCACCATAGTCCTTTGTGGATGATTTTGTGAGCCAATTCTTCTCTTTTTAGATGCCCTTCACTTTGTGCAGCTTCTAGCACAAAGATTCACCTCCTCTGGATAAACACACTTTCTGAAGATATCATCCTGATAGTATTTACATAAATTTCCATTTATAAGTGAATATTCTTTGGTTTATCGGAGCAATCTTCTCTTTTCTATAGGTTTCAAGTGTTCTGGGAGTTTTCCAGTAGTGAGAAAATGGAGAACTCCATCATACCAATCAGCCCGAGTTGCTACTAGGAAGAGATTACTATCCACCACTTCATCATTAATACATGTCGCCTTCTCGCTCATTGCAGTCCTCAACAATTGATCTCCCATGTAGTAGTCTCTTCCTGGCTTAATATGAATATCAAAATTAAATTCTTGAAACAGGAGTAACCATCTCCAAACCCTTCGAACCACTCTCGACTTGTTTATCAAATACTTCAAGGGCTGATGGTCAGATATGACTATAAAATGTACACCGACAAGGTAATGCCGAAACTTTTGAAGAGCAAATACAATAGCCAAAGCTTCCCTCTTAGTCATACTATAGTTCCTTTCTACCTTGGTGAGTAATCTGTTGGCATAGGAGATAGGTCTATCAACCTTGTGTGATGATGTTTGAGCTAGAACTGCACCAACAGCATGAAGACTTGCATCTGTATGCACATGAAACTCCAATGACCAGTTAGGAACACTTAAAAGTGGAGCAATACATAACCTCAATTTTAGTTCACAAAATGCTTTCTCACCTTCAACACTCCATGAGAAGGGGACCTTTTTACTGGTCAGCCTTGAGAAAGGCTTAGCTATTTCTGAATACATTCGTATGAATCTTCTATGGTATCCTGCATGGCCCAAAAAACTTTGCACTTCCTTCGAGCTTTGTGTGTTCCACAATCTCTTTTAATAGACCAAGCCTACAATCCGCTAAGAGCATCTCATCGGATATGATCTAGACAACCCATGCATGCTCAAGGAATTGTGGAGAACAATATGAGGCAAATCTAACAATAGCAATATTACTTCTAAATACCCACAAGATGTGGTAATGAGCAGAGTATAAAGAGTACTGTGTCCACAATGAATAATCTGGTGACATCTCAATCCTCATTTACAATAGCACATAATAAACAAAGAATAGCTTCATCACCCACTGCTACAACTATCCTCACTGTCTCAAGTGCATGATAAATCATCTCCTCAATGACTATCTGTACCAGTCTGAACGAGCTCGATATAAAAACCATGCGATTCTAAGCACCTTTAGTTCTAGTTTGGTGAGCATGAGAAAGAAGAGTCACACAAACCAATCCCAAAGGCTCACGTAGTGTGGAAAGTGACTAAAGTAAACATAGAAAAGCTTTGAAAAGCACAAACAGCTCATCTAGAGCCACCTCATAAACCCGAAGCATTCCTATCACTAGTGTTAAAGTCAGGATGCTATGCTCATTGTTGAATCCCTTGTTGACTCGAGGATTGCCCAAAAATCTCCACACCAATATCGATGGCTATTCAAGCCTACTAAGTAAGACTTGTCAGCTAGTGAGAAAGATAAATGGGCATGGTCATCTTTTCCATCGTCCTTGTCACCTTAACTTTCACATACAATGTACATGTAGAGGACAGAGCACAAGGATTAAGAATTTTATTTCTATAATTTTTTTAGGGATAAGGAGTGTAATATAATACTGCAAATCCTCTATTAAAAATGAATCTCCATAAACATGAGAGGCAATAAAACAAAAGTGATTCTATAGTATTTTATTACAAAGAAAATAGTATTTTATTACTCCATAGGATCACTTTTAGGTGATGGAAAATTCAAATTGGAACTCAAATATGAGTATAAATAGACATGCTTTTAGTCATGGCCTACAGGAGCCATTCTAAGAGACATTGAGCTACATCAATCAGCATATATTGAGCTCCCTGCATGTATGAGTAGTCTACTACACTTCCCTTGTATCATATCCTCATTAGCATATACATTTCAATATGTTTCTTCAAGTACATCTCTATCTACAATTTTTGGCTACATCTTCATCATTATGGTGATCTTGTGGAATTGATTTCTCTACGCGTGCTCAATCTTTTGCATGCACAAAATTGATTTAGTTACATTGAAGTTTCTACTACTTACTTATAAATTTTTATCACATTCGGTTTAGTTAAACTTGAGATATGAATCATAGAAGATGACTATATCTGCACATCTTCTAGATCCTAAAATATCCGGATGATCCACCTGCTATATTACAATCATTTCTTGATGTATGGTATGGTTAAATTGATCAAAATAGCTTTCTTTACCTAGCTATATACTCGAATTAAAATTTTTCAGAAGGTGTTTGGTCAATTTATACCACCTCGTGAGGTCTAAAGCAAATTACTGAGCACTTTTAATTCCCAAAATAGAAGGTTTTTCACATTTATAGTACATACGAGTTATGTGTTTCGATGTAAACTTTTGGTTCTTTATCCAGTTTGTTTTTCTTGTGATGTCTTTTGAGATTGGTTGTCTCCTTCATATTCTTTCATTGAATGCTTATCTCTTGGATTGCTAGAAGTTCAAAAGCATTGTTGACCTCTTGCAGTGCAAAAAAAAGTATTAAACATGTAAAACAAAATAGTATTAAACACGTAAATTGTTTTAAGTGCATGATAAGTCATCTCCTCAATGACTATTTGTACCACTCAAAAAAAGATCGATAGAATAAGCATGTGAGTCTAAGCACCCTTAGTTGTACTCTAGTGTGCATGAAAAACAAGAGTCACACAAACCAATCCTAGAGGCTCAAGTAAAACGGCAAGTGACTCCAGTAAACATAGAAAAGCTTTCAAAAGCTCAACCAACGCATCTAGAGCCACCTCATAAACACCCACCTAAAGAGAAACATGGAGACATGATTGTTAACACCTATAAATCATAAAAAAATGTTTGAAACATTTGGAGAGTTGATTGAATATATTAGAACTATCAACAAGCACCACCTCCTTCAACTTCTCTAGACGAATTTCCTAGTAATATGTATCTCCAAATCTTTATAGGAGAGGCTTAAGTGTTCCTAGATCCATTGCACAACCTGTCCTAGGGACTCAGCAAGTGGGGTATTTGGAGAGAGACTTAGAGCCATAAAATTATAATCCTTATGTTCCACAAGATCTGTTAGTAGACCAAGCCTAGAATCTGCTTAGAGCATCTCATCCTATAGGATCTTGAAAACCCATGCATGCTCAAGGAATTGAAGAGATCAACATGAGGCAAACCCTACAATAGGAATATTATTTCTAAATACTCACGAGGTATGCTAATGAGCGAAGTACACAAAGCATAGTGTCCACAAGGACTCATCTGGTGACATCTCAATCCTCATTTCCAACACCAAATAACATAGAAACAATAGCTTCATCACCCACAGCATACAACTACCCTCACTCTCTCAAAAGAATGATAAATCATCTCCTCAATGACTATCCATACCACTCAAAAGGAGCTCGATAGAACAATCATATGAGTCTAAGCACCTCTACTTCTACTGTGGTGAGCATGAAAAAAATCAATCACACAAACCAATCCTAGAGGCTCAAGTAAAAAGGCAAGTGACTCAAGTAAACATATAAGATAAGCTCGGAAAAGCTCAACCAGCTCATCTAGAGCCACCTGATAAACCTAAAGCATTTCTATCAGTGGTGTTGAAGTGAGGATGCTATGCTGATTGTTGAATCCCTTGTTGACTCGAGGTTTGCCCAAAAATCTCCGCACCAATATCGATGGCTATTCAATCCTACTAAGTGAGACTTGTGAGCTAGTGAGAAAGATAAATGGGCATGGCACCTTTTCCATCATCCTTGTCACCTTCACTTTCACCTACAATCGACCTACTACGAACGTGTAGAGGACAGAGCACAACGATTAAGAATTGTATTTCTATAAGTTTTTAAAATAAAATAGCGCAAATCCTCTATTAAAAACGAATATTTATAAACATGAGAGACAATAAAACAAAAGTGATTCTAAAGTAGTTTATTACAAAAACAAAAATAGTATTCAACATGAGGTCCACAAACTTTCTACATATCTCTGCACTTAAATATTCAGCATGAACTTTCGAATCTCTATGTAGAATATATCCACGATGGTGGTAGATTCACAATAATGTACAATATTTCATGTCATAATCCATTTTCATTTTCTATTCCTCCACCTATGAAAGCAATACACAAAACATATTTGTATGTCTCCATGGTGGAAGAAGTATCATGAAGCTTTGTTAACAACTAGAGTTTGCTTTTATGCTTCGAGGAAGAGCTCAATGGTTTCTATCACATGACAAGGGTACACTAGCTTATGTTGTATGGGAATTTTTCAAAATCATAGATGCCCCCATTGTTGGACATGTGAATGGAGGTAGGAACTCCAACTCATAAAAGACAACGGCGTCAACAACATGGAGGCGGAGCATGAAAAGGAAGATGTGAATTTGAATGATACAGAGACAAATGAACTATACATGTGAGAAGTTAGGACACTTTTATTCCAAGTACGATGAGCTATAAACATGCTCAACCAGGATATACATGAGCTACCATGCATAAACAAAAGCCACTAGTGCACACATGAGTGTCATAGAGTTGAGCCCAATCATAGTAAAGAAAAGCATGCAATTCTGGTGGTAGTGATCCATGCTTGGGATAAAACAATTTAAGTAGTCGGGTACCACTCAAGTACCAAAAGATGCGCTTAACCACCTGCCAATGCTTGACACCTGGGCAATGCATAAACCTTCTCATCTGTGAGATAGAAAACTAAATATTTGGTTGCGTAATGCATAAGTAAATCAAGCATCCAATAGCCAACTGATAGGGAACAACATCAAATGCATCTCTAGAATCATGAAGACTCAATCATAAAACCTATCTACATAGAAGTGGCAATAGGTTTAAAGTTTTCAATGCCAAAATGATGCAATAATGTGTCAATATATTTTGTTTGACACAAAGCTATTCGGCCATCAACTTGCATAAACTCAATGCCCGAACAATGATGAAAATGCCCCAAATCACACATCTCAAATGAGGCATGCAACTCAGCCTTGAAATCAGTAATATCCTTCTCATGAGGACCAATGAGCAACATGTCATCAACATACACAACAATGATTAGAAGCACATCATTAGCATGCTTAACATAAAACATGCTTTCAGTTTGACTATTCTCAAAACCATGTGCAATCAAATAGGCATGTATCTTTTTATATCGAGCATGTGGTGCTTGACTGAAACCATATAATGCCTTCTTTAACCTGCACACCTAGTTTTCATGCCCTTTCTACACAAAGCAACGGGGCTGGAAAACATACACTTCCTCATGCAAGTCACCATTCACAAATATTGTTTTAATGTACAACTGATGTACATTCCAACCATGATGAGCTGCAAGTGCACAGATGCTATGAACAATAGTCATTCGGCATGTAGGTGCAAAGTTTTCATCCAAATCAATGCCTCTTTACTCTGCATAACCCTTTGCAACAAGCTTAGCATTATACCTGTCAACTCTCCAATCATGTTTAAACTTCAGCTCGTATACCCATAGTACCAATGACCATCTTGCTAGGAGGCAAGTCACATAAAGACCAGGTACCATTTTTCATAATAACATCATATTTAGATTGCATTATAGCCATCCAATGTTCAGAATTTTATGCTTCTTAAAAATAAACATGCTCAGTCTCATCAAAGAGAGTAAAGGCAGCCATAGCATAGAAATTTGATGCAAAAGAGGCACTATGAGAGATTGAACAAGTACGATATGATAGAGGTGCATCCAATTTGCTATCATGCAAAGTCTACAGGAGTCATTTTGGCATAATTTTTGCCTACTTAATATCAGCTCTCTCATCAATAAGTGCATCATGTAAATCTACATAAAAAACGAAATGGTCTGCATCATCACATGAAACCTTTAAAGGTTGAGAAGTTACCTCATTAGGACAAGCACTAGACTATCCACCTATAAAAAGAGACAACAAAGTATCATACAAGTCCTTGGAGCTAATAGATCTCTCCATTGTACATGAAAGTAAAGGCTGGATAGCATCTTCTAGAAAAAAACATCACCAATCACCAAAATGTGTTTACTTTGTGGATGACACAGAGGATGGCCTTTGCTTTCGGGACTGTACCCAACAAAAATACATTTACTGCTTTATCGTCCAGTTTCTTTATCAATTTCTTTTTTCTTGTGATTTCTTTTTAGATTGGTTGATTCCTTCATATTCTTTCATTGAATGGTTATCTCTTGCACTACTAGAAAGTTCAAAAGCATTGTTGACCTTTTGCGAGCATTCACCAATGAATATATGCCCACTAACATTGAGCATGATACTCTCAAAGAGATTGTACATTTCATGCAAAGATTTGCTAATTTAATGAGGGAAATAGAAGGATTTAGACATTGCATGGAACATAGTCGTCAAATCTCTTCTAATCAGAAGCAAACAACTCTCAATAGACTAGGCAATGCCAACCTATGAGCAAGCATCTTTTGCATGAAGCTTGATTCATTGGTAGATTCCATAAGGAAATGCATTTAAATAGACGAGAGGACTTGAGTGAAACCCAAAGATAAGGAGAATCCACAACACCATCCACTAAGAGCATCTCATCGGATACGATCTAGACAACCTATGCATGCTCAAGGAATTGTAGAGATCCATATGGGGCAATCCCTGCAATAGCAATATTATTTCTAAATACAACCAGGTATACCCCTAGAGCAAAATGGAGTAGCAAAGAGAAGAAATAGAACCATAGTAGAAGGTCATTGGCACGAGGTGGATCTACAAGGAAAAGAAGAATTTTGATGGCTCAATTAAGAAGCACAAAGCAAGGCTTGTAGCCAAGGGATCTTTACAACCCAAGGCATTCAGTATGAAGAGACATTCTCACCTATGGCGGAAATGCCCACAGTTAGAGTACTTATGGGTGTAGCATCTTGCAAGAATTGGAATATCTATCAAATGGATGTTAAAAATGCATTTCTAAATGTTTGGATTTCAGAGATGTATTATGCTCAACCTTCTCATTTATAAGATCAATCATATACAGAATATGTATGCAAGTCAAGGAAAGCCTTGTATGGATTTAAGAAAGCTCCTAGAACTTGGAATCATAGACTTGGTACTTACTTGGAGGAGAAAGGCTTTATGATTAGCAAGGAATATCCTTCCATCTTCATCAAGAGCAATCAATCAAAGGTCATATACCTCTATGTATATGTGGATAATAAAATCATTACAAGAAGTGATGTAGATGGAGTCAGGAAGATCAAAGCTCAAATGAACGAAAAGTTCAAGATCAATGATTGTGGCATACTCACATACTTCCTAGGTTTGGAGTGGGTATATGTAGAAAAAGGTATGTTCTTAACCCAGAGAGAGTACATTGGAGATATGCTTACCAAGTTCAAGACGGAAAATACAAATATTGCAGATACGCCCTTAAGGTAAATTAAAAATTAAGTGCTCATGAAGGTGAACTCATTGAGGATATAACTAGCTATCAAAGCTTACTTAGAAACTTGAATTATGATGTTCTAACTAGAGTAGATATATGCTATGGAGTTACTTTGTTGATTCACTTCATGCACACTCCAAGGAAACCTCAATGGAAGTAGCCACGAGAATCCTGAAGTATTTGAGGAGTACAATACACGAAGGATTATACTATCCATACACATGTGATATCGATGTTCAACCTTTTTGATGCAGATTATGCAGGCTCTAAAGATAAAAGGAGAAGCACAACAAGTTACATTACTTTTGTATGTACTAAATTGATATCATGGTCTTCCAAGAAGCAAACTATAGTTGATCTTTCATCAATTGAGGTTGAATAATGGCGACTTGCAAATGCAACACACGAAGCTATGTGGATTAGAAGCTTATATTCTGATTTATTGTTGAATACTTCAACTCCACATATATTTGGGGACAACATTAGTTCATTACATCTTATTACTATTCCCATCTATCATGCCAAGACCAAACATATATAGGTTCAATACCATTATGTCAGTGAAATAATTACGAGTAAGGAGATACAATGCTTATATATATCTATACAACAACAATGTGCAGATCTGATGACAAAGACATTGGATGGAAGCAAATTAAATAGTTTCAAATCAATGATTGGACTACATTCAATCATGAAGGTATGAAGACTCAAGCATCTTAGGCTTTAGGGAGAGTTGTTGATACACTCAACAAGCCTAAGTGCTTGGCTATTTATTCAGGGCTACACATCATTTCATTTCCTCACAAGAAAGAACTACTTATAAAACTATGCTAGCCATTTTGGGCATAGTTACTTTGAATAATTATAAAAGACAAGAGAATAAATAATCTCATGAACTAAGCGAGCTTAACCCATGACTCATGAGATAAGAGGAATCAATTCAAATCATCCATAAAGTATAGGATCACTTTTAGGTACGGTAAAAATCAGATTGGAACTCGAATATGAGTATAGATAGACATGCTTTTAGTCGTGGCCTAGGAGAGCCATTCTAAGACATATTGAGCTACATCAATGAGCATACATTGAGCTCACCACATTTATGAGTAGTTACTCCACTTCCCTTGTATCAGGTTCTCATTATCATATACATTTCGATATGTTTCTTCAAGTACATCTCTCTCTACTATTTTTTACTACAAACGAATACAATCTAGACAACCCATGCATGGTCAAGGAATTGTAGAGATCAATATGAGGCAAATGCTACAATAGCAATATTATTTCTAAATAGAACCACGTATACCCTAGAGCAAAATGGAGTAGCAAAGCGAAGAAATAGAACCATAGTAGAGGCTGAAAGGTCAATGCTAAATGAGAAGAAGTTTTTGAATTGGTTATGGGCAGAGGTTGTATCCACAGCCCCTATCTAATCAATAAAATCCCATCAAAAACATTAGACGGGATTAAACCATATGACGCATGGATTGGAAGAAGACCTAGCCTTGACCATTTCAGGATCTTTGGGTGCAGAGCACATGCACATATACCTTAACGAATCATAGGCAAACTAGATCCAAATGCAAATAAATGTATATTTTTTGGCTATGACTGTAATAGAAAATGTTTCAGGTTATAAAACGTAATAAATAAAGGTTTTATTGTAAATAAAGATGTGTTTGATGAAAACAACTCTTGGTTTTAAGATGATTGTAGGAAAATCAAACTTCCTTATAATCTACAGGAAGACTTTACAACATTGTCAAAAGAGAATGAGCTTACACTTGAAGCATCAAGTGATTTTGAAGATGACCACAAGACTCCAAGAAGAGAAATTAACTCTTGGAGCTCTAAAGGCAAAGCCAAAACATGTGAGTCTAAACACCTCTACTTCTACTGTGGTGAGCATGAAAAAGAACAGTGATACAAACCAATCCTAGAGGCTCAAGTAAAAAGGCAAGTGACTCGAGTAAACATATAAGACAGGCTTTGAAAAGCTCAACCAGCTCATCTCGAGCCACCTGATAAACCTGAAGCATTTCTATCAAAGGTGTTGAAGTCAGGATGCTATGCTGATTGTTGAATCCCTTGTTGACTTGAGGATTGCCCGAAAATCTCCACACCAATATCAATGGCTATTCAATCCTACTTAGCGAGACTTGTGAGCTAGTGAGAAAGATAAATGGGCATGGCACGGTTTCCATCGTCCTTGTCACCTTCACTTTCACCTACAATCGACCTACTACGGACGTGTAGAGGACAGAGCACAACGATTAAGAATTGTATTTCTATAAGTTTTTAAAATAAAATAGCGCAAATCCTCTATTAAAAACGAATCTCCATAAACATGAGAGATAATAAAACAAAAGTGATTCTATAGTAGTTTATTACAAAAACAAAAACAGTATTCAACATGAGGTCCACGAACTTTCTACATATCTCTGCACTTAAATATTCAGCATGAACTTTCGAATCTCTATGCAGAATATATCCAGGATGGTGGTAGATTCACAATAATGTACAATATTTCATGTCATAATCCATTTTCATTTTCTATTCCTCTACCTATGAAAGCAATACACAAAATATTTTTGTATGTCTCCATGGTGGAAGAAGTATCATGAAGCTTTGTTAATAACTAGAGTTTGCTTTTATGCTTCGAGGAAGAGCTCAATGGTTTCTGTCACATGACAAGGGTACACTAGCTTATGTTGTATGGGAATTTTTCAAAATCATAGATGCCCCCATTGTTGGACATGTGAATGGAGGTAGGAACTCCAACTCATAAAAGACAACGGCGTCAACAACATGGAGGCAGAGCATGAAAAGGAAGATGTGAATTTGAATGATACAGAGACAAATGAACTATACATGTGAGAAGTTAGGACACTTATATTCCAATGAGCATTTCACAGATTGCTAACGTACTCCAAAATAATCGACGCTGACACTTAAATAGACTCCAAAATCTGAGTGTCAGGCATTATAGTTGAGGGTCTAAACTGAACCTTAAATAGACTCCAAAATCTGAGTGTCAGGCATTATAGTTGAGGGTCTAAACTGAACCTTGCAGTACAACTAAAGAGAATAAACAAAATGGGGATTTTTCTCATACATAAAAATAGAACACCAGGAAACAATGCCTGCTGCAAAGACAATGTTAGAAAGAGTCACACAGACGACAGACTAATCATCCTGCTGAGTTTAGACCAACAAATATATTTGAGAAATGGAGCATTTTGCAAAATTAATTTCCAAAATGTAAGTACATCAATGTTTCATATCAGAGTCTCAAGTACAGCTTGAATTCCATACCCGACTCTCAAGTAGGTAAACCAAATGTCACGAAAAGGAGTGTCAACTAAGAAGACGTAATTGTGTGGCGAAGACAAACTACAACAGCAGCAACAGAAGCAACGGCAAGGCGATCAGTTAGAGATGATGGGCGGATGATGTCTCCTGTGATCAACAAAGCCAGGAGATGGATCATCAGACGCGCCGTGAGAGGGGCCCGACGGAGGCACACGGACGTTACGAGGACGAATCGATGTGCTGAATTCGGCGGTTTCGGTAAAACTGAATTCAGCCCCGTTATGAACCTCCTCCATTGACGACGGTGTGCGTTGCGGGTGGATTGGTGCAGGGGGATAGTCAGGGACTTCGTCCGATGAAGGGCCGGATGGTGGAACAGGCGATCGTCTGTGGGGCATATTACGGTGGAAAGAGCTCTTGGCTGCTGGTATGTAGTCCGAGAGATCAGTGAAAGAAGGAGCAGATGGTGGGATGGGAATCCGCGGTGCAAGATTTAACTGACCAGGGAGAACATTCCGTTCTGAATCCTTGTCGATCCACGAGGGTTGTTCACGACGTCTACAGTTTCTTGGACATTATTTCTTTCATCGCCAAGTTGCTGCTGGGCGTCGGGCAAAGAGCGCGCCCCAAAAACAGTTCCTGCATGCACTTTTCTGATTTCCGTAAGCGCGGACGCCAGACGAGATCATATAATTACTGAAGAATAATGAAAGCACAGGAAGGAAAAGGAACGAATGACGCAGGCGGAGGAAGTGGAAGATCGAGCGAGAGAGAGAGAGAGAGACAGAGAGAAGGTTCGAGAACTAACGCATACACTATGAGAGAGAGAGTGTGTGTGTGTTTTCGAGAACTAACGCACACACTATGAGAGAGCGAGAGAATCGTCGAAAACTAACGCACAAACTGCGTGTGTGTGTGTGTGAGAGAGAGAGAGAATCGTCGAAAACTAACGGACACACTGTGTGTGTGAGAGAGAGAGAGAATCGTCGAGAACTAACGCAGAGAGAGAGAGAGTCAAGGTTGCCAAACGAAGGAACGAAACTCACCAGTGGTTAGAAGAAGCAGCGCCAAAGTGAGGCTAGTTCCAGATGTGAGGGAAATCATTTTCCTCTCTGCAGACATGAGCTAAAGACGTAGCTGACGCGAAGAACAACCATTTTACATAGAATCTCGAAGCATAAATAAGATAGAATCCGTCGGCTCAGAAAAACTCGACAAGTCTCGACTCCCCTTGCGTAACAACAATTTTACATTTGAAGTAGAAATATTATATATAGAACCTAAGATAGCCGTTCCTTGGACGAAGGATTCAACCATTGATTCAAGTTAATTGATTCAACCATCTTCTGAGTTATAGTTGATAGCTCTTGACATGCATATACGGTACACGAAAAGCATCAGCAAGCTAATTGTTTCCCTCACAAACAAATAATTGCCATCCATAAAGATGTGCTAGAGTATACCTAGCCATTTTCCAAGCCCAAGCCCACAAGAGGTGTCGCCCTAAGTTCAAATGGATGGATGATTGAATGTTAGTCTTCAAGGACTTGAGATTCATTCTAAAGAATCGAACAACCTAAGCAAATGATTCATCTTCGAATCTTTTGCAAATGATTTATCTTCGAATCTTTTGCAAATGATTCATCTTCGAATCTTTCAAACAATATCCAGAAGCTTTACTGATTCAATTGTATTCATTTCCCATTCCACTATGGAAGTTTGACTTGAACTTTCATTTATGTGATATTGATTCTTGGTCTTTAGTTTCATACAAGACTCATTATTATTGGACAATCTTTTAGATGTTACTAGAGTACAATCCTCATCCTATCTTCAGTCAACCACTATGCGATCTTCTTCATCCGTATTGTTTTCCATTATCCTTATTCCTTCCAATGCCCTAGCTTCGTCCGAAATTCTCACTTTGCATGTTAATGAAAAACTTAGAATATGGATTCCTGATAGTACATTGATTACTTTACATCCTTTGATCAAAGGCTCTCTAAGAATATAATACCCTTTAAATTCCAAAAGTAAGGGAAGAAGAAAATCAATATCATTGGAGCAATAACATATGGAGTCATTACTTGTGTGATTCCATTATGTGTGGTGAAAACTTATGGGACCAAGATACCCCACACAAGCATCTATAACTAGAGGTCTTAATATAATAGATGAGACAATATATTTCCTCTATTTCATAGAGCATACTTTTGGTATGAATTAGGAAACGTTTTAGAGTCGCCCTAATGTAAGGGGGCCTTTCCATGCAGATTGAATCATGCTAAGAGTCATCCTATTCCGATAAAACACAATAGAAATAATTGAGTTTAAATATTGTTGATACTCTTGTTATTGATAAGAATTTTATTTTCCACCCAATAATATGTTATTATCCTTTTGACCTTCATTTGAAGAAAATGGCAAAGTTTATTCCAGCATATCTTTATGGATGTATATTTTTGTTTTTTGAGATCAGAATCGTGACCATTATTACCTCACGAAACTTTAGAGTTGCTTGAATAAATCTTTAGAGTTGCTTGAATAAATCATGCAAGAAGTTTTGTATTCTAGGAAAGCCCAATGATCGTTTTCAAATATGAATAAGTATGAGTTGTGAGACTCCAAAAATAGAGTGGCAAAAACCATGAAGAAAAGGAAACTTCTATTTATCGTGAAAAATTTATTATGAATTTCATGATGGACACATACACTAGTGTATGTCCTTTTAATGGTCTTTATGGATTGTTTTCACAGGTGCAAGAACAGAAATGAAAACGGATGATGAGTCGAAATATTTTATATTATCATGAGTGTACCACCATCATGGGATTTCACAGAGATTGAGAACCATCTACCTATTAGAAAGCTTCAATACAATGAGTTCTATGGTGCACATTTAAGTGGAGAAATATGTAGAACGTTCATGGACCTCACACATAGTCGAGATGCCATTGCATGAATTTGAGCTCATCTTTTGGGCCCTTTAAGATATAACATTTTTCATCATGTCTAATGCTATTTTCCTATTTAAAAATTAAAGAATGGATTTTATTTTATTGTTTCTTATGTTTGGTGTGATTCTTTTCCAATAAAGCATGTTCATTATTTTATTGAATTCTGGATCCCTATAGAAATGTAGAAATACATTTCTCAATCATTGTGGTCATACCCTATACATATTCAAAACCTAGTTGAAAGCCGTTCCACTACCCCACAATCGTTTCAATCAATAAGTAATGAAAAGTTTCCCTCCAACGTTTCTCCACAGTAAAAACTCGCCAACTAGCCGAGTTCATGTCACCTCTAGCTTCTCAAAGTCAGATGGTAATATGTGGCCAAAATAAGGGATGTAAAGTTTCCAATAAAAGTTTCCATCAAAACAGATAACTAGCATGTACTAAAAATGTGAAGAAACCTTCTATTTGGGAATCAGAAGTGCTCGATAATTTGCTTAGACCTCACAATCTGGTGTGAATTGACCAAAGAGCTCTTGCAAAAATCTAGTTGGAGTGTGAAGCTAAATAAAGAAAGTTATTTTGATCAATTTAGCCATACCATACATCAAGAAATGATTGTAATATATTAGAGGGATCATCCCGATATTTGAGGACCTAGAAGATGTGCAGACATAGTCACCTTCTATGATTCATATCTCCAATTCGACTAAACAAAATGTGATGGAAATTTAGAAGCAAGTAGTAGACACTTCAATCTAACTAAGCCAATTTTGTGCATAGAAAATGATTGAGTACATGCAGAGAAATCAATTCCACAAGATCACCATAATGATGAAGATGTAGCAAAAAATAGTATACAAAGATGTACTTGAAGAAAGGTATCAAAATATATATGCTAATGAGAATAGGATACAAGGGAACTATAGTATACTACTCATACATGACGTAAGCTCAATGTATGCTGATTGATGTAGCTGAATGTCTCTCAGAATTGCTCCTGTAGGTTGTGATTAAAAGCATGCTATTTTTACTCATATTTGAGTTCCAATTTGAATTTTCCCTCACCTCAAAGTGATCCTATACTTAAGGATGATTTGAATTGCTTCGTCCTACCTCATGAGTCATCGTTTGAGCTCCCTTAATTCATGAGATTCTTTATTCTCTTCGCTTTAATAATTATTAAAACTAACTATGTCCAAAATGACTAGCATAGGTGCACATATATTTCTTTCTTGTGTTGAAATGAAATGATGTGTAGTCCTGAATAATTAGCCAAGCACATAGGCGTGTTGATTGTACCAAGAGCTCCTCCTCAAGCCTAAGATGCTTGAGTCTTTATACGTTCATGATTTCATGTATTCCAATCATTGATTTGAATCTATTTAATTTGCTTCCATCAAATGCCTTCGTCATTATATCTGCACGACGTTGTTGTGATACATATGTGTGTTGTATCCTCTTACTCATAAGTGTTTCCCTGACATAATGGTAGTGAATGTCTATATGCTTGGTCCTAGCATGATAGATAGGATTAGTAGTACGATGTAATGAGCTAATGTTATCCCCAAACATATGTGGAGTTGAAGTACTCAACGCTAAATCAGAGTAAAGGCTTCTAATCCACATAGTTTCTGGTGTTGCCTTTGCAAGTCCTTTGTATTTAGCCTCCATTGATAAAAGAGCAACTGTAGGTTGCTTCTTGGAAGACCATGATATCAATTTAGTATGTGCAAAAGTAATGTAACCTGATGTGCGTCTCCGTTCATCTTTAGAGCCTGCCTAATCTGCATCAAAAAAGGTTTAACATCTACATCAGATGTATATGGATAGTATAATGCTTCATTGATTGTACTCTTCAAATACTTTAGGATTATCTTGGCTACTTCCATTGAGGTTTCCTTAGAGTGTGCATGAAGTGACTCAACACACGAACTCCATAGCATATATCTACTATAGTTAGAATAGCATAATTCAAGTTTCTACCCAAAGATCCTGAAGTGATCAAGGCTAGGTCTTCTTCCAATCCATCCTTCATATGGTTTAATCCAATCTAATGTTTTGATGGGATTCTATTGATTAGATAGTGGCTGTGGATACAACCTCTGTCCCTCTGCCCATAACTAATTGGGAAACTTCTTCTCATTTAGCATTGACCTTTCAGCCTCTACTATGGTTCTATTTCTTCTCTTTTCTATTCCATTTTGCTCTTTTAATTTGTTTCCATCCAATGTCTTTGTCAACATATCTACGCATTGTTGTTGTATAGATATATATAAGCATTGTATCTCCTTACTCGTAATTATTTCCCTGACATAATGGTAGTGAACCTCTATATGGTTGGTCTTGGCATGATAGATGGGAATAGTAATAAGATGTAATGAACTAATGTTGTCCCCAAATATATGTGGAGTTGAAGTATTCAACCCTAAATCAGATTTTAAGCTTCTAATCCACAAAGCCTTGTGTTGCATTTGCAAGTCACTTGTATTCAACCTCAGTTGATGAAAGAGAAACTCTAGGTTGCTTCTTGGAATACCATGATATCAATTTAGTACATACAAAAGTAATGTAACCTGATGTGCTTCTCCTTTTATCTTTAGAGCTTGCACAATCTGCATAAAAAAGATTGAACATTGATATGAGATGTGTATGGATAGTATAATCCTTCGTGTATTGTACTCCTTAAATACTTTAGGATTCTCTTGGATACTTCCATTGAGGTTTCCTTGGAGTGTGCATGAAGTGACTCAACAAAGTAACTCCATAGCATATATCTACTCTAGTTAGGACAGCATAATTCAAGTGTCTAACTAAGCTTTGATAGCTAGTTACATCCTCAATGAGTACACCTTCATGAGCAGTTAATTTTATTTACCTTAAGGGCGTATCTCCAATATTTGTATTTTCCATCTTGAACTTGGTAAGCATATCTCCAATGTACTCTCTCTGGGTTAAGAACATACCTTTTCTCTATATATTCCCATTGAAAACCTAGGAAGTATGTGAGTACGCCAAGATCATTGATCTTGAACTTTTCGTTCATTTGAGCTTTGATCTTCCTTATTCCATCTACATCACTTCTTGTAATGATTTTATCATCCACATATACATAGAGGTGTATGACATTTGATTGATTGCTCTTGATGAAGATGGAAGGATATTCCTTGCTTACCATAAAGCCTTTCTCTTGCAAGTAAGTGCCAAGTCTACGATTCCAAGTTCTAGGAGCTTGCTTCAAGCCATACAAGGCTTTCCTTGACTTGCATACATATTCTGGATATGATTGATCTTATAAATGATCAAGGCTTTCCAACCATTTAGAAACGCATTTTTTAACATCCATTTGATAGATATTCCAATTCTTGAAAGATGCTACACCCATAAGTACTCTAACTGTGCGCATTTCCACCATAGCTGAGAATGGCTCTTCATAGTGAATGCATTGGGTTTGTGAAGATCCCTTGGCTACAAGCCTTTCTTTGTACCTCTTAATTGATCCATCAAAATTATTATTTCCCTTGTAGATCCACCTTGAGCCAATGACCTTCATAGATGGTTGCTTGGAAACCAATTCCCAAGGCTCATTTTCTTGTAGAGCTTCTATTTCTTCTTCCATGGTATCTCTCCATTCTAGCTTCTTCTTGGCTTCTTCATATGTAGATGGTTCTTCTGATTTTGTATCATGTGCTATGTAAATAGAATGATTAGTGGCCAAAGAAGTATCGTAACCGTACCTTTCTGGCTTCCTTTTCTCTCTAGTAGACCTTCTTATGGTTTGTTGAGATGATTCTACCACATCTCTCATCTCTTGGACTTTGGCTTTTCCTTTAGAGTTCCAAGAATTAATTTCTCTACTTGGAGTCTTGTGGTCATCTTCAAAATCACATGATGCTTCAAGTGTAACCTCATTGTATTTTTACTTTTTTGTAAAGTCATCCTCTAGGTTATAGGGAAGCTTGGTTTTCCTACAATCACCTTCAAACCAAGAGTTGTTTTCATCAAACACATCTCTACTTACATAAAACCTTTGTTTATTGGGTTATATAGCCTATAACTATTTTTATTTGTAGTCATAGCCAATGAATATATATTTATTTTCCTTTGGATCTAGTTTGCCTCTAATTTGTTAAGGTATGTGTGCATATGCTCTACACCCAAAGATTTTGAAATGATCAAGGCTAGGCCTTCTTCCAATCCATGCTTCATATGGTTTCATCCCATCTAATGTTTTTGATGGGATTTTATTGATTAGATAGGGGCCATGGATATAACCATTGCCCACAAGCAATTGGGAAACTTCTTCTCATTTAGGCTTGACTCTTCATCCTCTACTATGGTTCTATTTCATCTCTTTGCTACTCCATTGCTCTAGGGTATACCTGGTTGTATTTAGAAATAATATTGCTATTGTAGGGTTTGCCTCATATGGATCTCTACAATTCCTTGAGCATGCATGGGTTGTCTAGATCGTATCCGATGAGATGCTCTTAGCGGATTGTAGGCTTGCTCTAGTAAATGAGATTGTGGAACATAAGGATTTGAATTTGATGGCTCTAAGTCTTGCTCCAAATCACCTACTTGCTGAGTCCCTAGGGCAAGTAGTGCAACAGATCTAGGAGCAAGTAAGCCTCTCCTATAAAGATTTGGAGATACAAATTCACTAGGAAATTCCTCTAGAGAAGTTGAAGGAGGTGATGCTTGTTGATAGTTCCAATATATTTAATCATCTCTTCAAACGTTTGAAGCATTTTTTTATGAGTTATAGGTATTCACAATCATGTCTCCATGTTCCCCTTTAGATGGGTGTCCTAATGTGGATCCTGGTTGTGGCTTCTCCTTATCTTTGGGTTTCACTCAAGTCCTCTCATCTATTTAAATGCATTTCCTTATGGAATCTACAAATGAATCAAGCTTCATGCAAAAGATGCTTGCTCATAGGTTGGCATTGCCTAGTCTATTGAGAGTTGTTTGCTTCTCATTAGAAGAGATTCGAAGACTATGTTCCATGCAATGTCTAAATCCTTCTCCTATTTCCCTGATTGAATTAGCAAGAGATTGCATGAAATGTACAATCGCTTTGAGAGTTAGTGGGCATATATTCAGTGGTGAATGCTCGCAAGACGTCAACAATGCTTCTGAACTTTCTAGTAGTGCAAGAGATAACCATTCATTGAAAGAATATGAAGGAATCAACCAATCTAAAAAGAAATCACAAGAAAAAAGAAATTGATAAAGAAATTGGACGATAAAGCAGTAAATGTATTTTTGTTGGGTACAGTTCTCAAAGCAAAGACTATCATCTGTATCATCCACAAACTAAACACATTTTGGTTCTTGGTGATGTTTCTTTTCTGGAAGATGCTATCGAGCCTTTACTTTCATGTACAAAGGAGACATTTGTTAGCTCCAAAGACTTGTATGATACTTTGTTGTCTCTTTTTACAGGTGGACAGTCTAGTGCTAGTCCTATGAGGTAACTTCTCAACCTTTAAAGGTTTCATGTGATGATGCAAACCATTTTGTTTCTGATGTAGATTTCCCTGATGCACTTGTTGTTGGTGTAAATCACAAGCCTATACATTTGGCTTGAAAGATATCTTGAAGACCCTACATATGAGAAGAAGCATAGGAACTAGTGCTAGTGGTTAATTACCAGTTTATCCCTTTGTAAAAGTCAAATTGACTCCGAATCTTTATAAACACCTACCCAGGATTCGTGGAAGAAGTTAGCTCTTTGATTGAAGGAATATCTCCTAGGATATAGGAGCTTGATCATAGGGAGCCAAAAGCTTGAATTTGAATTCAAATTTTACTCACTCTTTATAAAGAGGTCATGAAAATGTCGCGGTTAGAACTCATCATTCTCGAGCTTCTCATTACTGATTGTGAGTGTGTGTGAGGCCTACACTCTAGCCCACACCTATCTACACCATTAGGCAATGACATTCATGCCAATGGAGTTGTATACAAGCATTAATACATACTTTCTCATTGTTCATTTCTAAGTTCTGTGTGTTACTACTCAAAAGTCTGTCAACTTCTAAAGTGCATATCTCAGTCATTAGTCCATCAAACTCAATGAACTAAAGCTTGTTGGATTCTTCTTGAAGTCATCTACATGCTATCAAAATTTGCGAAGATTCTATTCAGCCATTTCAGAGAAATTCACGTCGAGGTGATCACTGGTCAAGGTCTGCTACAGTCCTCAAAAATCGGGGGTATAGCTTTACTTGCTAAATTGATTTCTCTTAGCATATTTTATATTTTTACATCATTCCACTTGGAATAGTAGCTTGCTAACCTTATTAGATACTCCTAAAAGGAATTTTTTCAATTCCTATTGTGTTAGTCATACTGATCAAAAGATCCAGCAAGTATTAAGACATAAATAGAAAGTTTTCTTGAGATTTTGAGTTTCAAAGTTATCTGTTTTGGTTCAATCACTACACACATTATTTCCAAAGTACATAGGCCATCCTATGGTGTCATTGGAAAGCTAAGGAGGTCTACTTATCAAGTCTGGAGCAAAAGAGGACTAGTACAAAGCACATTTTGGGAGTACCTACTCAATCTCTTGGAGCATCCATCCATCTTTCCCAACAGTGGTATCAGAGCAAACTAAGGTAAAATGGGAGATGGTTTCCTTTATTTATTGATAGTTTGGACACGAATAATTATCAGGCATGGTCTGTAAGGATGAAGACCTATCTACAAGGAAGGAGTCTTTATGGGTACATCTCAGGAGATGAGGAATTGCCCTCATTCAAAACAAGAGGATTACCAACAAAGGAAGAACGTGAAAAGCTCAACACATGGTGCGCTAAGGATGCATTGGCAAGGTCTTATTTACTCAACTCTATCTCTGATTTTCTTTTGTCACATATTAGAAATTGTAAAACATCACAAGAGACTTGGGAAACCTTGTCATCGTATTTTTCCTCCAACACAAGGGCTAGGAAAAATCAGTTGTGGATTGAATTCACAACCTTAAGGAAGCAACCTAAGCAAGTTGTTTCAGAATTTGTGACCAAGATTGAAGATGTAGCAGATCAGTTAGCAAGCATAGGAGAAGAGATTGAAGAAGAGCAGATTGTAAGGCAAGTGATCAATGGGATCAAGGCTGATGACAAATGGGAAAGCTTCACGACTGCCATGGACCTTTATATGGACATGCAAATTCTAGATCTTACAACTCTCATGGGACAATTGTTTACTCATGAAGCAAAGCTCAACAAGAATGGAGATACATCCAAAGTTAATAACTCTTCTGCCCTATACACTGATAAGAAGTCCAAAGATAAAGGCAAGAGCAAGAAGGTGGAAGATGAAGGCTCTACCTCCCAAGCCAACTATGCAGGGAGAGGTTGTTCATCAAGAGGAAGGGACAGAGGACGTAAGCAAGGTAGTGGGAGATATTATAACTCCTCATCATGTAACATTTGTGGTTTATCAAATCATACTACTGTAGTACCCCTTCTATGTTCCCTCTCTCTCTCTTTGGGGCATGAGGCAGTGGGCTCCAAGCACAGGGGTCAGAACCCACTAGTCCTAAGAAGATAGAAGAGAAAGAGATTGAGAGGAGAGCTCTGAGATGCCTTGGGCTGCAGCTTCGGGGAATGTCCATTCCATTTCTTGGACATACTTGTGTCACGGGCAATTGTTGCTTTCACTTTTATTGCCACCTTAGTGATTTGTTTTATCTCTCTTTCTTCCTCTCTTTTTCTCCCTCTCTATCTCTCTCCCTTCTCCATATTCCCCCACCACTCACCGCCTCCATCTCCCCCCTCACCCCGCCACTCACCCCCTCCATCGCCACTCACCCCCACCGATTTCCCCGCCTAATCCCCCTCAGCCCCCCGCGAGCTATCTCTCTCTCTCTCTCTCTCTCTCTGTCTCTCTCTCTCTCTCTCTTCCTTCCTCCTCCACTCACCTCCACACCCGCCCCCTCCACTCACCTCCACCCCTGCCCCTATAAAATAAAATAAAATAGCGCAAATCCTCTATTAAAAACGAATATTTATAAACATGAGAGACAATAAAACAAAAGTGATTCTAAAGTAGTTTATTACAAAAACAAAAATAGTATTCAACATGAGGTCCACAAACTTTCTACATATCTCTGCACTTAAATATTCAGCATGAACTTTCGAATCTCTATGTAGAATATATCCACGATGGTGGTAGATTCACAATAATGTACAATATTTCATGTCATAATCCATTTTCATTTTCTATTCCTCCACCTATGAAAGCAATACACAAAACATATTTGTATGTCTCCATGGTGGAAGAAGTATCATGAAGCTTTGTTAACAACTAGAGTTTGCTTTTATGCTTCGAGGAAGAGCTCAATGGTTTCTATCACATGACAAGGGTACACTAGCTTATGTTGTATGGGAATTTTTCAAAATCATAGATGCCCCCATTGTTGGACATGTGAATGGAGGTAGGAACTCCAACTCATAAAAGACAACGGCGTCAACAACATGGAGGCGGAGCATGAAAAGGAAGATGTGAATTTGAATGATACAGAGACAAATGAACTATACATGTGAGAAGTTAGGACACTTTTATTCCAAGTACGATGAGCTATAAACATGCTCAACCAGGATATACATGAGCTACCATGCATAAACAAAAGCCACTAGTGCACACATGAGTGTCATAGAGTTGAGCCCAATCATAGTAAAGAAAAGCATGCAATTCTGGTGGTAGTGATCCATGCTTGGGATAAAACAATTTAAGTAGTCGGGTACCACTCAAGTACCAAAAGATGCGCTTAACCACCTGCCAATGCTTGACACCTGGGCAATGCATAAACCTTCTCATCTGTGAGATAGAAAACTAAATATTTGGTTGCGTAATGCATAAGTAAATCAAGCATCCAATAGCCAACTGATAGGGAACAACATCAAATGCATCTCTAGAATCATGAAGACTCAATCATAAAACCTATCTACATAGAAGTGGCAATAGGTTTAAAGTTTTCAATGCCAAAATGATGCAATAATGTGTCAATATATTTTGTTTGACACAAAGCTATTCGGCCATCAACTTGCATAAACTCAATGCCCGAACAATGATGAAAATGCCCCAAATCACACATCTCAAATGAGGCATGCAACTCAGCCTTGAAATCAGTAATATCCTTCTCATGAGGACCAATGAGCAACATGTCATCAACATACACAACAATGATTAGAAGCACATCATTAGCATGCTTAACATAAAACATGCTTTCAGTTTGACTATTCTCAAAACCATGTGCAATCAAATAGGCATGTATCTTTTTATATCGAGCATGTGGTGCTTGCTTGAAACCATATAATGCCTTCTTTAACCTGCACACCTAGTTTTCATGCCCTTTCTACACAAAGCAACGGGGCTGGAAAACATACACTTCCTCATGCAAGTCACCATTCACAAATATTGTTTTAATGTACAACTGATGTACATTCCAACCATGATGAGCTGCAAGTGCACAGATGCTATGAACAATAGTCATTCGGCATGTAGGTGCAAAGTTTTCATCCAAATCAATGCCTCTTTACTCTGCATAACCCTTTGCAACAAGCTTAGCATTATACCTGTCAACTCTCCAATCATGTTTAAACTTCAGCTCATATACCCATAGTACCAATGACCATCTTGCTAGGAGGCAAGTCACATAAAGACCAGGTACCATTTTTCATAATAACATCATATTTAGATTGCATTATAGCCATCCAATGTTCAGAATTTTATGCTTCTTAAAAATAAACATGCTCAGTCTCATCAAAGAGAGTAAAGGCAGCCATAGCATAGAAATTTGATGCAAAAGAGGCACTATGAGAGATTGAACAAGTACGATATGATAGAGGTGCATCCAATTTGCTATCATGCAAAGTCTACAGGAGTCATTTTGGCATAATTTTTGCCTACTTAATATCAGCTCTCTCATCAATAAGTGCATCATGTAAATCTACATAAAAAACGAAATGGTCTGCATCATCACATGAAACCTTTAAAGGTTGAGAAGTTACCTCATTAGGACAAGCACTAGACTATCCACCTATAAAAAGAGACAACAAAGTATCATACAAGTCCTTGGAGCTAATAGATCTCTCCATTGTACATGAAAGTAAAGGCTGGATAGCATCTTCTAGAAAAAAACATCACCAATCACCAAAATGTGTTTACTTTGTGGATGACACAGAGGATGGCCTTTGCTTTCGGGACTGTACCCAACAAAAATACATTTACTGCTTTATCGTCCAGTTTCTTTATCAATTTCTTTTTTCTTGTGATTTCTTTTTAGATTGGTTGATTCCTTCATATTCTTTCATTGAATGGTTATCTCTTGCACTACTAGAAAGTTCAAAAGCATTGTTGACCTTTTGCGAGCATTCACCAATGAATATATGCCCACTAACATTGAGCATGATACTCTCAAAGAGATTGTACATTTCATGCAAAGATTTGCTAATTTAATGAGGGAAATAGAAGGATTTAGACATTGCATGGAACATAGTCGTCAAATCTCTTCTAATCAGAAGCAAACAACTCTCAATAGACTAGGCAATGCCAACCTATGAGCAAGCATCTTTTGCATGAAGCTTGATTCATTGGTAGATTCCATAAGGAAATGCATTTAAATAGACGAGAGGACTTGAGTGAAACCCAAAGATAAGGAGAATCCACAACACCATCCACTAAGAGCATCTCATCGGATACGATCTAGACAACCTATGCATGCTCAAGGAATTGTAGAGATCCATATGGGGCAATCCCTGCAATAGCAATATTATTTCTAAATACAACCAGGTATACCCCTAGAGCAAAATGGAGTAGCAAAGAGAAGAAATAGAACCATAGTAGAAGGTCATTGGCACGAGGTGGATCTACAAGGAAAAGAAGAATTTTGATGGCTCAATTAAGAAGCACAAAGCAAGGCTTGTAGCCAAGGGATCTTTACAACCCAAGGCATTCAGTATGAAGAGACATTCTCACCTATGGCGGAAATGCCCACAGTTAGAGTACTTATGGGTGTAGCATCTTGCAAGAATTGGAATATCTATCAAATGGATGTTAAAAATGCATTTCTAAATGTTTGGATTTCAGAGATGTATTATGCTCAACCTTCTCATTTATAAGATCAATCATATACAGAATATGTATGCAAGTCAAGGAAAGCCTTGTATGGATTTAAGAAAGCTCCTAGAACTTGGAATCATAGACTTGGTACTTACTTGGAGGAGAAAGGCTTTATGATTAGCAAGGAATATCCTTCCATCTTCATCAAGAGCAATCAATCAAAGGTCATATACCTCTATGTATATGTGGATAATAAAATCATTACAAGAAGTGATGTAGATGGAGTCAGGAAGATCAAAGCTCAAATGAACGAAAAGTTCAAGATCAATGATTGTGGCATACTCACATACTTCCTAGGTTTGGAGTGGGTATATGTAGAAAAAGGTATGTTCTTAACCCAGAGAGAGTACATTGGAGATATGCTTACCAAGTTCAAGACGGAAAATACAAATATTGCAGATACGCCCTTAAGGTAAATTAAAAATTAAGTGCTCATGAAGGTGAACTCATTGAGGATATAACTAGCTATCAAAGCTTACTTAGAAACTTGAATTATGATGTTCTAACTAGAGTAGATATATGCTATGGAGTTACTTTGTTGATTCACTTCATGCACACTCCAAGGAAACCTCAATGGAAGTAGCCACGAGAATCCTGAAGTATTTGAGGAGTACAATACACGAAGGATTATACTATCCATACACATGTGATATCGATGTTCAACCTTTTTGATGTAGATTATGCAGGCTCTAAAGATAAAAGGAGAAGCACAACAAGTTACATTACTTTTGTATGTACTAAATTGATATCATGGTCTTCCAAGAAGCAAACTATAGTTGATCTTTCATCAATTGAGGTTGAATAATGGCGACTTGCAAATGCAACACACGAAGCTATGTGGATTAGAAGCTTATATTCTGATTTATTGTTGAATACTTCAACTCCACATATATTTGGGGACAACATTAGTTCATTACATCTTATTACTATTCCCATCTATCATGCCAAGACCAAACATATATAGGTTCAATACCATTATGTCAGTGAAATAATTACGAGTAAGGAGATACAATGCTTATATATATCTATACAACAACAATGTGCAGATCTGATGACAAAGACATTGGATGGAAGCAAATTAAATAGTTTCAAATCAATGATTGGACTACATTCAATCATGAAGGTATGAAGACTCAAGCATCTTAGGCTTTAGGGAGAGTTGTTGATACACTCAACAAGCCTAAGTGCTTGGCTATTTATTCAGGGCTACACATCATTTCATTTCCTCACAAGAAAGAACTACTTATGAAACTATGCTAGCCATTTTGGGCATAGTTACTTTGAATAATTATAAAAGACAAGAGAATAAATAATCTCATGAACTAAGCGAGCTTAACCCATGACTCATGAGATAAGAGGAATCAATTCAAATCATCCATAAAGTATAGGATCACTTTTAGGTACGGTAAAAATCAGATTGGAACTCGAATATGAGTATAGATAGACATGCTTTTAGTCGTGGCCTAGGAGAGCCATTCTAAGACATATTGAGCTACATCAATGAGCATACATTGAGCTTACCACATTTATGAGTAGTTACTCCACTTCCCTTGTATCAGGTTCTCATTATCATATACATTTCGATATGTTTCTTCAAGTACATCTCTCTCTACTATTTTTTACTACAAACGAATACAATCTAGACAACCCATGCATGGTCAAGGAATTGTAGAGATCAATATGAGGCAAATGCTACAATAGCAATATTATTTCTAAATAGAACCACGTATACCCTAGAGCAAAATGGAGTAGCAAAGCGAAGAAATAGAACCATAGTAGAGGCTGAAAGGTCAATGCTAAATGAGAAGAAGTTTTTGAATTGGTTATGGGCAGAGGTTGTATCCACAGCCCCTATCTAATCAATAAAATCCCATCAAAAACATTAGACGGGATTAAACCATATGACGCATGGATTGGAAGAAGACCTAGCCTTGACCATTTCAGGATCTTTGGGTGCAGAGCACATGCACATATACCTTAACGAATCATAGGCAAACTAGATCCAAATGCAAATAAATGTATATTTTTTGGCTATGACTGTAATAGAAAATGTTTCAGGTTATAAAACGTAATAAATAAAGGTTTTATTGTAAATAAAGATGTGTTTGATGAAAACAACTCTTGGTTTTAAGATGATTGTAGGAAAATCAAACTTCCTTATAATCTACAGGAAGACTTTACAACATTGTCAAAAGAGAATGAGCTTACACTTGAAGCATCAAGTGATTTTGAAGATGACCACAAGACTCCAAGAAGAGAAATTAACTCTTGGAGCTCTAAAGGCAAAGCCAAAACATGTGAGTCTAAACACCTCTACTTCTACTGTGGTGAGCATGAAAAAGAACAGTGATACAAACCAATCCTAGAGGCTCAAGTAAAAAGGCAAGTGACTCGAGTAAACATATAAGACAGGCTTTGAAAAGCTCAACCAGCTCATCTCGAGCCACCTGATAAACCTGAAGCATTTCTATCAAAGGTGTTGAAGTCAGTATGCTATGCTGATTGTTGAATCCCTTGTTGACTTGAGGATTGCCCAAAAATCTCCACACCAATATCAATGGCTATTCAATCCTACTTAGCGAGACTTGTGAGCTAGTGAGAAAGATAAATGGGCATGGCACGGTTTCCATCGTCCTTGTCACCTTCACTTTCACCTACAATCGACCTACTACGGACGTGTAGAGGACAGAGCACAACGATTAAGAATTGTATTTCTATAAGTTTTTAAAATAAAATAGCGCAAATCCTCTATTAAAAACGAATCTCCATAAACATGAGAGATAATAAAACAAAAGTGATTCTATAGTAGTTTATTACAAAAACAAAAACAGTATTCAACATGAGGTCCACGAACTTTCTACATATCTCTGCACTTAAATATTCAGCATGAACTTTCGAATCTCTATGCAGAATATATCCAGGATGGTGGTAGATTCACAATAATGTACAATATTTCATGTCATAATCCATTTTCATTTTCTATTCCTCTACCTATGAAAGCAATACACAAAATATTTTTGTATGTCTCCATGGTGGAAGAAGTATCATGAAGCTTTGTTAATAACTAGAGTTTGCTTTTATGCTTCGAGGAAGAGCTCAATGGTTTCTGTCACATGACAAGGGTACACTAGCTTATGTTGTATGGGAATTTTTCAAAATCATAGATGCCCCCATTGTTGGACATGTGAATGGAGGTAGGAACTCCAACTCATAAAAGACAACGGCGTCAACAACATGGAGGCAGAGCATGAAAAGGAAGATGTGAATTTGAATGATACAGAGACAAATGAACTATACATGTGAGAAGTTAGGACACTTATATTCCAATGAGCATTTCACAGATTGCTAACGTACTCCAAAATAATCGACGCTGACACTTAAATAGACTCCAAAATCTGAGTGTCAGGCATTATAGTTGAGGGTCTAAACTGAACCTTGCAGTACAACTAAAGAGAATAAACAAAATGGGGATTTTTCTCATACATAAAAATAGAACACCAGGAAACAATGCCTGCTGCAAAGACAATGTTAGAAAGAGTCACACAGACGACAGACTAATCATCCTGCTGAGTTTAGACCAACAAATATATTTGAGAAATGGAGCATTTTGCAAAATTAATTTCCAAAATGTAAGTACATCAATGTTTCATATCAGAGTCTCAAGTACAGCTTGAATTCCATACCCGACTCTCAAGTAGGTAAACCAAATGTCACGAAAAGGAGTGTCAACTAAGAAGACGTAATTGTGTGGCGAAGACAAACTACAACAGCAGCAACAGAAGCAACGGCAAGGCGATCAGTTAGAGATGATGGGCGGATGATGTCTCCTGTGATCAACAAAGCCAGGAGATGGATCATCAGACGCGCCGTGAGAGGGGCCCGACGGAGGCACACGGACGTTACGAGGACGAATCGATGTGCTGAATTCGGCGGTTTCGGTAAAACTGAATTCAGCCCCGTTATGAACCTCCTCCATTGACGACGGTGTGCGTTGCGGGTGGATTGGTGCAGGGGGATAGTCAGGGACTTCGTCCGATGAAGGGCCGGATGGTGGAACAGGCGATCGTCTGTGGGGCATATTACGGTGGAAAGAGCTCTTGGCTGCTGGTATGTAGTCCGAGAGATCAGTGAAAGAAGGAGCAGATGGTGGGATGGGAATCCGCGGTGCAAGATTTAACTGACCAGGGAGAACATTCCGTTCTGAATCCTTGTCGATCCACGAGGGTTGTTCACGACGTCTACAGTTTCTTGGACATTATTTCTTTCATCGCCAAGTTGCTGCTGGGCGTCGGGCAAAGAGCGCGCCCCAAAAACAGTTCCTGCATGCACTTTTCTGATTTCCGTAAGCGCGGACGCCAGACGAGATCATATAATTACTGAAGAATAATGAAAGCACAGGAAGGAAAAGGAACGAATGACGCAGGCGGAGGAAGTGGAAGATCGAGCGAGAGAGAGAGAGAGAGACAGAGAGAAGGTTCGAGAACTAACGCATACACTATGAGAGAGAGAGTGTGTGTGTGTTTTCGAGAACTAACGCACACACTATGAGAGAGCGAGAGAATCGTCGAAAACTAACGCACAAACTGCGTGTGTGTGTGTGTGAGAGAGAGAGAGAATCGTCGAAAACTAACGGACACACTGTGTGTGTGAGAGAGAGAGAGAATCGTCGAGAACTAACGCAGAGAGAGAGAGAGTCAAGGTTGCCAAACGAAGGAACGAAACTCACCAGTGGTTAGAAGAAGCAGCGCCAAAGTGAGGCTAGTTCCAGATGTGAGGGAAATCATTTTCCTCTCTGCAGACATGAGCTAAAGACGTAGCTGACGCGAAGAACAACCATTTTACATAGAATCTCGAAGCATAAATAAGATAGAATCCGTCGGCTCAGAAAAACTCGACAAGTCTCGACTCCCCTTGCGTAACAACAATTTTACATTTGAAGTAGAAATATTATATATAGAACCTAAGATAGCCGTTCCTTGGACGAAGGATTCAACCATTGATTCAAGTTAATTGATTCAACCATCTTCTGAGTTATAGTTGATAGCTCTTGACATGCATATACGGTACACGAAAAGCATCAGCAAGCTAATTGTTTCCCTCACAAACAAATAATTGCCATCCATAAAGATGTGCTAGAGTATACCTAGCCATTTTCCAAGCCCAAGCCCACAAGAGGTGTCGCCCTAAGTTCAAATGGATGGATGATTGAATGTTAGTCTTCAAGGACTTGAGATTCATTCTAAAGAATCGAACAACCTAAGCAAATGATTCATCTTCGAATCTTTTGCAAATGATTTATCTTCGAATCTTTTGCAAATGATTCATCTTCGAATCTTTCAAACAATATCCAGAAGCTTTACTGATTCAATTGTATTCATTTCCCATTCCACTATGGAAGTTTGACTTGAACTTTCATTTATGTGATATTGATTCTTGGTCTTTAGTTTCATACAAGACTCATTATTATTGGACAATCTTTTAGATGTTACTAGAGTACAATCCTCATCCTATCTTCAGTCAACCACTATGCGATCTTCTTCATCCGTATTGTTTTCCATTATCCTTATTCCTTCCAATGCCCTAGCTTCGTCCAAAATTCTCACTTTGCATGTTAATGAAAAACTTAGAATATGGATTCCTGATAGTACATTGATTACTTTACATCCTTTGATCAAAGGCTCTCTAAGAATATAATACCCTTTAAATTCCAAAAGTAAGGGAAGAAGAAAATCAATATCATTGGAGCAATAACATATGGAGTCATTACTTGTGTGATTCCATTATGTGTGGTGAAAACTTATGGGACCAAGATACCCCACACAAGCATCTATAACTAGAGGTCTTAATATAATAGATGAGACAATATATTTCCTCTATTTCATAGAGCATACTTTTGGTATGAATTAGGAAACGTTTTAGAGTCGCCCTAATGTAAGGGGGCCTTTCCATGCAGATTGAATCATGCTAAGAGTCATCCTATTCCGATAAAACACAATAGAAATAATTGAGTTTAAATATTGTTGATACTCTTGTTATTGATAAGAATTTTATTTTCCACCCAATAATATGTTATTATCCTTTTGACCTTCATTTGAAGAAAATGGCAAAGTTTATTCCAGCATATCTTTATGGATGTATATTTTTGTTTTTTGAGATCAGAATCGTGACCATTATTACCTCACGAAACTTTAGAGTTGCTTGAATAAATCTTTAGAGTTGCTTGAATAAATCATGCAAGAAGTTTTGTATTCTAGGAAAGCCCAATGATCGTTTTCAAATATGAATAAGTATGAGTTGTGAGACTCCAAAAATAGAGTGGCAAAAACCATGAAGAAAAGGAAACTTCTATTTATCGTGAAAAATTTATTATGAATTTCATGATGGACACATACACTAGTGTATGTCCTTTTAATGGTCTTTATGGATTGTTTTCACAGGTGCAAGAACAGAAATGAAAACGGATGATGAGTCGAAATATTTTATATTATCATGAGTGTACCACCATCATGGGATTTCACAGAGATTGAGAACCATCTACCTATTAGAAAGCTTCAATACAATGAGTTCTATGGTGCACATTTAAGTGGAGAAATATGTAGAACGTTCATGGACCTCACACATAGTCGAGATGCCATTGCATGAATTTGAGCTCATCTTTTGGGCCCTTTAAGATATAACATTTTTCATCATGTCTAATGCTATTTTCCTATTTAAAAATTAAAGAATGGATTTTATTTTATTGTTTCTTATGTTTGGTGTGATTCTTTTCCAATAAAGCATGTTCATTATTTTATTGAATTCTGGATCCCTATAGAAATGTAGAAATACATTTCTCAATCATTGTGGTCATACCCTATACATATTCAAAACCTAGTTGAAAGCCGTTCCACTACCCCACAATCGTTTCAATCAATAAGTAATGAAAAGTTTCCCTCCAACGTTTCTCCACAGTAAAAACTCGCCAACTAGCCGAGTTCATGTCACCTCTAGCTTCTCAAAGTCAGATGGTAATATGTGGCCAAAATAAGGGATGTAAAGTTTCCAATAAAAGTTTCCATCAAAACAGATAACTAGCATGTACTAAAAATGTGAAGAAACCTTCTATTTGGGAATCAGAAGTGCTCGATAATTTGCTTAGACCTCACAATCTGGTGTGAATTGACCAAAGAGCTCTTGCAAAAATCTAGTTGGAGTGTGAAGCTAAATAAAGAAAGTTATTTTGATCAATTTAGCCATACCATACATCAAGAAATGATTGTAATATATTAGAGGGATCATCCCGATATTTGAGGACCTAGAAGATGTGCAGACATAGTCACCTTCTATGATTCATATCTCCAATTCGACTAAACAAAATGTGATGGAAATTTAGAAGCAAGTAGTAGACACTTCAATCTAACTAAGCCAATTTTGTGCATAGAAAATGATTGAGTACATGCAGAGAAATCAATTCCACAAGATCACCATAATGATGAAGATGTAGCAAAAAATAGTATACAAAGATGTACTTGAAGAAAGGTATCAAAATATATATGCTAATGAGAATAGGATACAAGGGAACTATAGTATACTACTCATACATGACGTAAGCTCAATGTATGCTGATTGATGTAGCTGAATGTCTCTCAGAATTGCTCCTGTAGGTTGTGATTAAAAGCATGCTATTTTTACTCATATTTGAGTTCCAATTTGAATTTTCCCTCACCTCAAAGTGATCCTATACTTAAGGATGATTTGAATTGCTTCGTCCTACCTCATGAGTCATCGTTTGAGCTCCCTTAATTCATGAGATTCTTTATTCTCTTCGCTTTAATAATTATTAAAACTAACTATGTCCAAAATGACTAGCATAGGTGCACATATATTTCTTTCTTGTGTTGAAATGAAATGATGTGTAGTCCTGAATAATTAGCCAAGCACATAGGCGTGTTGATTGTACCAAGAGCTCCTCCTCAAGCCTAAGATGCTTGAGTCTTTATACGTTCATGATTTCATGTATTCCAATCATTGATTTGAATCTATTTAATTTGCTTCCATCAAATGCCTTCGTCATTATATCTGCACGACGTTGTTGTGATACATATGTGTGTTGTATCCTCTTACTCATAAGTGTTTCCCTGACATAATGGTAGTGAATGTCTATATGCTTGGTCCTAGCATGATAGATAGGATTAGTAGTACGATGTAATGAGCTAATGTTATCCCCAAACATATGTGGAGTTTGTAGAGGTAGATATTCTTTCCTTTTCTTTATAAAACTTAATGGTGAGGTAGAAATTGGGTATTTCGGGTGCTTCTTACCCACTTTTTTAATGTTATTTGGGATAAAATAATCTCCAATTTGTTGCAATAAAAATTCATTATTGAGGATCCAATAATAAAATATTATTCTCATGCAAAAATTGAACTTCAAACCTTGTTAAAAAAAAAAGAAGTCTTATGATTTTCAAAAATCTCTATATCACTCCAAAATTGGTTACGTAGAGACATTGAGCTACATGAATCAACATACATTCAGCTCCCTGCATGTATAAGTAGTCTACTATACTTCGCTTGTATCATATTCTTATTTGCATATACATTTTGATACGTTTCTTCAAGTACATCTCTGCCTATAATTTTTTGCTACATCTTCATCATTATAGTGATCTTGTGGAATTGATTTTTCTGCATGTGCTTAATCATTTGCATGCATGAAATTGGGTTAGTTAGATTGAAGTATCTACTACTTGCTTATACATTTTTATCACGTTTTGTTTAGTTAAACTTGAGATATGAATCATAGAAGATGACTATATCTACACATCTTCTAGATCCTTAAATATCAGGATGATCCCCCTGATATATTACAATCATTTCTTGATGTATGGTATGGCTAATTTGATCAAAATAAATTTCTTTACTTAGTCATATAATCCAATTAGAACTTTGCAAAAGCTCTCTGGTCAATTCATACCAGATCGCGAGCTCTTAGCAAAAGCTCTCTGGTCAATTCATACCACATCTCTATATCCAAAATTCGTTACGTAGAGACATTGAGCTACATGAATCAACATACATTGAGCTCCCTGCATGTATAAGTAGTCTACTATACTTTGCTTGTATCATATTCTTATTTGCATATACATTTTGATACGTTTCTTCAAGTACATCTCTGCCTATAATTTTTTGCTACATCTTCATCATTATAGTGATCTTGTGGAATTGATTTTTCTGCATGTGCTTAATCATTTGCATGCATGAAATTCGGTTAGTTAGATTGAAGTGTCTACTACTTGCTTATACATTTTTATCACGTTTGGTTTAGTTAAACTTGAGATATGAATCATAGAAGATGACTATATCTACACATCTTCTAGATCCTTAAATATCAGGATGATCCCCCTGATATATTGCAATCATTTCTTGATGTATGGTATGGCTAAATTGATCAAAATAAATTTCTTTACTTAGCCATATAATCCAATTAGAACTTTGCAAAAGCTCTCTGGTCAATTCATACCAGATCGCGAGCTCTTAGCAAATTATTGAGCACTTTTGATTCCCAAAAAAGAAGGTTTTTTCAAATTTTTAGAACATGCAAGTTATGTGTTTTAATGCAAACTTTTGTTGGAAACTTCACATCCCTTATTTTGGGCACTTTTGGAGCTGCAATTTCATCAAGGTCCTCCTCATCCTCTTGTAGGTCTACCACTATGTGAACTTCTTTATCCATTTTTTTCTTCTTGTGATGTCTTTTGAAATTGGTTGACTTATTCATATTCTTTCATTGAATGCTTATCTCTTGCACTATTAGAAAGTTTAGAAGCATTGTTGACTGCTTGCAAGCATTCATACACAAATATATGCCCACTAATATCAAGCATGATACTCTCAAAGAGATTCTATATTTCATGCAAAGCCTTGCTAACTCAATGAGGAAAATGGCAGAAGGATTTAGACATTGCATGGGACATAGTCATCAAATCCCTTCTAATGAGAAGCAAACAACATTGTTTCTCAATAGACTAGGCAATGCTACGCTATGAGCAAGCATCTTTTGGGTGAAGCTTGATTCAATGCAAGATTCCATAAGGAAATGCATTTAAATAGATGAGAGGGCTCGAGTGAAACCCAAAGATAAGGAGAAGCCATAACCACGATCCACATTGGGACACCCACCTAAAGAAGAACATTAGGACATGATTATTAACACATAAAAAAATGCTTCAAACGTTTGAATATTGATTGAATATATTGGGACTATCAACAAGCACCACCTCATTCAACCTCTAGAGAGGAATTTCCTAGTGAATATGTATCTCCAAATCTTTATAGGAGAGGCTTAAGTGTTTCTAGATCTATTGCACTACCTACCCTAGGGACTAAGCAAGTAGGGTATTTGAAGCAAGGCTTAGAGCCATCAAATCCAAATCCGTATGTTCCACAATCTCTTTTAATAGACCAAGCCTACAATCCGCTAAGAGCATCTCATCGGATATGATCTAGACTGTCACGAGGAAGGAGATAAGGAAGAGAGCTCACACACACACTCTCACTCTCAAGGAGAAGCACACACACAGATTGAGGCAAGGAAGAATGATCTTCTTCTTCTTCTTCTTCTATTACATAAAAGGAATGTACAAGAATGACCTAAAAACAAGAATACAACAAGTGCAATATATAAAGACCAGTACATAAGGAAAAACCTAATGTCCGCGAATGAGTGATCTGGCAACAAACAAATGTGCCATCACTCTCGATAGATAAATCTAATAAAGCTCCATGAAGTATCCCTGACATATACCGACGTGACCAGTATACATGTCAGAGAAACGAAAAACTGGTACGTGTCATCCTAGATCATCACATGTTGAGCTTGATATCTCAACACTCCCCCTCAAGCTCAATGCCATATCCTGTAATCCAAGCATCTTTCGAAGCTTCTTCAACTTCTCAGCTCCAAGTGCTTTGGTGAAAATATCAGCAACCTGCTCATCTGTTCTCACATAAACAAGATGAATATCACCTGCTAATACCTTCTCTCTGATGAAGTGATAATGTACCTCGATATGCTTTGTTCTAGCATGGAAAATAGGGTTCCGTGCTAATTGTATGCTGCTAAGATTATCACAATAGATAGTGATAGGGTTTTGCACTTCCACACCTAAATCTGCAAGTAACATCTCCAGCCATGATGCCTCACATGCTTCCATTGTAGCACCTCTATACTCAGCCACTATACTCGACAAAGCAACAGTGGGTTGCTTCTTACAGCTCCATGTAATAGCTGCACCTCCAAGTGAGAAAAGAAAGCCACTAGTATATCTTCTATCTGGAGTACTATCAGGCCAATGTGCATCGGTGTATCGATGAACCTGCAAATCTACACCAGCTTCATAAAACAATGCATAATCCAAAGTAGCACTCACATAACATAGAGTGCGCCTTAGAGCATCCAAATGTGGCTTCCTGGGAACCTGCATAAACTGACTTTCAAGTCCAACAGTGTAGCTTAAATCAAGCCTTGTAATTCTAAAATATATAAGAATTCCCTCAATTTTCCTATACATAGTAGCATTTTCCAATGCTTCACCTGATGTAGTATCCAATTTCATATTCTGATCTAAAGGCATAGAAATTGGCTTACAATCAGCCATACCATACTTTTGCAGCATATTCAAGGCATATTGCCTTTGCAACATCCATATACCTGTTTCTGTATGTATAAACTCAATGCCCAAGAAATAGCGCAGCACACCAAGATCTTTCATGTCAAATTCCTGCATAAGAAGTTTCTTTACCTCTTTGATGCTTTCTTCATTATCACCACCTACAATCAGATCATCAACATAAATAGCCACAATAGTGATGCCATCATCAGCCTTCCTTGCATATAGTGAGTTATCTGCATCACACATAGAAAACCCAATGCTGGTTAAGTAATCAACAATCCTTACATGCCATGCACACGGAGCCTGCTTCCGCCCATACAAAGCCTTTTGCAACCTGCAACCATATTTTGGATGCTTTGAATCTTCATATCCTTGTGGCTCATCCATATATACTTCTTCCTGTAACTCACCATGTAGGAAAGCATTCTTCACATCCATCTGATGCAAAGTCCATCCTTTTGCTGTAGCTAATGCAACAAGTGTTCTGAGAGTAGACATTTTAGCTACAGGGCTGAATGTTTCCTCATAATCAATGCCATATGTCTGTGCATAACCTTTAGCTACCAATCGTGCTTTATACCTGCTTATGCTACCATCAGCATTATGCTTTACCTTGTAAAGCCATTTGCAACCTATGGATTTCTTTCCTTGCAGCAATGGAACCAGCTCCCATGTATCATTTCCATAAAGTGCAGCCATCTCCTCATCCATAGCTTTTTCCCAATCTGCGTTACCAATTGCATCTTCAAAACAAGAAGGTTCAGCATCTTGTATTACCTTTGTCATGTAGGCACAATGGCGAGCCATGTAACTATCATATGTCAATCGTTGCACTGAATTACGTATCCTCCCAGACCTTCTTGGTCCTGGGTCACTTCTTCTTGTATCATATGCATGTGCCCTTGTTACTCCTGGAGTCTTCACAGAGGCAATCCAAGTTCCTCTTCAAGACTCTTTTCTGAACCGCTTGAATCTCCATCAACGTCTTCAAAACCTGCACCTATTTTACTACCAACAGAAAGCTTTTCTTTACCTTTCTTGGATGTATTTGATGAATTTGCTGGACTAAAATTTCCACGCATCCTTCCACTCCATGGATTTAAGTTGGAACTATTGCTTGGTGATGCATCCGGTCCACTCAAAACTTGAGATTCTGCACTAGATTTTTCAGCATTTTCTTTGTCATTTGGTTCAAGATTCAGTCCTTCTTTGGCATCTGCATAGAAGCTTGACATTTCATCAAATACCACATCTCTGCTCAGCTTCACCTGTCGTGTGAGTGGGTTATAACATTTGTACCCCTTTTGCTCAAGAGAATATCCAATGAAGACACATTTTTCTGCTTTCGGATAAAGCTTCGTCCTCAACTCATCTGGAACATGTACATATGCAATACAGCCAAAAACTTTCAGATGTGATAAGTTTGGCTTTTTACCTGTAAACTTCTCTTCAGGTGTAACTTGATGTATAGCAGCAGTCGGAGTTCTGTTCATGATGTATACAGCAGTATGCACAACTTCTGCCCAATAACAATGAGGCATATTCTTCTCAGCCATCAAGGCTCTTGCTATTTCTGCAATATTTCTATTTTTGCGTTCAGCAACACCATTATGTTATGATGTGTACCTGCATGAAAATTGACGCCAAATTCCATGACTTTTTAGAAAACTGCTGAACTCATTTGACATGTATTCACCTCCTCCATCAGATCTTAATGTTTGAATGTACTTCCCTGTCTACTTTTCCACCATAACTTTAGAATTCTGGAAGTGAGTAAACACCTCGCTCTTCTCTTTCATGAAATATACCCATACTTTGTGTGTATGTTCATCAATGAAAGTAGCATAAAACCTGCAACCGCCCATAGATGTGGTCTTTGCTGGACCCCAAACATCTGGATGTACTACTTCTAGTACATTCTCACTAACATGGACAATCTCCTTTGACTGCATCAGTTTTAGCCTTTGCAAGTTTGCATGTCCAATCCGTTTGTGCCATATCTCTATATCTACAATAACTCCTGCACCTTTCGCAAACATGGCTGCATTCATTTCAGGAATCTTCACATTTAAGGTCAACATCCTACCCACTTTGTTTCCTTTGGCAACCAATCGTCCATCCTGCTTGTACTCTTCTACATATAATCCATCAGCATTGAACCTGACTTGTAATCCTTGGTCAATCATTTGTCCAATAGAAACCAGATTCTTCGTTATATTTGGAACATGCAGCACATCAGCGAGATGTTTTACCTTTCCGTCCTCCATAGAAAATGCTATGTTTCCTATATGCTCAATAGGATGCGATGGGTCATCACCTGTTTCAACATATCCAAGAACTCGCATTTTCTGCAAAGTACTAAACCATTCTGCATGACTGGTCATGTGATTTGAAGCACCTGAATCAACATACCAGATATTATCATTCGATTTTGAAACACCAACAGACGTCATATTCATCATGAGATGTTGAACCATAAACAGCTTCTCAGAATCATCTACACTTGTGGATGCATAGTTGTTTTGTTGCCTTCTATTATTTTGATTCTTTAACCTACAATCACGTTCAAAGTGTCCAGGTTTACCACAATTCCAGCATCCTTTACTATCATTACCTGAATCATTTCTTTGGAAATTTCTGTGACCACTTTGGCTCCCCCTGCCTCGAAACTGTCCTCTTCCTCTTGCATGATTCTGTTGTTGACCTTGGTCTTGGTTACTATTTCCTCTTCCACTTCCAAAACCTCTGCCTTTGCCTCCTCCTCTGCTAGAGTAGAATACCTGCTTAGAACTGGGCTTTCCTTGGGAGTTTGAATCCTCACCAAGATTCTTTTCTTCAATGATAAGCATAGAGACCAAATCAGCAAAATTCAGAATATTTTCCCTAGTCTGTATAGAAGTTCTGAACTGCTTATATGCAGCTCCTAAACCATGAAGGGACACTTCCACCTTATCATCATCATGTACATTCATGCCAATAGATGCAAGTGACTGACATATGCTTTTGATTTTTAGAGTGTAGTCACTTACTGACATGCTTTTTTTCTCCAATGTATGCAGCTCGTTCTTGAGTTGCAATTTTCGTGCCTTTGTATTGGTCTCGTACAAAGTGACCAAACTGTTCCAAGCCTCTTTTGGAGTTTTGGCATCCTGTATGTTTCCAATCATGCTATCCTGTATGCTAAGAGATAGCCAATACATTACCTTTCATGCTCCTTGATTTCATTCCTCATATGCTCTTAACTGTTCTACAGTTCGATTCCTTTCTGGTAACTGCGGAGCATTTTCATTCTCTCCTTCGATGTACTTCCAGTAGCCTTTTCCCATCAGGAAATTCGTCATTCTGAATCTCCAAGCATGGAAGTTGTTCTTGTCCAGCTTATCGCTCATAAGCTGACTCATTCCATCTGTGTTTGCCATTTCTGCAACAATTCAAAACACCGCAACACACGACAAGCTACACTTCTGCTTGAACACTCTCGCACTATGACGTGACAGTTCGATCTCAGAAAAACACAGTTTTCGTGAATCCACAGTACACGGAATCGCTTGAAATTCTGAATCTAGAATATATGAGTGTCGCCGATCACAACGCAAGTTACAATTTCTAAAACTGACCTGGTTTTTCTGTGGGCCCCACCTTGTGGGCTCGAAACGGAGGTCGAGACGACTCCGAAACTTCGATCTGACGGAGGTCTTCTACCTTCACGGCGATTTTCATAGCAAACGGAGGCCGTTTGTGAAATCACGTTTTCTTTATGCCTTGCTGCGTAGTCTTCACCGTCGCCTTCTCCACGAGCTCTCTATAGCCATGCTGGCTCTGATACCATGTCACGAGGAAGGAGATAAGGCAGAGAGCTCACACACACACTCTCACTCTCAAGGAGAAGCACACACACAGATTGAGGCAAGGAAGAATGATCTTCTTCTTCTTCTTCTATTACATAAAAGGAATGTACAAGAATGACCTAAAAACAAGAATACAACCAGTGCAATATATAAAGACCAGTACATAAGGAAAACCCTAATGTCCGCGAATGAGTGAGCTGGCAAGAAAAAAAAAATGTGCCATCACTCTCGGTAGACAAATCAAATAAAGCTCAATGAAGTATCCTTGACATATACCGGCGTGACCACTATACATGTCAGAGAAACGAAAAACTGGTACGTGTCATCCTGGATCATCACATGTTGAGCTTGATATCTCAACATAGACAACCCATGCATGCTCAAGAAATTGTAGAGAACAATATGAGGCAAATCTGACAATAGCAATATCATTTCTAAATACCCACAAGATGTGCTAATGAGCAGAGTACACAAAGCACAGTGTCCACAATGAATAATGTGGGGACATCTCAATCCTCATTTACAACAACACATAATAAAGAAAGAATAGCTTCATCACCCACTGCATACAACTATCCTCACTGTCTCAAGTGCATGATAAATCATCTCCTCAATGACTATCTGTACCACTCTGAAGGAGCTCGATAGAAAAACCATGTGAGTCTAAGCACCTTTAGTTCTAGTCTGGTGAGCATGAGAAAGAAGAGTCACACAAACCAATCCCAGAGGCTCATGCAGAATGGAAAGTGACTAAAGTAAATATAGAAAAGCTTTGAAAAGCTCAACCAGCTCATCTAGAGCCACCTCATAAACCCGAAGCATTCCTATCACTGGTGTTGAAGTCAGGATGCTATGCTGATTGTTGAATCCCTTGTTGACTCGAGGATTGCCCAAAAATCTCCACACCAATATCGATGGCTATTCAAGCCTACTAAGTGAGAGTTGTCAGCTAGTGAGAAAGATAAATGGGCATGGTCACCTTTTCCATCGTCCTTGTCACCTTAACTTTCACCTACAATGGACATGTAGAGGATAGAGCACAAGGATTAAGAATTTTATTTCTATAATTTTTTTAGGGATAAGGAGTATAATAAAATAGTGCAAATCCTCTATTAAAAATTGAGTTAGTTGGATTGAAGTGTCTATTACTTGCTTATAATTTTTTATCACATTCGGTGTTTAGTTAAACTTGAGATATGAATCCTAGAAGATGACTATATATGCACATCTTCTAGATCCTAAAATATTGGGATGATCCACGTGCTATATTACAATCATTTCTTGATGTATGGTATGGTTAAATTGATCAAAATATTTTTCTTTACTTAGCTATATACTCCGATTAGAATTTTGGAAAAGCTGTCTGGTCAATTCATACCACGTCGTGAGCTCTAAGCAAATTAGTGAGCACTTTTAATTCCCAAAATAAAAGGTTTTTTCACATTTATAGTACATACGAGTTATGTGTTTTGATGTAAATTGTTGATGGAAACTTCACATCCCTTATTTTGGGCACTCTTGGAGCTGTTAGGTCTTCCTGATCCTCTTGTAGGTCTACGAGTATTTGAACGTCTTTATCCATTCTTTTCTTCTTGTGATGTCTTTTGAGATTGGTTGACTCCTTGATATTCCTTCATTGAATGCTTATCTCTTGCACTACTGAAAAGTTCAGAAGCATTTTTGACCTCTTACAAGCATTCACAAATGAATATATGCCCACTAACATTAAACATTATACTCTCAAAGATATTCTCCATTTCATGCAAAGCCTTGCTAAGTCAATGAGGAAAATAACGAAAGGATTTATAAATGGCATGGAACATAGTCATCATATCCCTTCTAATGAGAAGAAAACAACATTGTTTCTCAATAGATTAGGCAATGCGAACCTCTGAGCAAGCATCTTTTTGTGTGAAGCTTGATTCCATGGAAGATTCCATCAGGAAATGCATTTAAATAGTTGAGAGGACCCGAGTGAAATCCAAAGATAAGGAGAATCCACAAGCACGATCCACATTAGGAAACCCACCTAAAGAGAAACATGGACACATGATTGTTAACACCTATAAATCATAAAAAAAAGCTTAAACGTTTGAAGAGTTGATTGAATATATTGGAACTATCAACAAGCACCACCTCCTTCAACTTCTCTAGAGGAATTTCCTAGTGATTATGTATCTCCAAATCTTAAACTTCTCTAGAGGAATTTCCTAGTGATTATCGGAGAGGCTTAAGTGTTCTCAGATCTGTAGCACTACCTGTCCTAGGGAGTCAGCAAGTGGGATATTTGGAGCAAGACTTAGAGCCATAAAATTCAAATCCTTATGCTCCAATATATCGTTTAGTAGACCAATCCTGCAATAGGAATATTAGTTCTAAATACCGAGGAGATATGCTAATCAGTAGAGTACACAAAGCATAGTGTCCACAGGGAATCATCTGGTAACATCTCAATCCTCGTTTACAATGGCACATAACATAGCAAGAATAGCTCCATCACCCACTACATACAACTACCCTCATTGTCTCAAGTGCATGATAAATCATCTCCTCAATGACTATCCGTACCACTGAAAAGGAGCTCGATAGAACAATCATGTGAGTCTAAGCACCTCTACTTCTACTCTAGTGAGCATGAAAAAGAAGAGTCATACAAACCAATCCTAGAGGCTCAAGTAAAATGGCAAGTGACTCAAGTAAACATAGAGAAGCTTTGAAAAGAACAGCCATCTCATCTAAAGCCACCTTGTAAACCTGAAGCATTTCTATCAGTGGTGTTGAAGTCATGATGCTATGCTGATTGTTGAATCCCTTGTTGACTTGAGGATTGCCCAAAAATCTCCGCACCAATATCGATGGCTATTCAAGCCTACTAAGTGAGACTTGTGAGCTAGTGAGAAAGATAAATGTGCATGGTCACCTTTTCCATCGTCCTTGTTGCCTACACTTTCACCTACTACGGACGTGTAGAGGACAAAGGAGAACGATTAAGAATTGTATTCCTCATCCTCTTGTAGGTCTACCACAATGTGAACTTCTTTATCCATTTTAGGACACCCGCCTAAAGAGAAACATGGAGACATGGTTGTTAACACCTATAAGTCATAACAAAATGCTTCAAACGTTTGAAGAGTTGATTGAATATATTGGAACTATCAACGAGCACCACCTCCTTCAACTTCTCTAGAGGAATTTCCTAGTAATATGTATCACCAAATCTTTATAGGAGAGGCTTAAGTGTTCCTAGATATGTTGCACCACCTGTCCTAGGGACTCAGCAAGTGGCGTATTTGGAGCGAGACTTAGAGCCATAAAATTCAAATCCTTATGTTCCACAAGATCTGTTGGTAGACCAAGCCTAGAATCCGCTAAGAGTATCTCATCGGATACGATCTAGACAACCCATGCATGCTCAAGGAATTGAAGAGATCAACGTAAGGCAAACCCTACAATAGGAATATTATTTCTAAATACTCGCGAGGTATGCTAATGAGCGAAGTACGCAAAGCATGGTGTCCAAAAGGAATCATCTGGTGACATCTCAATCCTCATTTACAATGGCACATAACATAGAAAGAATAGCTTCATCACCCACAGCATAGAACTACCCTCACTGTCTCAAAAGATTGATAAATCATCTCCTCAATCACTATGTGTACCACTCAAAAGGAGCTCGATAGAACAATCATGTGAGTCTAAGCACCTCTACTTCTACTGTGGTGAGCATGAAAAAGAACATATAAGACAAGCTTTGCAAAGCTCAACCGGCTCATCTAGAGCCACCTGATAAACCTGAAGCATTTCTATCAGTGGTGTTGAAGTCAAGATGCGATGCTGATTGTTGAATCCCTTGTTGACTCGAGGATTGCCCAAAAATCTCCGCACCAATATCGATGGCTATTCAAGCATACTAAGTGAGACTTGTGAGCTAGTGAGAAAGATAAATGGGCATGACACCATTTCCATCGTCCTTGTCACCTTCACTTTCACCTACAATCGACCTACTATGGACGTGTAGAGGACAGAGCACAACGATTAAGAATTGTATTTCTATAAGTTTTTAAAATAAAATAGCGCAAATCCTCTATTAAAAACGAATCTCCATAAACATGAGAGACAATAAAACAAAAGTGATCTATAGTAGTTTATTACAAAAACAAAAATAGTATTCAACATGAGGTCCACGAACTTTCTACGTATCTCTGCACTTAAATATTCAGCATGAACTTTCGAATCTCTATGGAGAATATATCCAGGATGGTGGTAGATTCACAATAATGTACAATATTTCATCTCATAATCCATTCTCATTTTCTATTCCTCCACCTATGAAAGCAATACACAAAACATATTTGTCTGTCTCCATGGTGGAAGAAGTATCATGAAGCTTTGTTAATAACTAGAGTTTCCTTTTATGCTTCAAGGAAGAGCTGCATGGTTTCTGTCACATGACAAGGGTACACTAGCTTATGTTGTATGGGAATTTTTCAAAATCATAGATGCCCCCATTGTTGGACATGTGAATGGAGGTAGGAACTCCTACTCATAAAAGACAACGGCGTAAACAACATGGAGGCTGAGCATGAAAAGGAAGATGTGAATTTGAATGATACGGAGACAAATGAACTATACATGTGAGAAGTTAGGACACTTATATTCCAATGAGCATTTCACAGATTGCTAACGTACTCCAAAATAATCGACGTTGACACTTAAATAGACTCCAAAGTCTGAGTGTCAGGCATTATAGTTGAGGGCCTAAACTGAACCTTGCACTACAACTAAAAAGAAGAAACAAAATGGGGATTTGTCTCATACATAAAAATAGAACACCAGGAAACAATGCCTGCTGCAAAGACAATGTTAGAAAGAGTCACACAGACGACAGACTAATCATCCTGCTGAGTTTAGACCAACAAATAAATAGATTTGAGAAATGGGCCATTTTGCAAAATTAATTTCCAAAATGTAACTACATCAATGTTTCATATCAGAGTCTCAGGTACAGCTTGAATTCCATACCCGACTCTCAAGTAGGTAAACTAAATGTTACGAAAAGGCGTGTCAACTAAGAAGACGTAATTGTGTGGCGAAGACAAACTACAACAGCAGCAACAGAAGAAACGGCTCAGGTAGAGATGATGAGCGGATGATGTCTCCTGTGATCAACAAAGCCAGGAGATCGATCATCAGACGCGCCGTGAGAGGGGCCCGACGGAGGCACACGGACGTTACGAGGACGAATCGATGTGCTGAATACGGCGGTGTCGGTAAAACTGAATTCAGCCCCGTTATGAGCCTCCTCCATTGACGATGGTGTGCGTTGCGGGTGGATTGGCGCAGGGGGATAGTCAGGGAATTCGTCCGATGAATGGCCGGATGGTGGAACAGGCGATCGTCTGTGGGGCATATTACGGTGGAAAGAGCTCTTGGCTGCTGGTATGTCGTCCGAGAGATCAGTGAAAGAAGGAGCAGATGGTGGGATGGGAATCCGCGGTGCAAGATTTAACTGACCAGGGAGAACATTCCGTTCTGCATCTCCGTTCTGAATCCTTGTCGATCCACGAGGGTTGTAAACGACGTCTACAGTTTCTTGGACATTATTTGAAACTTGGACATTATTTCTTTCATCGCCAAGTTGCTGCTGGGCGTCGGGCAAAGAGCGCGCTCCAAAAACAGTTCCTGCATGCACTTTTCTGATTTTCGTAAGCGCGGACGCCAGACGAGATCATATAATTAATGAAGAATAATGAAAGCACAGAAAGGAAAAGGGATGCCGCAGGCGGAGGAAGTGGAAGATAGAGAGAGAGAGAGAGCGAGAGAGAGACAGAGAGAAGGTTCGAGAACTAACGCATACACTATGAGAGAGAGAGAGAGTGTTTGTGTTTCCGAGAACTAACGCACACACTATGAGAGAGCGAGAGAATCGTCGAAAACTAACGCACACACTGTGTGTGTGTGTGAGAGAGAGAATCGTCGAAAACTAACGCACACACTGTGTGTGTGAGAGAGAGAGAATCGTCGAAAACTAACGCAGAGAGAGAGAGAGTGTCAAGGTTGCCAAACGAAGGAAGGAACGCAACTCACCAATGGTTAGAAGAAGCAGCGCCAAAGTGAGGCTAGTACCAGATGTGAGGGAAATCATTTTCCTTTCTGCAGACATGAGCTAAAGACGTAGCTGACGCGAAGGACAACCATTCTACATAGAATCTCGAAGCATAAATAAGATCTTATAGGTCCGTCGGCTCAGAAGAACTCGTCAAGTCTCGACTCCCCTTGCGTAACAACAATTTTACATTTGAAGTAGAAATATTATATATAGAACCTAAAATAGCCGTTCCTTGGACGAAGGATTCAACCCATTGATTCAAGTTAATTGATTCAACCATCTTCTGAGTTATAGTTGATAGCTATTGACATGCATATACGGTACACGAAAAGCATCAGCAAGCTAATTGTTTCCCTCACAAACAAATAATTGCCCTCCATAAAGATGTGCTAGAGTATACCTAGCCATTTTCCAAGCCCAAACCCAAACATATAGATTCTACTTGGACATGAACTTATGGCACAAGAGGTGTCGCCCTAAGTTCAAATGGATGGATGATTGAATGTTATTCTTCAAGGACTTGAGATTCATTCTAAAGAATCAAACAAGCTAAGCAAATGATTCATCTTCGAATCTTTTGTGATGCTAAAAGTATATTTGTACAAATTCTTAGACTTTCAAACAATATCGAGAAGCTTTACTGATTCAATTGTATTCATTTCCCATTCCACTATGAAAGTTTGACTTGAACTTTCATTGATGTGATATTGATTCCTGTTCTTGAGTTTCATACAAGACTCATTATTATTGGACAATCTTTTAGATGTTACTAGAGTACAATCCTCATCCTCTCTTCAGTCAACCACTATGCGATCTTCTTCATCCGTATTGTTTTCCATTATCCTTATTCCTTCCAATGCCCTAGCTTCGTCCAAAATTCTCACTTTGCATGTTAATGGAAAACTTAGAATATGGATTCCTGATAGTACATTGATTACTTTACATCCTTTGATCAAAGTCTCTCTAAGAATATAATACCCTTTAAATTCCAAAAGTAAGGGAAGAAGAAAATCAATACCATTGGAGCAATAACATATGGATTTATTACTTGTGTTATTCCATTATGTGTGGTGAAAACTTATGGGACGAAGATATCCCACACAAGCATCTATAACTAGAGGTCTTAATATAATAGATGAGACAATATAATTCCTCTATTTCATAGAGCATACTTTTGGTATAAATTAGGAAACGTTTTAGTGTCGCCCTAATGTAAGGGGGCCTTTCCATGCAGTTTGAATCATGCTAAGAGTCATCCTATTCCGATAAAACACAATAGAAATAATTGAGTTATGCATTCCCTTTAAATATTGTTGATACTCTTGTTATTGATAAGAATTTTATTTTCCACCCAATAATATGTTATTATCGTTTTGAGCTTGATTTGAAGAAAATGGAAAAGTTTATTCCAGCATATCTTATGGATGTATATTTTTGTTTTTTGAAATCACAATCGTGACCATTACCTCACGAAACTTTAGAGTTGCTTGAATAAATCATTGGAATGGGACTGATTGGACCCTATTAAGTCGTATTTTATTTTAAACATCATGCAAGAAGTTTTGTATTCTAGGAAAGCCCAATGATCGTTTTCAAATATGAATAAGTATGAGTTGTGAGACTCCAAAATAGAGTGGCAAAAACCATGAAGAAAAAGGAAAATTCTATTTATCGTGAAAAATTTATTTTGAATTTCATGATGGACACATACAATAGTGTATCTCTTTCTAATGGTCTTTATGGATTGTTTTCACAGGTGCAAGAATAGAAATAAAAACGGATGATGAGATAAAATATTTTATATTATCATGAGTCTAACACCATCATGGGATTTCACAGAGATTGAGAACCATCTACCTATTAGAAAGCTTCAATACAATGAGTTCTATGGTGCACATTTAAGTGGAGAAATATGTAGAAAGTTCATGGACCTCACACATAGTCGAGATGCCATTGCATGAATTTGAGCTCATCTTTTGGGCCCTTTAAGATATAACATTTTTCATCATGTCTAATGCTATTTTCCTATTTAAAAATTAAAGAATGGATTTTATTTTATTGTTTCTTATGTTTGGTGTGATTCTTTTCCAATAAAGCATGTTCATTATTTTATTGAATTCTGGATCCCTATAGAAATGTAGAAATACATTTCTCAATCATTGTGGTCATACCCTATACATATTCAAAACCTAGTTGAAAGCCGTTCCACTACCCCACAATCGTTTCAATCAATAAGTAATGAAAAGTTTCCCTCCAACGTTTCTCCACAGTAAAAACTCGCCAACTAGCCGAGTTCATGTCACCTATAGCTTCTCAAAGTCAGATGGTAATATGTGGCCAAAATAAGGGATGTAAAGTTTCCAATAAAAGTTTCCATCAAAACAGATAACTAGCATGTACTAAAAATGTGAAGAAACCTTCTATTTGGGAATCAGAAGTGCTCGATAATTTGCTTAGACCTCACAATCTGGTGTGAATTGACCAAAGAGCTCTTGCAAAAATCTAGTTGGAGTGTGAAGCTAAATAAAGAAAGTTATTTTGATCAATTTAGCCATACCATACATCAAGAAATGATTGTAATATATTAGAGGGATCATCCCGATATTTGAGGACCTAGAAGATGTGCAGACATAGTCACCTTCTATGATTCATATCTCCAATTCGACTAAACAAAATGTGATGGAAATTTAGAAGCAAGTAGTAGACACTTCAATCTAACTAAGCCAATTTTGTGCATAGAAAATGATTGAGTACATGCAGAGAAATCAATTCCACAAGATCACCATAATGATGAAGATGTAGCAAAAAATAGTATACAAAGATGTACTTGAAGAAAGGTATCAAAATATATATGCTAATGAGAATAGGATACAAGGGAACTATAGTATACTACTCATACATGACGTAAGCTCAATGTATGCTGATTGATGTAGCTGAATGTCTCTCAGAATTGCTCCTGTAGGTTGTGATTAAAAGCATGCTATTTTTACTCATATTTGAGTTCCAATTTGAATTTTCCCTCACCTCAAAGTGATCCTATACTTAAGGATGATTTGAATTGCTTCGTCCTACCTCATGAGTCATCGTTTGAGCTCCCTTAATTCATGAGATTCTTTATTCTCTTCGCTTTAATAATTATTAAAACTAACTATGTCCAAAATGACTAGCATAGGTGCACATATATTTCTTTCTTGTGTTGAAATGAAATGATGTGTAGTCCTGAATAATTAGCCAAGCACATAGGCGTGTTGATTGTACCAAGAGCTCCTCCTCAAGCCTAAGATGCTTGAGTCTTTATACGTTCATGATTTCATGTATTCCAATCATTGATTTGAATCTATTTAATTTGCTTCCATCAAATGCCTTCGTCATTATATCTGCACGACGTTGTTGTGATACATATGTGTGTTGTATCCTCTTACTCATAAGTGTTTCCCTGACATAATGGTAGTGAATGTCTATATGCTTGGTCCTAGCATGATAGATAGGATTAGTAGTACGATGTAATGAGCTAATGTTATCCCCAAACATATGTGGAGTTGAAGTACTCAACGCTAAATCAGAGTAAAGGCTTCTAATCCACATAGTTTCTGGTGTTGCCTTTGCAAGTCCTTTGTATTTAGCCTCCATTGATAAAAGAGCAACTGTAGGTTGCTTCTTGGAAGACCATGATATCAATTTAGTATGTGCAAAAGTAATGTAACCTGATGTGCGTCTCCGTTCATCTTTAGAGCCTGCCTAATCTGCATCAAAAAAGGTTTAACATCTACATCAGATGTATATGGATAGTATAATGCTTCATTGATTGTACTCTTCAAATACTTTAGGATTATCTTGGCTACTTCCATTGAGGTTTCCTTAGAGTGTGCATGAAGTGACTCAACACACGAACTCCATAGCATATATCTACTATAGTTAGAATAGCATAATTCAAGTTTCTACCCAAAGATCCTGAAGTGATCAAGGCTAGGTCTTCTTCCAATCCATCCTTCATATGGTTTAATCCAATCTAATGTTTTGATGGGATTCTATTGATTAGATAGTGGCTGTGGATACAACCTCTGTCCCTCTGCCCATAACTAATTGGGAAACTTCTTCTCATTTAGCATTGACCTTTCAGCCTCTACTATGGTTCTATTTCTTCTCTTTTCTATTCCATTTTGCTCTTTTAATTTGTTTCCATCCAATGTCTTTGTCAACATATCTACGCATTGTTGTTGTATAGATATATATAAGCATTGTATCTCCTTACTCGTAATTATTTCCCTGACATAATGGTAGTGAACCTCTATATGGTTGGTCTTGGCATGATAGATGGGAATAGTAATAAGATGTAATGAACTAATGTTGTCCCCAAATATATGTGGAGTTGAAGTATTCAACCCTAAATCAGATTTTAAGCTTCTAATCCACAAAGCCTTGTGTTGCATTTGCAAGTCACTTGTATTCAACCTCAGTTGATGAAAGAGAAACTCTAGGTTGCTTCTTGGAATACCATGATATCAATTTAGTACATACAAAAGTAATGTAACCTGATGTGCTTCTCCTTTTATCTTTAGAGCTTGCACAATCTGCATAAAAAAGATTGAACATTGATATGAGATGTGTATGGATAGTATAATCCTTCGTGTATTGTACTCCTTAAATACTTTAGGATTCTCTTGGATACTTCCATTGAGGTTTCCTTGGAGTGTGCATGAAGTGACTCAACAAAGTAACTCCATAGCATATATCTACTCTAGTTAGGACAGCATAATTCAAGTGTCTAACTAAGCTTTGATAGCTAGTTACATCCTCAATGAGTACACCTTCATGAGCAGTTAATTTTATTTACCTTAAGGGCGTATCTCCAATATTTGTATTTTCCATCTTGAACTTGGTAAGCATATCTCCAATGTACTCTCTCTGGGTTAAGAACATACCTTTTCTCTATATATTCCCATTGAAAACCTAGGAAGTATGTGAGTACGCCAAGATCATTGATCTTGAACTTTTCGTTCATTTGAGCTTTGATCTTCCTTATTCCATCTACATCACTTCTTGTAATGATTTTATCATCCACATATACATAGAGGTGTATGACATTTGATTGATTGCTCTTGATGAAGATGGAAGGATATTCCTTGCTTACCATAAAGCCTTTCTCTTGCAAGTAAGTGCCAAGTCTACGATTCCAAGTTCTAGGAGCTTGCTTCAAGCCATACAAGGCTTTCCTTGACTTGCATACATATTCTGGATATGATTGATCTTATAAATGATCAAGGCTTTCCAACCATTTAGAAACGCATTTTTTAACATCCATTTGATAGATATTCCAATTCTTGGAAGATGCTACACCCATAAGTACTCTAACTGTGCGCATTTCCACCATAGCTGAGAATGGCTCTTCATAGTGAATGCATTGGGTTTGTGAAGATCCCTTGGCTACAAGCCTTTCTTTGTACCTCTTAATTGATCCATCAAAATTATTATTTCCCTTGTAGATCCACCTTGAGCCAATGACCTTCATAGATGGTTGCTTGGAAACCAATTCCCAAGGCTCATTTTCTTGTAGAGCTTCTATTTCTTCTTCCATGGTATCTCTCCATTCTAGCTTCTTCTTGGCTTCTTCATATGTAGATGGTTCTTCTGATTTTGTATCATGTGCTATGTAAATAGAATGATTAGTGGCCAAAGAAGTATCGTAACCGTACCTTTCTGGCTTCCTTTTCTCTCTAGTAGACCTTCTTATGGTTTGTTGAGATGATTCTACCACATCTCTCATCTCTTGGACTTTGGCTTTTCCTTTAGAGTTCCAAGAATTAATTTCTCTACTTGGAGTCTTGTGGTCATCTTCAAAATCACATGATGCTTCAAGTGTAACCTCATTGTATTTTTACTTTTTTGTAAAGTCATCCTCTAGGTTATAGGGAAGCTTGGTTTTCCTACAATCACCTTCAAACCAAGAGTTGTTTTCATCAAACACATCTCTACTTACATAAAACCTTTGTTTATTGGGTTATATAGCCTATAACTATTTTTATTTGTAGTCATAGCCAATGAATATATATTTATTTTCCTTTGGATCTAGTTTGCCTCTAATTTGTTAAGGTATGTGTGCATATGCTCTACACCCAAAGATTTTGAAATGATCAAGGCTAGGCCTTCTTCCAATCCATGCTTCATATGGTTTCATCCCATCTAATGTTTTTGATGGGATTTTATTGATTAGATAGGGGCCATGGATATAACCATTGCCCACAAGCAATTGGGAAACTTCTTCTCATTTAGGCTTGACTCTTCATCCTCTACTATGGTTCTATTTCATCTCTTTGCTACTCCATTGCTCTAGGGTATACCTGGTTGTATTTAGAAATAATATTGCTATTGTAGGGTTTGCCTCATATGGATCTCTACAATTCCTTGAGCATGCATGGGTTGTCTAGATCGTATCCGATGAGATGCTCTTAGCGGATTGTAGGCTTGCTCTAGTAAATGAGATTGTGGAACATAAGGATTTGAATTTGATGGCTCTAAGTCTTGCTCCAAATCACCTACTTGCTGAGTCCCTAGGGCAAGTAGTGCAACAGATCTAGGAGCAAGTAAGCCTCTCCTATAAAGATTTGGAGATACAAATTCACTAGGAAATTCCTCTAGAGAAGTTGAAGGAGGTGATGCTTGTTGATAGTTCCAATATATTTAATCATCTCTTCAAACGTTTGAAGCATTTTTTTATGAGTTATAGGTATTCACAATCATGTCTCCATGTTCCCCTTTAGATGGGTGTCCTAATGTGGATCCTGGTTGTGGCTTCTCCTTATCTTTGGGTTTCACTCAAGTCCTCTCATCTATTTAAATGCATTTCCTTATGGAATCTACAAATGAATCAAGCTTCATGCAAAAGATGCTTGCTCATAGGTTGGCATTGCCTAGTCTATTGAGAGTTGTTTGCTTCTCATTAGAAGAGATTCGAAGACTATGTTCCATGCAATGTCTAAATCCTTCTCCTATTTCCCTGATTGAATTAGCAAGAGATTGCATGAAATGTACAATCGCTTTGAGAGTTAGTGGGCATATATTCAGTGGTGAATGCTCGCAAGACGTCAACAATGCTTCTGAACTTTCTAGTAGTGCAAGAGATAACCATTCATTGAAAGAATATGAAGGAATCAACCAATCTAAAAAGAAATCACAAGAAAAAAGAAATTGATAAAGAAATTGGACGATAAAGCAGTAAATGTATTTTTGTTGGGTACAGTTCTCAAAGCAAAGACTATCATCTGTATCATCCACAAACTAAACACATTTTGGTTCTTGGTGATGTTTCTTTTCTGGAAGATGCTATCGAGCCTTTACTTTCATGTACAAAGGAGACATTTGTTAGCTCCAAAGACTTGTATGATACTTTGTTGTCTCTTTTTACAGGTGGACAGTCTAGTGCTAGTCCTATGAGGTAACTTCTCAACCTTTAAAGGTTTCATGTGATGATGCAAACCATTTTGTTTCTGATGTAGATTTCCCTGATGCACTTGTTGTTGGTGTAAATCACAAGCCTATACATTTGGCTTGAAAGATATCTTGAAGACCCTACATATGAGAAGAAGCATAGGAACTAGTGCTAGTGGTTAATTACCAGTTTATCCCTTTGTAAAAGTCAAATTGACTCCGAATCTTTATAAACACCTACCCAGGATTCGTGGAAGAAGTTAGCTCTTTGATTGAAGGAATATCTCCTAGGATATAGGAGCTTGATCATAGGGAGCCAAAAGCTTGAATTTGAATTCAAATTTTACTCACTCTTTATAAAGAGGTCATGAAAATGTCGCGGTTAGAACTCATCATTCTCGAGCTTCTCATTACTGATTGTGAGTGTGTGTGAGGCCTACACTCTAGCCCACACCTATCTACACCATTAGGCAATGACATTCATGCCAATGGAGTTGTATACAAGCATTAATACATACTTTCTCATTGTTCATTTCTAAGTTCTGTGTGTTACTACTCAAAAGTCTGTCAACTTCTAAAGTGCATATCTCAGTCATTAGTCCATCAAACTCAATGAACTAAAGCTTGTTGGATTCTTCTTGAAGTCATCTACATGCTATCAAAATTTGCGAAGATTCTATTCAGCCATTTCAGAGAAATTCACGTCGAGGTGATCACTGGTCAAGGTCTGCTACAGTCCTCAAAAATCGGGGGTATAGCTTTACTTGCTAAATTGATTTCTCTTAGCATATTTTATATTTTTACATCATTCCACTTGGAATAGTAGCTTGCTAACCTTATTAGATACTCCTAAAAGGAATTTTTTCAATTCCTATTGTGTTAGTCATACTGATCAAAAGATCCAGCAAGTATTAAGACATAAATAGAAAGTTTTCTTGAGATTTTGAGTTTCAAAGTTATCTGTTTTGGTTCAATCACTACACACATTATTTCCAAAGTACATAGGCCATCCTATGGTGTCATTGGAAAGCTAAGGAGGTCTACTTATCAAGTCTGGAGCAAAAGAGGACTAGTACAAAGCACATTTTGGGAGTACCTACTCAATCTCTTGGAGCATCCATCCATCTTTCCCAACAGTGGTATCAGAGCAAACTAAGGTAAAATGGGAGATGGTTTCCTTTATTTATTGATAGTTTGGACACGAACAATTATCAGGCATGGTCTGTAAGGATGAAGACCTATCTACAAGGAAGGAGTCTTTATGGGTACATCTCAGGAGATGAGGAATTGCCCTCATTCAAAACAAGAGGATTACCAACAAAGGAAGAACGTGAAAAGCTCAACACATGGTGCGCTAAGGATGCATTGGCAAGGTCTTATTTACTCAACTCTATCTCTGATTTTCTTTTGTCACATATTAGAAATTGTAAAACATCACAAGAGACTTGGGAAACCTTGTCATCGTATTTTTCCTCCAACACAAGGGCTAGGAAAAATCAGTTGTGGATTGAATTCACAACCTTAAGGAAGCAACCTAAGCAAGTTGTTTCAGAATTTGTGACCAAGATTGAAGATGTAGCAGATCAGTTAGCAAGCATAGGAGAAGAGATTGAAGAAGAGCAGATTGTAAGGCAAGTGATCAATGGGATCAAGGCTGATGACAAATGGGAAAGCTTCACGACTGCCATGGACCTTTATATGGACATGCAAATTCTAGATCTTACAACTCTCATGGGACAATTGTTTACTCATGAAGCAAAGCTCAACAAGAATGGAGATACATCCAAAGTTAATAACTCTTCTGCCCTATACACTGATAAGAAGTCCAAAGATAAAGGCAAGAGCAAGAAGGTGGAAGATGAAGGCTCTACCTCCCAAGCCAACTATGCAGGGAGAGGTTGTTCATCAAGAGGAAGGGACAGAGGACGTAAGCAAGGTAGTGGGAGATATTATAACTCCTCATCATGTAACATTTGTGGTTTATCAAATCATACTACTGTAGTACCCCTTCTATGTTCCCTCTCTCTCTCTTTGGGGCATGAGGTAGTGGGCTCCAAGCACAGGGGTCAGAACCCACTAGTCCTAAGAAGATAGAAGAGAAAGAGATTGAGAGGAGAGCTCTGAGATGCCTTGGGCTGCAGCTTCGGGGAATGTCCATTCCATTTCTTGGACATACTTGTGTCACGGGCAATTGTTGCTTTCACTTTTATTGCCACCTTAGTGATTTGTTTTATCTCTCTTTCTTCCTCTCTTTTTCTCCCTCTCTATCTCTCTCCCTTCTCCATATTCCCCCACCACTCACCGCCTCCATCTCCCTCCTCACCCCGCCACTCACCCCCTCCATCGCCACTCACCCCCACCGATTTCCCCGCCTAATCCCCCTCAGCCCCCCGCGAGCTATCTCTCTCTCTCTCTCTCTCTCTCTCTCTGTCTCTCTCTCTCTCTCTCTTCCTTCCTCCTCCACTCACCTCCACACCCGCCCCCTCCACTCACCTCCACCCCTGCCCCCTCCACTCTCCTCCATCTCTTCCCCCGCCACTCACGCCCGCCCTCACCCTCCATCTCCCCCCACCACTCACCCCGCCCTCAGCCCCCATCTCCCTCCACCACTCACCCCCGCCCTCACTCCCCATCTCCCTCCACCACTCACCCCGCCAGCCCCCTCCATCTCCCCCCACCACTCACCCCCCCCAACCCCTCCATCTCCCTCTACCACTCACCCCTCCACCCCCGCCCTCCACTCACCTCCACACCAGCCCCCTCCACTCACTCCACACCCGCCCCCTCCACTCACCTCCACACCCGCCCCCTCCACTCACCTCCACCCCCGCCCCCTCCACTCTCCTCCATCTCTTCCCCCGCCACTCACCCCTGCCCTCACCCTCCATCTCCCCCCACCACTCACCCCCGCCCTCAGCCCCCATCTCCCTCCACCACTCACCCCCACCCTCACTCCCCATCTCCCTCCACCACTCACCCCGCCAGCCCCCTCCATCTCCCCCCACCACTCACCCCCACCAACTCCCTCCATATCCCTCCGCCACTCACCCCTCCACCCCCGCCCTCCACTCACCTCCACACCCGCCCCCTCCACTCACCTCCACACCCGCCCCCTCCACTCACCTCCACACCCGCCCCCTCCACTCACCTCCACCCCCGCCCCCTCCACTCTCCTCCATCTCTTCCCCCGCCACTCACCCCCGCCCTTAGCCCCCATCTCCCTCCACCACTCACCCCCGCCCTCACTCCCCATCTCCCTCCTGCACTCACCCGCCAGCCCCCTCCATCTCCCTCCGCCACTCACCCCCGCCAACCCCCTCCATCTCCCTCCACCACTCACCCCACACACACCCCCGCCACTCATCCTCTCACCCTCCCCCTCACACACCCGCCACTCACCCCCTCACCCTCCCCCTCACACACCTGCCACTCACCCCCTCACCCTCCCCCTCACACACCCCCGTCACTCATCCCCTCACTCTCCCCCTCACGCAACCCCGCCACTCACCCCCTCTCTCTCCCCGTGTGTTTTCTTTCTCTCTCTCTCTCTCTCTCTCTCTCTCTCTCTCTCTCTCTCTCTCTCTCTCTCTCTCTCTCTCTCTCTCTCTCTCTCTCTCCCCCCTCCCATCACTCCCGCAACCGCCCCCTCCAACTCCCCCTCAAGTACTCCCTCTCTCTCTCTCTCTCTCTCCCCTCCCATCACTCCCGCAACCGCCCCCTCCAACTCTCCCTCATGTACCCCTCTCTCTCTCTCTCTCTCTCTCTCTCTCTCTCTCTCTCTCTCTCTCTCTCTCTCTCTCTCTCTCTCTCTCTCTCTCTCTCTCTCTCTCTCTCCCCTTCTCCTTCCCCGCGACCCCCGCCACCTTCCCCGCTATACTCCGCAGCTCCCCCTCGCAGCAACTCCGCCATACCCCGCAGAGCTCCGCCTTTCCCCCCGCACTACCCCGCCTATCCCCCCGCTGCCCCCTGCCTATCCCCGCAACAACTCCCCCGCGCCCCTCTGCCACCCCCGCTTGCCTCACCCCGCAGCCCCGCCCAGTCCCTCACCCCGTAGCCCCCTCGCCTAGCTACCCGCCACCCCTCCCGCTCAACCCGCCTACCCCACACACATTCCCACACACACACACACTCACACACACACACACACTCACACACACATACACACACTCACACACACTCTCTCACACACACACATCCCACACACACACAAACACACACACACACACTGGTACATACACACATTCACCCACACATACATACATACCCTCACGCACACACATGCACACAACCACATACCTACTCGTACACTCGAACACACATATATACAAACACACATACACACCCATACATACACACGCACAAAGGCATATTCACACACAATCACACACACACGCATGCATGCGCACCCTCACTCATGCATGCACATATGCACATTCATATGCACACACACCCCACACTATCACATGCATCCCCATTCATATACACATACCCACACTATCACACGTGCATCTCCATGCATACATCCACACTCACACACATACACAACTATACACACACACACCCGCTTGTACAAGTCTCCTTTATAATAATCCCCAACACTCTGTTCCACAAACGGAAGACCAAATAGAGACTGGTGTACATCCACAGGCAACCATAAACTCAGAAAGTACTCTAGACGAGGTTAAAGAACCTAGCGGGATAAATGATAGTACGTCTTCACAGCTGCAATCAGATAATAGAGAGGAGGAATCAAGAGCAACGTCAGTTAACAGTGATCATTGGCAATGAGGCGATGAGCCTATAAAAACAATGGATTTGTGTTCATTTGGGTACAAGTACAACAACAATTTTAGAGATACAGTGGTTCGTGCGTACGTGCAGAAGTCCTCTCTTACACTTGGTGGTTTCAAGTCTATTGTAGGAGCTACTCTGTAGTGTGTATACAGAGGGTAGGCTTCTCAGTGGAGGGCTATGAGCACTATAGTGTAAGAGAGTAGCTTGGATTTATTTTCTTTTTTGTGAGTCAGTGTGTTGATTAATCTCTATTCTCTTGAGAAATTCTACCATTTGTATTGTTCTGAGTTAGCCTGCATATCAGTGGCCCCTTATGCTGATCTGTTGTATTGGAGTTAATACTTTTAGGGTGGCTTGTCAGCCCTAAGCTTGCACTTTTGAGCATCACTCTGCCCAACCTTATAATCCTCTGATTCGAATCAAGAAGTGTATGGTCTTCCTTGGTCATTGGTTGTCCATATTTTCTGAAGTATTGCCTTCCCTAAATTTATCTATTGATTTGGGTACGACACCATTGTCAAAAGAGAGGTATAGGAGAACCCTAGACTTCTCCTCAAATACGTATGAAGAAACACCAGTACAAATGGAGGACCTCTCTCATTTGCTCTCCAGATTAAACATCAAATTCCCTACCTTCAAGGGGCAAGCTTATGAGGATGCTGATGATCATGTGAGGAGATTAATCTCTTTATGCCGTGGAAGAGGTCTGCAAAATAGAGAGGATGCAATGCTGGCACTTTTTCCATCCACATTGGAGGGTCTTGCAGATAAATGGTATAGTCAATATGAAGATGGCCACTTCACTACATGGGAGGCTCTGAAGGAGGCATTCTCATAGACATTCCGACCAAGTGATTCCTCTGAAAGAGCTCTAGATCAGCTAGAGAATTTGAAGCTAAGATCAGGTGAATCTTTTCATGAACTTCACACTAGAACAAAAGCACTTGTTGCACGTCTGCCACATGCTCCAGGTGACTTTTTGGTTAAAAAGTGGATAGAGAAGGCTCTGCCCAGGTCATCTCAGCAGAAGCTTCGTGAGTCTCTTAGATTGGATGCCACCCTCAATGATTTTGTTGCAGCGGCATCACGCATTGAAGAAGCAAGGAAACATTTTGAAGGGGATACACAACCTAAGTATGCTACAGACCTGGATCCTATTCAGCAACTAAGGAGGGAACTGGAGGCATTAAAAATGCAACAAAATCAACAAGAAGAGAAGGTCTTGCCACCACTGCGACGCACGGATGGTGAAGTAGCCCAACTTTGCCGTGAGTTAGAAGATTTGAAGACCACACAAGATATAAGGAGACACATTTGGTGCACGATCTGTAACAACAATGGACATTCCAATGCTAATTGCCCTAACAAGGTAAGCTGTCAATTTTGTGGAAAGGATGGTCATGAAGCTAGAGATTGCTACTACCTCAAGGGTACACAGCAAAGAAGTAACCCTCAAACTTTGGATTCATACTATGCTCGTACTTCAAATACATCTAATAGAGAGGAGAATCGGCCTGCAAAGCCTAGGTATAATACACCTTTGATGTGCTATCGTTGTGGTGAGTAGGGCCACATGCAAAACAGGTGGTCTCTTCCAGAAGATGCACCTCCTTGTCAACATTGTTCAGAGGCCAAGGATCATTATACCAAAGATTTCCCAAGAGGTCGTCCTGCTCCAATTCACATGATTGCAGTCTCTCCACATGAAGAAGGAAAAACCACTCAGACTTATGCTGTTTCATCCTCTGCAATGCCCATGATGACTAGAGCTAGGCAAGCAGCTGCAATCCAGAGAGATGAACAACAAGGATTTCAGGGTAAAGAGGAAGAAAAGGAGTCTGGATGGAAGGACCAAGCAGAAATTGAAGGAGCTTATAATAAGATGACTACTTCTCTAAAGGGCCAACCAACAAGTCTGCAAGAAAACACTCAAGAGGTAAACATTGAACAGATCTTGAAAGGTATTCATCACAAGGTTAGTCTATATGAACTTATAAGGATGGATTCAAAAATAAAAAGTGACTTACTGAAGATTATACACTCTGCTCACTTGGTCCAATCACCTAGTATAGATGGTTTCATGGTTGATTTTCCCCCTGCACCCTTAGCAGACTACCAAAGCTCAAGATTATCTTTTTGTATAAAGGATGAAACTCTCACAGGTGTGATCATAGATGGAGGCTCTGGTATCAATTTGATGCCAGATTTCACAATGAAGAAACTGAATTTGAACCCCGCCAAAATGGCACCATTTACAGTTACACTAGCAGATCAACATCGGGTTGCGCCTCTTGGCATTATTGAAAAGGTACGGATGATAGTACAGGGTTGCCACTTTGTGTTGGATTCTGTTGTTATTGCACTTCCACAGGAGACTTCTTACCCTTTACTCCTGGGGAGACCTTGGCTGAGACAAGCAAAAGCTTTGCAAGATTGGGGGAAAAACAAACTATGGATTTCAACAAGCACCAATAGCCAACTACAATTACATTTGGAAGAGGGATTCGACTTAGGAAAAACCACTGGATATACTCTGGATACTCAGGTAATGCCCTCTATACCCCAAGAAGATGATACATTGTTAAATTGGATGATGGGAAGTGCAGAGTGTTGCACAGTGGAGATCAATGAAATTGAGGAAGAAGTTGTAGATAAGGTAAATGAAGACCACAAGGTATTGGAGAATGAGCAATTGCAGGAAAATACTAGCTTTGAGGAGGCAACCAATATAAAAGTATCGGAGGGAGAAGGTTATGAATTTAAGAGCACAGAAGATCTTCCTTTTGCAGATATACCTCAAGGATGGATGGAAGAACATGTTGCAGAATATAAATTAAAATCCACTCCTGCATATAGTGGAGATGATTTCTCAAACAAGACCAGTCCTGAAACATTGGTTCAAGAAGTAAATTTAGGAAATGAAGAGAACCCTCAAGTAGTCCACTTAGCATCCTGGTTGTGGCATTATCCTCCTTTGCTACAGAAGGTAACTTCTTTGCTTTTTACTTACAAAAGTGTCTTCGCATGGTCCTACAAAGATCTAATAGGGATACCAGAAGAGCTTGGGTTACATCGGATACCCTTAGTTGAGGGAGCCGCGCCAATAAGAAGTAGACCATATCGACTCAATCTGAAATATGTAGAGGCTGTAAAAGCAGAAATTACAAAGCTAGAAGAAGCTGGTATAATTGTTCTAGTAGAACATTCCAGGTGGCTTTCTTTCATGGTTATTGTACCCAAGAAAAATAGTGGAAAAATAAGAGTATGTGTTGATTTTCGTTCTTTGAATAAAGTGACTGTTCAAGATGGATTTCCTCAGCCCTTCACAGAGCAAGTACTTGAGGAAGTAGCTGGTCACAATTTGTATAGTTTCTTGGATGGTTTTAGTGGCTACAATCAGATAGTGATCCATCCTGATGATAGGGACAAAACAGCCTTTGTCACTCCCTGGGGCACTTATGTCTATACTCGAATGGCTTTTGGTTTGAAGAATGCACCAGCTTCATTTAATAGAATGATGTATCTGATATTGGGCAAATGGTTAACAACCTTTCTACGCATTTTCATGGATGACTTTTCAGTATTTTCAGGTACAGATAGAAGGGAAGCAGTTCAAGATTTCCATGGCCATTTGGAAAATCTAAAAGAAATTTTTGAGCAATGTCTCAAAATAGGTTTGAAATTGAATCCTGATAAATATCACTTTTTGGTCACCAAGGGTACTCTTCTTGGTCACATAATATCAGGTGAAGGTATAACTGTTGACCCTGCAAAAGTTACAGCTATTCTTTCCATGCCTATTCCACAAAGTCCAAAGGAAGTGCAAAGTTTCTTGGGCCATGCAGGGTATCACAGAAGATTCATTCGGATGTATTCAGAAATTGCTAAGCCTTTGTCAAGGCTTACTAGTAAAAAGATTCCTTTCTCATGGAGTGCTGAAGCTGACAAAGCATTTTGTGAACTAAAATTGAGGCTATGTACTGCTCCACTTTTAAGTGTTCCTGATTGGTCATTGGAATTTCATGTACATACAGATGCTAGTCTTCATGCTGTTGGTGCAGTTCTAGCTCAACCATCATCTCACAAAGTGGATAGACCTATCTCTTATGCAAGCAGACTACTTAACCAAGCTGAAAGGAATTATAGTACGACGGAAAGAGAAGGTTTGGCTATCGTATTTGCTCTTCAGAAGTTTAGACATTATCTCCTTGGTGAACATTTCATTGTTATCTCTGATCATCAGCCCTTGAAGTATTTGATAAACAAACCTAGAGTAGCTGGAAGGATTTGGAGATGGTTACTCCTATTTCAGGAATTTAATTTTGATATTCATATTAAGCCAGGAAAAGAGCACTACATGGCAGATCAAGTGTCCAGGACGGCAATGAGTGAAAAGGCAACAGGTATCAATGATGAACTAGTGGATAGCAATCTCTTCCTAGTAACAATTCGGACTGGTTGGTATGATGAAATTCTTCATGTTCTCACTACTGGAAAGATCCCAGAACACTTGACACCTGTAGAAAAGAGAAGATTGCTCCTGAAAACCAAAGCATATTCTCTTATAAATGGAAATTTATATAAATACTGTCAGGATGATATATTGAGAAAGTGTGTCTATCCAGAGGAGGTAAATCTTTTGCTAGAGGCTACACATAGTGAAGGACACCTAAAGGGGGAAGAATTGGCTCATAGAATCATCCACAAGGGTTTATGGTGGCCTCATATTTTTAAAGATGCAATCAAGTTCGCCAAAGAATGCCACATCTCCCAGAGGTGTGCCCCCGCGCCCACCAGATTCAATTTCCAACCATTGTTCATATCTACGGGATGGCTCCCATTTGAACGATGGGGTCTTGATTTCATAGGACCAATTAGCCCAACTGGTCAACCTGGAGGTAAAAAGTATATTTTGATGGCTACATGTTATGCCACTAAATGGGTAGAGGATAAAGCTACTGTGGATTGCACGGCTTTAACAGTAGCTAAAGTTGTGTATAAACGTATTTTCTCAAGATTTGGTTGCCCACTGGAGATTACTAGTGATAGAGGCACACATTTTGTAAATCAATTGCTCCAGTTTATATTTGACAGGTACAAAATCTTTCATAAAAAATCTTGTGCCTACTATCCGAGGGCAAATGGCCAAGCAGAGAGTTCCAATAAGACTATGATTGGATTGCTTCGCAAGTTATCTTTTGATTATCAAAGTTCCTGGCCGATAGCACTGTTCGGAGCGATTTGGGCTTTCAGAACCACGAAGAGGGGAACAACAGGCGAGACTCCATTTCGGTTAGTATATGGGAAAGAGGCATTGGCACCATTTGAGTTTATTATCAGAAAAGAAATAGGAATCAAAACCATCGGAATTGAACCCCCCATTCAGAGATTGGTGGCATTAGAAGAGTACAGAGAAGGGGCAATGCAGAAACTTTTGGTAACACAGGAAGACCGCAAACGAATGCATGACAGGTATTTGAGATCCAATCAAGTTCAGGAAGGGTCTATGGGTTTAGTGCATCAGGTTCCAGCAACTTCAACTAAATTGGCACCCAAATGGATAGGACCTTATAAGGTAATAAAGGTACTGCCACATGGCGCAGTACACCTAAAAGATCTGCAGGGTAAAAGGATTCCCCTGGTTAACATCTCTAGGGTGAAGAAGTATCTGAACTAGGTCAAAATGGAAGCATTCCACCCCTTGTACATACAATGTTTCTTTTCAGTAATTGCAGAATAACTAGATCTCATTGAAAGGAGTAAAATAAGGGAGAAATTGCACCAGGGACGGTGCAAAAGCTTGATGTGGGGGTCTGTAGTACCCCTTCTATGTTCCCTCTCTCTCTCTTTGGAGCATGAGGCAGTGGGCTCCAAGCACAGGGGTCAGAACCCACTAGTCCTAAGAAGATAGAAGAGAAAGAGATTGAGAGGAGAGCTCTCAGATGCCTTGGGCTGCAGCTTCGGGGAATGTCCGTTCCATTTCTTGGACATACTTGTGTCACGGGCAATTGTTGCTTTCACTTTTATTGCCACCTTAGTGATTTGTTTTATCTCTCTTTCTTCCTCTCTTTTTCTCCCTCTCTATCTCTCTCCCTTCTCCATATTCCCCCGCCACTCACCCCCTCCATCTCCCCCCTCACCCCGCCACTCACCCCCTCCATCGCCACTCACCCCCACTGATTTCCCCGCCTAATCCCCCTCACACCCCCGCGAGCTATCTCTCTCTCTCTCTCTCTCTCTCTCTCTCTCTCTCTCTCTCTCTCTCTCTCTCTCTCTCTCTCTCTCTCTCTTCCTTCCCCCTCCACTCACCTCCACACCCGCCCCCTCCACTCACCTCCACCCCCGCCCCCTCCACTCTCCTCCATCTCTTCCCCCGCCACTCACCCCCGCCCTCACCCTCCATCTCCCCTCCCCACTCACCCCGCCCTCAGCCCCCATCTCCCTCCACCACTCACCCCCGCCCTCACTCCCCATCTCCCTCCACCACTCACCCCGCCAGCCCCCTCCATCTCCCCCCACCACTCACCCCCGCCAACCCCCTCCATCTCCCTCCGCCACTCACCCCTCCACCCCCGCCCTCCACTCACCTCCACACCCGCCCCCGCCACTCACCTCCACACCCCCCCCTCCACTCACCTCCACACCCGCCCCCTCCACTCACCTCTACCCCCGCCTGCTCCACTCTCCTCCATCTCTTCCACCGCCACTCACCCCCGCCCTCACCCTCCATCTCCCCCCACCACTCACCCCCGCCCTCAGCCCCCATCTCCCTCCACCACTCACCCCCGCCCTCACTCCCCATCTCCCTCCACCACTCACCCCGCCAGCCCCCTCCATCTCCCCCCACCACTCACCCCCGCCAACCCCCTCCATCTCCCTCCGCCACTCACCCCTCCACCCCCGCCCTCCAGTCACCTCCACACCCGCCCCCTCCACTCACCTCCACACCCGCCCCCTCCACTCACCTCCACACCCGCCCCCTCCACTTATCTCCACCCCCGCCCCCTCCACTATCCTCCATCTCTTCCCCCGCCACTCACCCCCGCCCTCAGCCCCCATCTCCCTCCACCACTCACCCCCGCCCTCACTCCCCATCTCCCTCCACCACTCACCCCGCCAGCCCCCTCCATCTCCCTCCGCCACTCACCCCCGCCAACCCCCTCCATCTCCCTCCACCACTCACCCCGCACACACCCCCGCCACTCATCCTCTCACCCTCCCCCTCACACACCCTCCACTCACCCCCTCACCCTCCCCCTCACACACCCGCCACTCACCCCCTCACCCTCCCCTTCACACACCCCCGTCACTCATCCCCTCACTCTCCCCCTCACGCAACCCCGCCACTCACCCCCTCTCTCTCCCCGTGTGTTTTCTTTCTCTCTCTCTCTCTCTCTCTCTCTCTCTCTCTCTCTCTCTCTCTCTCTCTCTCTCTCTCTCTCTCTCTCTCTCTCTCTCTCTCTCTCTCTCTCTCTCTCTCTCTCTCTCTCTCTCTCTCTCCCCTCCCATCACTCCCGCAACCGCCCCCTCCAACTCCCCCTCACGTACTCCCTCTCTCTCTCTCTCTCTCTCTCTCCCCTCCCATTACTCCCGCAACCACCCCCTCCAGCTCTCCCTCACGTACCCTCTCTCTCTCTCTCTCTCTCTCTCTCTCTCTCTCTCTCTCTCTCTCTCTCTCTCTCTCTCTCTCTCTCTCTCTCTCTCTCTCTCTCTCTCTCTCTCTCTCTCTCTCTCTCCCCTTCTCCTTCCCCGTGACCCTCGCCACCTTCCCCGCTATACTCCGCAGCTCCCCCCCGCAGCAACTCCGCCATACCCCGTAGAGCTCCGCCTTTCCCCCCCCACTACCCTGCCTATCCCCCCGTTGCCCCCCGCCTATCCCTGCAACAACTCCCCCGCGCCCCTCCGCCACCCCAGCTTGCCTCACCCCGCAGCCCCGCCCAGTCCCTCACCCCGCAGCCCCCCCCCCCCCCCCCCCCCCCCGCCTAGCTACCCGCCACCCCTCCCGCTCAACCCGCCTACCCCACACACATCCCCACACACACACACACTCACACACACACACACTCACACACACATACACACACTCACACACACTCTCTCACACACACACATCCCACACACACACAAACACAGACACACACTGGTACATACACACATTCACCCACACATACATACATACCCTCACGCACACACATGCACACAACCACATACCTACTCGTACACTCGCACACACATATATACAAACACACATACACACCCATACATACACACGCAAAAAGGCATATTCACACACAATCACACACACACGCATGCATGCGCACCCTCACTCATGCATGCACATATGCACATTCATATGCACACACACCCCACACTATCACATGCATCCCCATTCATATACACATACCCACACTATCACACGTGCATCTCCATGCATACATCCACACTCACACACATACACAACTATATACACACACACCCACTTGTACAAGTCTCCTTGATAATGATCCCCAACACTCTGTTACACAAACGGAAGACCAAATAGAGACTGGTGTACATCCACAGGCAACCATAAACTCAGAAAGTACTCTAGACGAGGTTAAAGAACCTAGCGGGATAAATGATAGTACGTCTTCACAGCTGCAATCAGATAATAGAGAGGAGGAATCAAGAGCAACGTCAGTTAACAGTGATCATTGGCAATGAGGCGATGAGGAGGACAACGACTATAGTCTGCTGGGTTTGGGAGTAATGGAGACAGTTGAAGCTGGTCAAATTGAATTTCCCGGAATTAAACCAGTGAGGAAACAAAGCAACACAAAATGAGAAACTCGGATAAGGTAAAAGTGAATTGTTAAAAGTAAAAATGGATAAACAAATGTTGCTGCCAACCATTCACGGCGACTACCTATGTTTGTGGATCCAACTCAAATCAAGTGGAATATTTGACCTACCCCCCAATTTTGGGCAATCCACCGGCGCGTGATCAGTGGACGTGGAGCAAGGCCTTCTTTACCTATTGGGGCCTATAAAAACAATGGATTTGTGTTCATTTGGGTACAAGTACAACAACAGTTTTAGAGATACAGTGGTTCGTGCGTACGTGCAGAAGTCCTCTCTTACACTTGGTGGTTTCAAGTCTATTGTAGGAGCTACTCTGTAGTGTGTATACAGAGGGTAGGCTTCTCAGTGGAGGGCTATGAGCACTATAGTGTAAGAGAGTAGCTTGGATTTATTTTCTTTTCTGTGAGTCAGTGTGTTGATTAATCTCTATTCTCTTGAGAAATTCTACCATTTGTATTGTTCTGAGTTAGCCTGCATATCAGTGGCCCCTTATGCTGATCTGTTGTATTGGAGTTAATACTTTTAGGGTGGCTTGTCAGCCCTAAGCTTGCACTTTTGAGCATCACTCTGCCCAACCTTATAATCGTCTGATTCAAATCAAGAAGTGTATGGTCTTCCTTGGTCATTGGTTGTCCATATTTTCTGAAGTATTTACCACTCTGTGCAATCCGTATTATCTACTTGCTCACAGAAATGTTAAAGGGTATGCTTCCCTAAAGAGAACCCCCCTTGAGTAGGTGATGTACTGGACGTGTTTAATCTTCATTCTCTACTTTTGTTAAAAGCGGATACCCCAGTACCTCCTCTACAACTACAGATGAGTGTTTTAGGAATAACAAGAATCGGAGAGGAAGAGGATACCAAAGAGGTGGATACTCACAGTCAAGAGGTAGATTCAACCATCACCAAGGTTACAACAACAATAACAACAACAGTTACAATGGAAATTACCAAGGAGGTTTCAAATCCAGGAAGGACTACAACAACTACACAGAGGAGTAGGATGACTCTCTTCTAATCATGAACATGACTTCAAAATCAGGTACAAATGATGAGCACCTATTCTACATTGACTAAGGATGCTCAAATCATGTGGCTGGCAATGTAGCACTACTCTCTGATCTTGAGGAACCAAAAGGTAAGCATCAAGTACAGACAGGTGACGACACCACGCACTCAGTAGTTAAAGTGGAAAATGTTAAGACTTGTGATGGAAATCAGAACTTGTTGAGTAGGTATGTAGCAACCATTACAAAAAATCTGATGAGTGTTGGACAGATTGTGGAGAAAGGTTTGTAGGTTAGATTCAACCAATATGGAGCATTTGTGGAGGATCCAAGGCATGGGTTCAAGAGGATTGCTAAAGGAGAAAAATCAGGTAGACTTTTCACTTTTGAGTTAGAAGACACAAAGAATATTGCACTATCTAGTTATAAGGATCAAACACTTTTAGAGCTTGAGATTTGGCATAAAAGATTAGGGCATGTAGGAGAAAGAACTTTGAAGCAGATATACAGGGATCAATGTGTAATTGGAATACCCAATGTTTCAAAACAACATATGATATATAAATGTAGTGCTTGTCAATTTGGGAAGTCTCACAGGTTACCCTTCTCAAGGAAAGGTTACATGCATGAAGACTACCTAGAGCTTGTCCACACAGATGTATGGGGACCAAGCAAAGACCCCTCAGTCTCAGGATCAAGGTACTATGTATCTTTTATTGATGATTATAGCAGGTGGACTGTATTGTACTTAATGACACACAAGGATGAGGTGTTTAATTGCTTTAAAAAATATCTTGCACTAGTTGAAAATCAGACAGGGAAGAATTTGAAGAGGCTAAGGTCAGATGGAGGAGGTGAGTACTTCTCCAATGAGTTTGAAAAATTCTTGCAGGACAGAGGCATCAAAAGAGAAATAACCACAAGGTATTCTCCTGAATAGAATGGGGTAGCTGAGAGAAGAAATAGGTTGATTGTTGAGACATCTAGGCCTATGTTGAATGAAAAAAAGTTACACAACTATCTATGGGCGAAGAGTTTTTCTACTGCCACTTACCTCATAAACAGGTTACCATCTAAGTCTCTTGATGGCATGACAGCCTATGAAGCATGGCATGGTAAGAGACCCTCACTTGACCATTGCAAGATATTTGGATGTGTAGCATATGTACACATTACTTCTCAGATAAGAGGTAAGCTAGACCCTAAGGCTGAGAAGTGCATCTTTATTGGATATGATCTAAATAAAAAAGGATACAGATTTTATAACCCTACCAATAAGGGATTCATGGTGAGTAGAGATGTTGTCTTTCATGAAAATGATTATTGGTATGAGAATGAATGCAGGAAGGTTAAACTACCCTATGATTTGGAAGAGGAGTTTCCAAGTGTTGCAAAGAAGGAAGCTACTCAGAATGAAGACTCAAGTTCAGATGATGAGGATACTATCAACCTTGAAGAGTTCAAGGCATGGAAGTCCATTTCAAAATGAAGATGAAGAAACTTGAAGACATACCTGAATCTTCAAGTCAATCAATTAGAAGATCACAGAGAGAGAGCAAAAAACCTATTAGATATGGGTTTGATACACCTCTTGTTACTAAACACTCTGTTTATCTTGCCAAAGATTTGTCAATTGAAGAACCACGATCATATGAAGAAGCCATAACTAGATCAAAATGGAAAGAAGCTATGGATGAGGAGATTGAAGCACTCAAGGAAAGCGATACATGGGAGTTAGTACCCAAGAAGGAATCCATGAAGGTAATAGGATCCAGATGGATCTATAAACTTAAAAGAAATTTTGATGGCACAATTAATATGTACAAAGCCATATTGGTAGCCAAGGGTTTTGCACAAACCCAAGGCATTGATTATGAAGAGACATTCAATCCTGTGGGCAAGATGCCAACCATCAGAGTGTTGGTTAGTGTCGCTGCATCAAAAAATTGGAATATGTATCAATTGGATGTCAAGAATGCTTTCTTGAATGGATGGATTTCAGAGGAGGTATATATGTCACAACCTCCTGGCTATGAGGACCCTAAGAAGGTAACATATGTTTGCAAATTAGAAAAGGCTTTATATGGATTGAAACAGGCACCTAGGGCATGGAATTACAGGTTAACTACATACCTCCAAGACCAATGTTTTATTATGAGCAAGGCAGATACTTCTCTATTCATCAAGAGAAGTAATCTCTATTCTCTATTCATCAAGAGATTGTGGAACATACGGATTTGAATTTGATGGCTTTAAGTCTTGCTCCAAATACCCTAATTGCTTAGTCCCTAGGGTAGGTAGTGCAACAGATCTAGGAACACTTAAGCCTCTCCTATAAAGATTTGGAGATACATATTCACTAGGAAATTCCTCTCTAGAGGTTGAATGAGGTGGTGCTTGTTGATAGTCCCAATATATTCAATCAACTCTTCAAACATTTGAAGCATTTTTTTTATGTGTTAACAATCATGTCTTCATGTTCTTCTTTAGGTGGGTGTCCCAATGTGGATCGTGGTTATGGCTTCTCCTTATCTTTGGGTTTCACTCGAGTCCTCTCATCTATTTAAATGCATTTCCTTATGGAATCTTCCATTGAATCAAGCTTCAGCCAAAAGATGCTTGCTCATAGCTTAGCATTGCCTAGTCTATTGAGAAAGAATGTTGTTTGCTTCTCATTAGAAGGGATTCGATGACTATGTTCCATGCAATGTCTAAATCCTTCTGCCATTTTCCTCATTGACTTAGCAAGGCTTTGCATCAAATATAGAATCTCTTTGAGATTATCATGCTTGATGTTAATAGCCATATATTTGTGGATGAATGCTTGCAAGCAGTCAACAATGCTTCTGAACTTTCTAATAGTGCAAGAGATAAGCATTCAATGAAAGAATATGAATAAGTCAACCAATTTCAAAAGACATCACAAGAAGAAAAAAATGGATAAAGAAGTTCACATAGTGGTAGACCTACAAGAGGATGAGGAAGACCTTGATGAAATAGCAGCTCCAACAGTGCCCAAAATAAGGTATGAATCAAAAGTGCTCAATAATTTTCTAAGAGCTCGCGACCTGGTATGAATTGACCAGAGAGATTTTGCAAAGTTCTAATTGGAGTATATAGCTAAGTAAAGAAAGTTATTTTGATCAATTTAGCCATACCATACATCAAGAAATGATTGTAATATATCAGGGGGATCATCCCGATATTTAAGGATCTAGAAGATGTGTAGATATAGTCATCTTCTATGATTGATATCTCAAGTTTAACTAAACCAAACGTGATAAAAATGTATAAGCAAGTAGTAGAAACTTCAATCTAACTAACCCAATTTCATGCATGCAAATGATTAGCACATGCAGAAAAATCAATTCCACAAAATCATTATAATGATGAAGATGTAGCAAAAAATTGTAGGCAGAGATGTACAAGAAACGTATCAAAATGCATATGCAAATAAGAATATGATACAAACAAAGTATAGAAGACTACTCATACATGCAGGGACCTCAATGTATGTTGATTCATGTAGCTCAATGTCTCTTAGAATGGCTCTTGTAGGTCGTGACTAAAAGCATGTCTATTTATACTCATATTCGAGTTCCAATTTGAATTTTCCCTCACCTAAAATTGATCCTATTGAGTAATAAAATACTATGTTTTTGTAATAAAATACTATAGAATCACCTTTTTTTTATTGTCTATTATGTTTATGGAGATTTATTTCGAATAGAGGATTTGTGCTATTTTATTATATTCCTTATCCCTACAAAAATATAGAAATACAATTCTTAATCGTTGTGCGTTATCCCCTACACGTCCATAGTGGGTGAAAGTGAAGGTAACAACGACGATGGAAAAGGTGACCATGCCCATTTATCGATCTCACTAGCTGGCAAGTCTGACTTAGTACACTTGAGTAGCCATCGATATTGGTGTGGAGATTTTCAGGAAATATTTGAGTCAACAAGGGAATCAACAATCAGCGTAGCATCTTGACTTCAACACCACTAATAGGAATGTTTCGGGTTTATGAGGTAGCTCTAGCTGATCTGGTTGAGCTTTTCAAAACTTTTTTATTTTTACTTCATTCACTTGTAGTTTTACTTGAGCCTCTTGGACTAGTTTGTGTGAATCTTCTTTTTCATGCTCACCAGAGTAGAACTAAAGGTGCTTAGACTCTCATGGTTATTCTATCGAGCTCCTCTTGAGTGGTAGGGATAGTCATTGAGGAGATAATTTATCATGCAATTGAGACAGTGAGGGCAGTTGTATGGAGTGGGTGATGAAGCTATTCTTTCTTGATTATGTGCTATTGTATAGAGGATTGAGATGTGACCAAATGATTGATTGTGGACATTGTGCTTTGTGTACTCTACTCATTAGCATATCTTGTGGGTATTTAGAAATAATATTACTATTGTAGGGTTTTCTCATATTAATCTCTACAATTCCTAGAGCATGCATGGGTTGTCTAGATCGTATCCGACAAGATGCTATTAGCGGATTGTAGGCTTGGTCTACTAAAAGAGATTGTGGAACATAAGGATTTGAATTTGATGGCTCTAAGTCTTGCTTCAAATACCCTACTTGCTTGGTCCCTAGGGCAGGTAGTGCAACCGATCTAGGAACACTTAAGACTCTCCTATAAAGATTTCGAGATACATATTCACTAGGAAATTCCTCTTGAGAATTTGAGCCATACAAGGCTTTCCTTGACTTTCATACATATTCTAGATATGATTGATCTTCAAAGCAAGAGGGTTGATCCAAATACACCTCCTCTAAACTCCAACCATTTAGAAAAAAAGTTTTGACATCCATTTGCTAGATATTCCAAATCTTGGAAGATGCTACACTCATAAGTACTCTAAATGTGGGCATTTTCGCCATACGTGACAATGTCTCTTCATAGTGAATGCATTGGATTTGTGAAAATCCCTTTGCTACAAGCCTTGCTTTGTACCTGTTAATTGAGCCATCAAAATTCTTCTTTTCCTTGTAGATCCACCTTGATCCAATGACCTTTATAGATGATTCCTTGGAAACCAATTCCCAAGACTCATTTTCTTGTTGAGATTCTATTTCTTCTTCCATGACATCTCTCCATTCTAGCTTCTTCATATGTAGATGTTTCTTCTCATTTTGTATCATGTGCTATGTAAATAGAACTCTTAGTGGCCAACGGAGTGTCATAACCATACCTTTTTGGCTGCCTTTTTTCTCTAGTAGACCTTCTTATAATTTGTTGAAATGATTTTGCCACATCTCTCATCTCCTGCAATTTGGCTTTGCCTTTAGAGCTCCAAGAGTTAATTTCTCTTCTTGGAGTCTTGTGGTCATCTTCAAAATCACTTGATGCTTCAAGTGTAAGCTCATTCTCTTTTGACAATGTTGTAAAGTCTTCCTCTAGATCATAAGGAAGTTTGATTTTCCTAGAATCATCTTCAAACCAAGAGTTGTTTTTCATCAAACACATCTCTACTTACAATAAAACCTTTATTTATTGGGTTTTATAACCTAAAACATTTTCTATTAAAGTCATACCAAAAAATATACATTTATTTGCCTTTGGATCTAGTTTGCCTATGATTTGTTAAGGTATATGTGCATTTGCTCTGCACCCAAAGATCCTGAAATGATCAAGGCTAGGTCTTCTTCCAATCCATGCTTCATATGGTTTAATCCCATCTAATGTTTTTTATGGGATTTTATTGATTAGATAGGGGCCCTGGATACAACCTCTGCCCCTCTGCCCATAAGTAATTTGGAAACTTCTTCTCATTTAGCATTGACCTTTCACCCTCTACTATGGTTCTATTTCTTCGCTTTGCTACTCCATTTTGCTCTAGGGTATACGTGGTTCTATTTAGAAATAATATTGCTATTGTAGCATTTACCTCATATTGATCTCTACAATTCCTTCACCATGCATGGGTTGTCTAGATTGTATTCGATGAGATGCTCTGAGCGGATTGTAGGCTTGTTCTACTAAAAAAGATTGTGGATCATAAGGATTTGAATTTGATGGCTCTACGTCTTGCTCCAAATACCCTACTTGCTGAGTCAATACGGACGGTAGTTCAACAGATCTAGGAACACTTAAGCCTCTCCTATAAAGATTTGGAGGTACATATTCACTAGGAAATTCCTCTAGAGAAGTTGAAGGAGTTGATGCTTGCTGATAGTTCCAATATATTCAATCACCTCTTCAAACATTTGAAGCATTTTTTTTATGAGTTATAGGTGTTAACAATCATGTCTCCATGTTCTTGTTGAAGTGGTTGTCCTAATGTGGATCATGGTTGTGGCTTCTCCTTATCTTTGGGTTTCACTCGAGTCCTCTCATCTATTCAAATGCATTTCCTTATGGATTCTCAAGGTTCATGCAAAAGATGCTTGCTCATAAGTTGGGATTGTCTAGTCTATTGAGAAACAATGTTGTTTGCTTCTCATTAGAAGGGATTTGACGACTATGTTCCATGCAATGGCTAAATCCTTCCTCTATTTCTCTCATTGACTTACCAACGCTTTGCATGAAATGTAGAATATCTTTGAGAGTATCATGCTTAATGTTAGTGGGCATATATTCATCGGTGAATGTTTGTAAGAGGTCAATAATGGTTCTGAACTTTCTACTAGTGCAAGGGATAAGCATTCAAAGAAAGAATATGAAGGAGTCAGCCTATCTCAAAAGAACTCACAAGAAGAAAAAAATGGATAAAGAAGTTCACATAGTGGTAGACTTACAAGAGGATGAGGAAGATCTAGATGAAATAAAAGCTCCAAGAGTGCCTAAAATAAGGGATGTGAAGTTTCCAACAAAAGTTTGCATCAAGACAAATTAGTTGCATGGACTAAAAATATGAAGAAACCTTCTATTTTGGGAATCAAAAGTGCTCAATAATTTGCTTAGAGCTCACAACCTGGTATGAATTCACTAGAGAACTTTTGCAAAAATCTAATTGGAGTGTATATCTTACTAAGGAAAGTTATTGTGATCAATTTAGCAATACCATACATCAAGAAATGATTGTAACATATCAAGGTGGGTATTCCCGATATTTTAGGATCTAAAAGAAGTGTAGAAAAAGTCACCTTTTATGTTCATATCTCAAGCTCAAATAAACCAAATGTGATTAAAATTTATAAGAAATTAGTAGAAAATTCAATCTAAATAGCCCAATTTTGTGCATAGCAAATGTTTGAGTAGGCATAGAGAAATCTTTTCCACAAGATCACCATAAAGATGAAGATGTAGTAAAAAATAGTAGAGAGAGATGTACTTGAAGAAACATATCGAAATGTATATGATAATGAGAACCTGATACAAGGGAAGTGTAGTAGACTACTCATACATGTGGTGAGCTCAATGTATGCTCATTGATGTAGCTCAATGTCTCTTATAATGGCTCTCCTAGGCCACGACTAAAAGCATGTCTATCTATACTCATGTTTGAGTTCGAATTTGATTTTTACCATACCTAAAAGTGATCCTATACTTTATCTATGATTTGAATTTATTCCTCTTATCTCATGAGTCATGGGTTAAGCTCCCTTAATTCATGAGATTATTTATTCTCTTGGCTTTTATTATTATTCAAAGTAACTATGCCCAAAATGGCTAGCATAGTTTCATAAGTAGTTCTTTCTTGTGAGGAAATGAAATGATGTGTAGCCCTGAATAAATAGCCAAGCACTTAGGCTTGATGAGTGTATCAGCAGCTCTCCCTCAAGCCTAAGATGCTTGAGTCTTCATAGCTTCATGATTCAATGTAGTCCAATCATTGATTTGAAACTATTTAATTTGCTTCCATCCAATGTTTTTGTCATCATATCTGCACATTGTTGTTGAATAGATATATCTAAGCATTGTATCTTCTTAGTTGTAATTATTTCCCTAACATAATGGTATTGAACCTATATATGTTTGGTCTTGGCATGCTAGATGGGAATAGTAATAGGATGTAATGAACTAATGTTGTCCCCAAATATATGTGGAGTTCAAGTATTCAACCGTAAATCAGATTATAAGCTTCTGATCCACATAGCTTCTTGTGTTGCATTTGCAAGTCACCTATATTCAACCTCAATTGATGAAAGAGCAACTCTAGGTTGCGTCTTGGAAGACCATGATATCAATTTAGTACATACAAAAGTAATGCAACCTGATGTGCTTCTCCTTTTATCTTTAGAGCCTGCACAATCTGCATCAAAAAGGTTGAACATCGATATCAGATGTGTATGGATAGTATAATCCTTCGTGTATTGTACTCCTCAAATACTTCAAGATTCTCTTGGCTACTTCCATTGAGGTTTCCTTGGAGTGTGCATGAAGTGAATCAACAAAGTAAATCCATAGCATATATCTACTCTAGTTAGAACATCATAATTCAAGTTTCTAAGTAAGCTTTGATAGCTAGTTACATCCTCAATGAGTTCACCATGATGAGCACTTAATTTTTAATTTACCTTAATGGCGTATCTCCAATATTTGTATTTTCCATCTTGAACTTGGTAAGCATATCTCCAATGTACTCTCTCTGGGTTAAGAACATACCTTTTCACTATATATACCCATTCAAAACCTAGGAAGTATGTGAGTACACCAAGATCATTGATCTTGAACTTTTCGTTCATTTGAGCTTTGATCTTCCTTATTCCATCTACATCACTTCTTGTAATGATTTTATCATCCACATATACATAGAGGTATATGACCTTTGATTGATTGCTCTTGATGAAGATGGAAGGATATTCCTTGCTTCCCATAAAGCCTTTCTCCTGCAAGTAAGTGCCAAGTCTATGATTCCAAGTTCTAGGAGCTTGCTTAAAGCCATACAAGGCTTTCCTTGACTTGCATACATATTCTGAGTATGATTGATCTTATAAATGAGAAGGTTGAGCATAATACACCTCCTTTGAAATCCAACCATTTAGAAATTTATCTTTAACATCCATTTGATAGATATTCCAATTCTTGCAAGATGCTACACCCATAAGTACTCTAACTCTGGGCATTTCCGCCATAGGTGAGAATGTCTCTTCATAGTGAATGCCTTGGGTTTGTGAAGATCCCTTAGCTACAAGCCTTGCTTTGTACCTCTTAATTGAGCCATCAAAATTCTTCTTTTTTAGATCCACCTTGTGCCAATGACCTTCTACTATGGTTCTATTTCTTCTCTTTGCTGCTCCATTTTGCTCTAGGGTATACCTGGTTGTATTTAGAAATAATATTGCTATTGTAGGGTTTGCCTCATATGGATCTCTACAATTCCTTGAGCATGCATAGGTTGTCTAGATCGTATCCGATGAGATGCTCTTAGCGGATTGTAGGCTTGTTCTAGTAAAAGAGATTGTGGAACATAAGGATTTGAATTTGATAGCTCTAATTCTTGCTCCAAATTACCTACTTGTTGAGTCCCTAGGGCAAGTAGTGTGAGAGATCTATGAACAATTAAGACTCCCTATAAAGATTTGGAGATACATATTCACTAGGAAATTCCTCTAGAGAAGTTGAAGGAGGTGGTGCTTGTTGATAGTTCCAATATATTCAATCATCTCTTCAAACGTTTGAAGCATTTTTTTAATGAGTTATAGGTATTCACAATCATGTCTCCATGTTCCCCTTTAGATGGGTGTCCTAATGTGGATCGTGGTTGTGGATTCTCCTTATCTTTGGGTTTCACTCAAGTCCTCTCATCTATTTAAGTGCATTTCCTTATGGAATCTACCAATGAATCAAGCTTCATGCAAAAGATGTTTGCTCATAGGTTGGCATTGCCTAGTCTATTGAGAGTTCTTTGCTTCTCATTAGAAGAGATTTGAGGACTATGTTCCATGCAATGTCTAAATCCTTCTCCTATTTCCCTCATTGAATTAGCAAGGCTTTGCATGAAATGTACAATCTCTTTGAGAGTATAATGCTCAATGTTGATGGGCATATATTCATTGGTGAATGCTCGCAAGAGGTCAACAATGCTTCTGAACTTTCTAGTAGTGCAAGAGATAACCATTCAATGAAAGAATATGAAGGAATCAACCAATGTAAAAAGAAATCACAAGAAAAAATAAATTGATAAAGAAATTGGACGATAAAGCACTAAATGTCTTTTTCTTGGGTACAATTCTGAAAGCAAAGAACAGCGAGTCGTAACAAACGAGAACTATGTCGTAAAAAGAGAACACTCTCGTCAAAAATCAAGCAAATGGCAGCTTATGTTTGAGATTCCTTTATACCAGTATACATATATTACAAAAATGAGGTGAAAACATGTGATTTTTGATATTTTTTGCCATTTTCTCATAAAAAAAGAGCTCAAAATGTAGTCAAAATTTCACTATATAAGGCATTGACATGTCCCAAAATGTATATGATAAGACATTGACATGTCCAAAATCTATATGATAGGACATTGACATGTCTAAAATCTATATAAAGAATGTAGAACTGATTAGTTCTTATACAAAAATAACATTTTAGACATATTTTTAATGGGTGGATATCTGATTGTTAGTCAAAATTGCTACAAAACATGGTTTCATTAACCAAACTACTTCGAGGCATTTACAAAAGCACTAAAAATGTCTGAGAGCTTCAATGCATCTCACAACTTTGTCGATCTATGTCTACACCCTCATCATCTGATGCACTTGATTCAGTCTCATACTGTTGAGAGCTCTCTTCTTCTTCTTCTATATCCACAAGAGCTCTGTCTTCATCCACGTACATACCAAATTCTACAGGATCATGCACAACTCTTCTTGTTTGCCTATGATTTCCTATACCACATACATCTGGAAGCTTTTGTTTTATCATGTTCATGGTTGCTTTCCTCAAGTGACCTGTTTTTGTCAAGGAAAAATCATAAACAAGAATATCTACATCATCCATTTTAAGAGTGGATGTGCTTCGAATATTCTTTTTCTTTTTTGAACCTGTTCGTTTAGTATCACACACCATTTCTAAGTTATATTTACCTGTGAATGCATTACTACTTTTAGTGTAATACCAATGCACCATCAAAGCCTCTATTCTTCTTTGATCAATATCTTTAGTTATCTCTAAAACCTTTGCAATCCAAAATGGTCTGGTAGCCTCATCATCATCAGCAAGAACTGCAATAAGTGTTCCAACATTTATCTCTATTAAATTTCCTTGCCATCTTGCTTCTGCCTGTTTTGTCATCCTTGGGCCTACATAAATATTTCTTTCTGGTGGATGTATAAAACTTTGAAGTGCATCTGCATTACATGCTTGGGCCACATTCACGGATCTTTGTGTACAAAAATCCCATGTGAATGGAACATCAACTGGCCAGTGACCTGCAATTGTATACTGTATAATCTCTTCTTGATGATTGAAAAAGTCCTCCCACCAAGATACATCTTGATCTCCAGCATATTTTTTTGCATGCTCAATATGTCTCTTCTTTTCAATGAGTGCATGCATCCAGCTTTTACTTTGATCAACCACATTTCCACATCTTTCTGTATTGTTTTTATCTTCATATGGTGATTGTTTTGCACCATACACTGTGACAGTAGACAAATTAGGCACCTGCAATAAGAATCTGCATCCCTCTTTAGGCTCCCACCCAAGAGAAGATGAATACTGCTTTGCAAATAAAAGGGTTATTTCATCAACCCTCCTCATCAAGAATACATGGTTGAAACTAATATTGTGCAATGGAGCCAAAACCTTAGCACTGTTATCAAGGCCCATTGAGCAAAAGTGCTTAAAGTCATAAATCTGTGTGAGGTGTTGAACTTCTGGTTTTGGAGTATATGCTTCTGAAATCAGCTCAGATAAAATCGGAAGAGTAAAAGCATTGCTACGTGCCAACTTCTTAGAGAAAGTACTGAACATTTGATCAATGTGATCATGAGTGTGGCCAACGAGAAGGAAATTTACCTTAACCTTATGAAATACCTGTTTTTCAATAAGCATGCTTAAATATCCAAAGACTTTAGAATTTTTTTTCTCTCTTGTAGTATTATCTAGTTGCAAATATAGAGTTGGTGGCAAAAGACCCTTCCATGATTGCAAAACACGATGAATGACAGTAACTGTAAGGTTTGGATCATTATGCACATTTGGATATGTGAAGAAAACCTTGGACATTACAGTTCCATTGTATACCAAAGCACCAACCAAATGCATTTGCACAAGGACTTCATCTCCAATGTCCTTAGGGATGCGATAAAAATGTGGTAAACAAGTTTTTTTTTTATCCATACCATCGATCAACAAACACATATAACGCTCCGGATTTTTGAGTGCTTTACTTCGATGATGAATTGCTTTCTTTCTCTCTAAAGATTGACTCTCACGATGGTTGTTAAGAAGGTTTTTAAAATTATTCTTTTCCTGTGGTGTTGTAGCTCCTTATGCCATGTTTTTAAAAGTGGCGCAAATTGAACATTCACCCATTCTAACTTTACGAGGAATAGAAACATTGTTAAACTCTTCCTTCCATAATCGAGTAAAGTGATGATACAACACATACTTCTCATTTCTATTTTCCATGTCTTCTCTATATATTTGAAATACCTCTCAATGAGTAAAGTTATCTGACAAGTGCAACCTTCCAGTTGTAGGCATAACCTCACAATGCAAGCTAAAATAGTTCATCATCCAATTCATTGCATGACGTCCAACAGATCCTTTGGTCCCAACATGGAACGTATCCAAAATGAGATCCCCATTCAAAAGCCCTTGTTGAACCCTATATATTCCAAAATTTCCCACACCCATTGCAATTTTAAATGCAGCCCTACAACATCGCATCCCTTGACTAAAGAAATATTCAAAACGAACACGTGTTACTGACATGTTATCCTCAATCATTTGCATGCAAGAAACAAGGTATATATCCTGCCTTTCACTATCTAAATGGAGGAATTTTTCTCTTAGGTACTTTAGTTTCTTCATTCCTAAATTGTACAAACATTTCAAACCACAACAATGCTTCACAATATCCAATGCAATCTGTCTATCTGAAGTAATAAATTTAAATCTTTTTTGACTTACTTCACGAGGCCTTCTTTTAAATTGTAGATTGAGCTTGGTTTGCTTTTTCGTTGCTCCACATGCAGTTGAGTCAGAAGGGAGATCAATGGTTGGATCAGATGGGAGATCAAGAGGTGCATTTGGTTGAGCAGCATTGCACTGTGAATTGGATAACTTAAATGACTCAACAGAAAACATGGAACCATCAGCACGTCCTAAATCATAGGGATCATCACTTCTGTGGAAAGGATCAACTGAGAACAATGAATCCGAAACTGTATCAATATGAGCAGAAGAAGCTGATGCCCAAGCATCCACTAAAAAGATTGAGCTCATCTTCACTGAGTTCAGAGAAGACTGAAGATGAATGACCTTTTTAAATAAGTAGAAATCCGAGATCAAGTGAAGATGTCACATCAAATGTCACATCAAGAAGATATGAAATCAAAAGTTTATTAAAGTACATTAAATAACATTAAACATCAAATTACATCAAATAACTTAATTACTCAAATATACACTAATAAGGGAACCAAAGATTTGATTCACTTTTGAAATGAGAAACACAATTGATTTCTAACTAGATATGAGTCATTGCGTCTTAGCATTGTGAGTGAATCAAAATATATCCAAGTTGAGTTCCAACTGGATTATATATTAAAATTGTTTGTAGTAGTGCCATTGAAGACTATACAAGAAGAAATTTTACCTTTGGTACTAAATAAGATTTCAAGGATTAGGTTTCATTGTAGTCTTGGCTAGATCTCAAAGAGGTAGATGAAAGTATATTAAAAAAGAATTATGTGTAAAAGAGGTACTTGGAATGTTTATTCATACATTGATTTTCCATTTCAGCAATGTGTTACAAGATAAATGTGAATATGAACTAAAGTGAGGAGGATAACACTATAAAGATGTCATTAATCTCCCATATTCAACACAACTTAGACTTGAAGTGTAATTTCCATGCAAATGTACATAAATAGTTGCAAGGTTCTTTACTTGAATGTTTATTCATACATTGATTTTCCATTTCAACAATGTGTTACAAGATAAATGTGAATATGAACTAAAGTGAAGAGGATAACACTATAAAGATGTCATTAATCTCCCATATTCAACACAACTTAGACTTGATTTTCTCCCAAGCAAGAGATTCTAAGAAAAAAATTCTGCATGAGATTAGACATCCTCATGTACATACCATACTCTTGCCATTGAAGTGTAATTTCCATGCAAATGTATATAAATAGTTGCAATGTTCTATGAAAATTTCATTAAAGTGGCTTTGAAACAGCCTATTTGTGTGAGTGGTATTCCCTGGTTAGATTGGTTGACAGCTATAGTTAGCAACTGGACTCATTCAGTTAGATCCAGTTAGTCTCTGGTTCAAGTTACCCAATTGCCTATAAATAGCAGAGGAGGAGATCATTCTCATTTTCAAAATCCACGAGCAACAGAGAGCAACAGAGCACAGACAACTATGGAGCACAGAGCTCAGCATACAAGCAAGGCAACTATGATGGAGAAGAAGAATGTTGGCAAGAGTACCAAGAGGTAGACAAAATCATACCATAAAAAAAGATTCCTAAAAGATTCCCTTTGTATGTTTGTGTAAAGAGTCTGCTTTCTAGGTTTTTTTTTTCTTAGCTCTAAAAATACAGATCCAATGAGGGTACAACTCGATGCCTGGCATCGACTTTTAGGTGTAAGTCGATGCCAGGCATCGACTTGAGGCTGCAAGTCGATGCCAGGCATCGACTTGAGGCCTCAGGTTGATGCCTGGCATCGACTTGCACCTGAAAGTCGATGCCACGCATCGACTTTGTGTGCAGGGACTCAGTCAATCTTATCAAGGACTTGATGCCATGGATCCAGGGCAACATCATGCCAACACAACAAAAGATGACAACCCCTGTAAAGGCAAGGGGTAAGCAGAGCGTGCAGAAAAAGCTTCAAAAGAAAAAGAAGAGAATTTCAGAAGAGGAGTCTTCTTACTCAAGCTCTAGCTCTGAGGATATAATTGTTGCACCTGGTGGAGAGCTTGCCTCGGGTGTTCTTGGTACTGAGTAGAACAAGATGAGGGAGGACATAGCTAAAAGAAAAGTTGTGAAGAAGGGGCAGTTGTTCCACCTGCCAATCAATATCATCCACAGGCCACCAATAGATCCAGTCACAGGGAGGAGGCCCCTTGAGATCACGGAGCCACACAATTTGCATGTGCAGAATCTTAAGAAGAAAATGAAAATAAATCCTCATGCTACTGTTGTGCCATTCCTTGTCATGGTGGATCCGAATGAGTGCAGCTCTGTGGATGAGTTCAATGAGGGTTTATTTGAGGAGTATACTTATTATGTGATTGGAGGTTCACACTCTGCAGAGGCCCGTAGACAGCTAGTGAAGGAGCAGCCTACCACATTTTTTTTTAGGTATGCAGAGTGTAAGATATATGTTGGTCTTACAACTGAGGAAGCCAAGCTTCTTGCTTGGAATCACAACAATGACAATGACTACAGGCAAAAAATCTCTTCCATAGAGAGAATTCGGTTCTTCCACCATGAATATGAAGATTGTCTTGTTAAGGAAGCTAGAAGAATACATCCCAATCTACGAAAGCAATGCCTTATTGAGGTTGGAATTGCACTGGATGAGAATAGAAAGTCTGATGCCTTGAGGAAATATGATCCATGGTTTCAACTGGCATTCAGATCAGGTGAGATCTGGGATCTACAGGATAAAATTTTCACAATGTGGGAGAACAAGGAGGTCAAGGGCCAGAAGCAACGAAAGTCGAGGCCAGACCCACAGGTTGATCTGAGGGGAAAGGGAAGGAAAGCTGACCTCTCAATTGAAGAGGCTCCTGAGGACATGAAGCTGACACCATGGAGGGCCCTTCAAGGAATCAAGGATGATACATTGATCATATCAACTTTGTCAAGGGTAATCTCCAAGGACTTAAGCCTGGAGGAGATGGTGACTGAGCTCAATAAGTATGTATGTTATTCTCAGATCCTTTTTCCCTCCTCCCATGTTTCTGGTCTAACCTAGTCTCTTTTTAATTTCTGTGACTGTAGTCATAAAGTTTACATGAAGATTCAGGAGGTCATCATGAAGAGGCGGGGTTGCTTTTCTTGGACATAGGTCCAAGCAGACTATCCAACCACATCATCCTACAAAGCTTTATCAGAATATTTCATCCTTTTCCGTGATTGGGTAGGTTCTCTTTCTGAGGTTGTGCCTGGTTTGCCATTAGGTTAGATGCCTTGATTCACCAAACCAATTTTATGCCAGGCTTTTAGTACGAATTCGATGCCTGGCATCGACTTACGGCTAAAGTCGATGCCTGGCATTGACCTGCAGCCAAAAGTTGATGCCTGGCATCGACCTGCAGCCAAAAGTTGATGCCTGGCATCGACTTGGGGGCATAAGTCGATGCCCGACATCGACCTGCAACATAAGTCGATGCCTGGCATCGACCTCATGGCATAGGTCGATGCCAGGCATCAACTTATGTCCCAAAATCGATGCCAGGCATCGACTTTCAGTAGAAAGTGGATGCCTGGCATCTACCCCCACATGAAATCGATGCCATGCATCGCTTCCTTATGTTCTGTTTGCTGTATTGAAGAGCTCATTTAGTTGTCTTTCCACTTTTTTCTGCAAAAACCAAAGAAAAGTAAGTCTGCGAAGCTACTAGATGATTGCCCCCTGCATTCCTCGCTCACATTCAAAGAGCCAGGCATGAGAAGTCTAGGCTGAAAGCCAAGGAGATGGATTTTGATGATGAACCTGATCTGAAATGTTTCTCCAATCCCCTAGATCCCCTTAGGCCTGTATATTACAATGTATTCTGTAGTGATGTAAATAATATTTGTTCTATTGTGCCTAGAAAACATTTCTCCCTTCTCATAGCGGACATACCCTATGGATTTAGGATGTTGGGATCAGTTAATGATGATGAACCCTTCAAACACCCTCAGATTCGGAAGATGGTCACTGATTTTGCAGAGTTGACTATGTCTCCTCTTTGGAGGATAGTAATTTTCCATAGCAGAGACCAGTCCTTCTCTGTTTCAACTCCTCTGAAGGCAAGATGTCATGCTGTGGAGTGCCTCACGTGGTAAGTACCTTTTTTCGTGCATAGGTAATTTCAATTTTCACAATTTTCATTAGTCATGGTTGATTGACGCCTCTAAGTGGTTTTCTGCTGTTTCACGAACGACTCTGGCTTGCTCCTTAAAGATGTTCAGGCACTGCATAGCTGTGGAGAAGGATGATGCTCAAGTGAGCTTTATTAGAATGAGAATCAATGGGCTGAATGAATGCCCAGATGAAGACCAAGAGGTTGGAAGGAAGCACATTGCAGACACAGAGAGATTCCAACCGGCTTCAAGGGAGCCTGTTCCCCCACTTGCAGATGAACCGGGGGACATGGCTGACCTTGAAGAGCCAATCTTGGAGCAAGAGAGGCAGGATATGTGTTCTAATGTTCCAGAGGATCCCAATATCCTTGAACCTGAGGAAAGCTATGATCAGCTTCTATTGTAGATTCATATTACTCTTGTACTTACACAGGAAATGTAAAACATCATTTTAATATAAATATAATGTCGAGTTCTGCTTCCACTTTGTGTTCAACTTGATTTATCTTGAGCATTTCTCTGATCATGTGTGAATGTTTCTTAGTATAATTTTGTTGATTATTATCTTCTCTTGGGAATGCTTTTGTGAAATGTATTTCATATTCTGTGAATATGGCCATGCATTCAATGAGGATCTTAACCATACAAAGGGGATGATCTTAATTGCCTTGTTAAAATGTTCCGATTTTTACAACACATGTACTCTAATTTTCGAGTAACTTTTAATCAGCTATAATCTGTGCTTGTTGAGGTTATGGATGTAAGGAAGGAGCTTCCCGAACTCTTACTTGTACCTTCAACACTAATCTATTGTCAAAGATCATGATGTGGGATTCTTGATCGGCTGAACAACTAGTTTTCATGGCAACAAGAATTTTATTTTATCTATCTTGACTACTTGGGATATGAGATCAAGGTTCTAGTGACAATATTTACAAGCAAGAACAAGTGATGCTTTCTAGATATTGTAAAATGCTCACTTTATTGCTTGATATAATGGTCTTTAGGTAAAAAGGAAAAGAGAACATGTCTTTGTTCTCCTTTGTTGTGACTCAGTGTTAAAGGCTATCCTCTGTATTATCCACAAACTAAACACATTTTGTTTATTGGTGATGTTTTTTTTCTCGAAGATGCTATTTAGTCTTTACTTTCATGTACGATGGAGAGATCTGTTAGCTCCAAAGACTTGTATGATACTTTGTTGTGTCTTTTTAATCTCTCATAGTGCCTCTTCTGCATTAAATTCTATGCTATGGCTGCCTCTACTCTCTTTGATGATACTGAGCATGTTTTGTTTGATGAAGCACAAAATTCTAAACATTGGATGGCTATAATGCAATCTGAATATGATGCTATTATGAAAAATGGTACCTCATCTTTATGTGACTTGCCTCCTAGCCAGAAGGCCATTGGTACTAAGTGGCAATACAAGCTGAAGTGTAAACCTGATCAAAGAGATGAGAGGTGTAAGGCTAGGCTTGTTGCAAAGGGTTATGCGGAGTAAAGAGGCATTGATTTTGATGCAAAATTTGCACCTACATGCCGAATGACTATTGTTCATAGCATCTGTGACTTGCAGCTCATCATGGTTGGAGTGTACATCAGTTGTACATTAAAACAACATTTATGAATGGTGACTTGCATGAGGAAGTGTATGTTTTTCAGCCCCATTGCTTTGTGCAGAAAGGGCATGAAAACTAGGTGTGCAAATTAAAGAAGGCATTATATGGTTTCAAGCAAGCACCACATGCTTGATATGAAAAGAAACATGCCTATTTGATTGCATATGGTTTTGATAATAATCAAACTGAAAGCATGTTATATGTTAAGCTTGCTAATGATGTGCTTTTGATCATTGTTGTGCATGTTGATGACATGTTGCTCACTAGTCCTCATGAGAAGCATATTACTGATTTCAAGGCTGAGTTGCATGCCTCATTTGAGATGTGTGATTTGGGGCATTTGCATCATTATTCGGACATTGACTTTATGCAAGTTGATGGCACAATAGCTTTGTGTCAAACAAAATATATTGACACATTATTGTATCATTTTGGCCTTGAAGACTTTAGACCTATTGCCACTCCTATGTAGACAGGTTTATGATTGAGTCTTCATGATGCTGGAGATGCATTTGATGTTGTTCGCTATGAGCTGGCTATTGGATGCTTGATTTACATATGCATTACTCAACCAAATATTTAGTTTTCTATCTCACAAATGAGAAGGTTTATGCATTGCCGAGGTGTCAAGCATTGGAAGGTGGTTAAATGCATCTTTTGGTACTTGAGTGGTACCCGACTACTTGGATTGTTTTATCCCAAGCGTGTATCACTACCGCCAGATTTGCATGCTTTTCTTTACTATGATTGGGCTCATTTTTATGACACTCATGTGTCCACTAGTGGCTTTTTTTTATATGTGGTAGCTCATGTATATCCTGGTTGAGCAAGAAGCAGCCTATTGTGGCCACTTCTAGTTGTGAGAGTGAGTATATGGCAACTTTCACAGCAATTGTTGAGTGTGTGTGGCTTAAATGCCTTGTGGTGGATTTCGGTGTTGGTCGGTCTTCTTCCACCACCATCTTCACTCACAATCAGAGCACATTTGTAGTTGTGAGTAACCTTGTGTTCCATGCTTGCACTAATCACATTGAGTTGCATTATCATTATGTCAAGGATAGATTATTTATGGGATAGATCAGCATGGCATATATACCCATGCACGAGAACATTGCAGACCTTTTCATGAAGGCTCTGTGTAGGGAGAGATTTGACACTTTACGCAAAGATTTGTGCTTAGTTCCTCTTGTGGATTGATTCCACATAGCTTGGCACTTCTTTATACATGAGTGCTAGCTCCTTGTTCACTGCATCACCCCTGACGGGGATTTATTGATATGTTTAGGTAGTGATGTGTGCACACACACTAGGACTATTCGGGTCCTTTTTTCCCTCTTTAGGTTTTTTTCTCCCCCGGCTTGTATATATGTCTATAGCCCTAACGGGTTACTCATCTTTGTACGTTCTAGTGATAATACATTTACTTTGTGTGTTGTGCTCCAAGCGTCTTCTTCTTCCTTGTGCTTTTCACTTGCTTTCATAGATGTCTAACTCCAACATATAGAGGCATCGATATTGATGCCCTAAATGACATAAAAGTATGAAAAACATCCATTCACATCTTGAGAAGAAATTCAAGATATCATACCATTGATTTCTCAAGCATTTTTGTGGAATACGTTGTGTACATGAAGGATGGATCATACCTATTCCGAACGAAATACCGACTAGGCATGTTATACAACTTTGGAATGAGTGGGAATAAACCACACACATAGCCCATTGGTCACAATGGTAAACTAAGTATAGGTGAAAGACAACAAATAAAAAATGCAACATTATATAGAAGTATAATTATAATTCTAAAATTATGCGATAATTATAAGAATAGAGTTGTCTTGTGTTGTAGTGGTATTGTCTCAATTCTTAAATGCCCGGATAATTGAAAATCTCAATGTAGGAAGAAAATTCCTTATATATATGAAGCATACAATAACTCAAGGATTGTTATAAGCTTAATATAACTCAAGGATTGTTTGATCCAAGGAAGATAGAATAAGAAAATCTTGATATTTTTTTCATGCTTGCATCCAAAGTCATTCGAGAAGGTTGCAAATGTCATGAAAAAAATTGGATGCTACTAGTTTTGCCTGGTTCAATGAGACCCTCAACATGCTAGACATTGGATGATGTTATGATACACCAATTCGTATTATTCTTATTTAATAGGAATTTGTATTATTCGTATATGATAGAAATTTACTTCTTCAATTTGTCTTTTTTGATACCTCATAAAGTTTCATACTCAATCATTATATCTTTGGCTTTTTGTTTGCAAAATCTGCAACTAAGGCACCATTATTTGTGTGTGTATATATGTGAGTCTTTTTTTATGATAATCATTAGTCTCACGTAACCAATTTTGGAGTGATATAGAGATTTGTGAAAATCATAAGAATTCTATTTTTTTTTAACAAGGTTTGAAGTTCAATTTCTGCATGAGAAGAATATTTTATTATTGGATCCTCAATAATTAATTCTTAGTGCAACAAATTGGAGATTATTTTATCCCGAATAACATTAAAAAAGTGGGTAAGATGCACCCCAAATACCCAATTTCTACCTCACCATTAAATTTTCTAAAGAAAAGGAAAGAATATCTACCTCTACAAACTAAGATTTTAAACAGATCTTGCACAACTTATCTCAATAAAATCATGCCCTAGATTGGGTGAAACATGCCTCCATTACATACTATTCAACTTGATCATTGTCTACACTAAATCATTGCATGCACCTTGTCTTTTCAAACTTAGTAGAAAACTTCATCATCTACACTGAATAGTATCATATACATCCTCTTTCAAAAATTACTAAAAAATGACCGAGTGAATCAACTAAGAATCAAATAAAGTTAAGAAAACTTTATTGTCTATCCAATGGATGTAAAATGAATACAAATAGACGAGTAGGAAAGTAGAACTAGCTATCGCCACTCAAAGTTAGAAAGTGCTAGCATTGCTTGACTATGCAATAAGATACGGCAACCTAGACTTGAGGTGAAAGATGGCAAGGGAGACCTATTAAGCAAGGAGTTTCCCTTTGCTTATTGAAAGAAAAATAATGCAAGGATAGAAAGAGCCCACGGGAAACCATATATCTTCACTCATTCCTTCAATTCTATGCTTGCCAAAGGTGCATCCCCAAAAGAAGGAGGTGGTTAAAAAATTGTGTTTCAACAAAAAAGTGAAAGTTTATTTGTTACGTATTTTGAAAATTGATTTAACAAGCTCTTTTATTGGTGTTTGCTTGTGCCCTCTTCAACAATGGTTGTATAAGAATTGCTCATACAAACTGTTCCTTCTTTCTCTTTTTCTTTCGGGAACATCACATTGATAGATTTATGAATGCACCTTTTGTAGTTCCAAAGGAACATTACACCAAAGATTGGTTGAAGGAAATTATATCCACCACCACTCAAGGTAACTCCTATCCCTTGCACATGATTAATGTTGCTTAGAGAAACCAAGAAGCAAAGAAAACACATGTGCACTTACCTAGGACTAGTGGTGTAATTTGAGGAGCTTCTAGTCGTTATGACTCAAGTAGAAAAGAAGAAAAACGTGTAGAGACAAAAGATGGATCATTCACAATCCCTTGAGAAGATGAGAAAGGAGAAAAACCAAAGAGGCTTGGATTAAGTCACATCAAAGGTAACCCAACCAGCCCATGGAGGGAAAGCACACAAGGCCTCTCAAGAGAAAGAGCAAGGGAAGGTGTGAGATCCTCTCGAAAGGAAATTGTACCTATCCGTGTAACCATGATGGATTCTTGCCTACGTTATGTAGGTCAATATGAACCTTTTTTTTATCAATCATGCCATAAACTACACCATTGTAATTAGCTTAGCCTAAGTTTCTTAAACTAGTAGCTAAGCCTCTCCCTTTTCCGGCCACATATGACCATCTGACTTTGAGAACCTAGAGGTGACATGAACTCGGCTAATTGGGGATTTTTTACTGTGGAGAACCCTTCATTTGACCTTAGTCTCTTCAAAGTCTTACCTGTTTGATTTTCTACAAGTGCTAGATATTTGTTGAAACAAGAGAACAGTTCATCTTTATCCTTCATAAAATATAGTATTGGCCAACAATCATCAATGAATGACACATAATACCTAGATCTAGAGATTTATCTGTGAGACTTGCTAAATTGACGAGCACTACATTTCTAAATCATGTGTTGTTTGGAGATGTTTGGTAGGCCAAGCACACTTTGATCCCTATTGATTTGCTTCAGAGAACTATTACCTATATGAGCTAACCTCTTGTTTCGAATTTCTAATTTTGACATGATTTCACTACCATAATTGAACAATGCAATGTTTCTAGTATCTTGGAGCTCAAATATTAATAATCTACCTAAATTTTATCCTCTTGCTATTCTCTTGAATCCCTAATATGGATCCTCAACAAATTCTTCATTCTTTGTTTATCCGACTCACAATCCTTTTTCAACAATGTGACATACACTTATGAGAGTTTTGGTAATAGTTGACACATAGAATACCTTTCTCAATAGGTTCATGTTACCATATGAAGGCTTCACATTTCCTATCTTCTCCATTGTATGCCTTGTGTCATCCTCTGTTTGGACTTCATGTCATGTCTTGTGTTGATGTTTGCTTGTTTCCTCTCCAAAAATGATTATATAAGAACTTTACTCATACACATTGTTCCTTCTTTCTCTTTTTCATTTGGGAATATCACATCGATAGATTTATGAATACACCTTTTGTAGTTCCAAAGGAACATTACACCAAAGATTGGTTGAAGCCAATTATCTCCACCAACACGCAAGGTAACTCCTATCCCTTGCACATGATTAATGCTACTTGGAGAAACCAAGAGATAAAGAAAATACATGTGCACTTGCCTAGGACTAGTGGTGTGATTTGAGGAGCTTCTAGTCATTATGACTCAAGTAGAAAAAAAGGAAAACCTAGAGAGACAAAGGATGAATCATTCACAATCCTTGAGAAGATGAGAAAGGAGAAAAATCAAAGAGGCTTGGATTAAGGCACATCAAAGGCAACCCAACCATCCCATGGAAGCGAGAGTGTGCAAGATCAATGATCTTGGCCTATTCACATACTTCTTAGGTGTGGAAGTGGTATATATAGAGAAAGGTATGTTCTTAACTTAGAGAAAGTACATTGGAGATATAATTACCAAGTTCAATATGGAAAATACAAATTAGAGATATGCTTACCAAGTTCAAGATGAAAACTACAAAGGTTGCAGAATCACCCTGGAGGAAAATAAAAAATTAAGTGCTCATGAAGAAGAACTCATTGAAGATGTAACTAGCTATCAAAGCTTAGTTAGAAACTTGAATTATGCTATTCCAACTAGAGTAGATATATGCTACGGAGTTAGTGTGCTGAGCTAGTTCATGTACACTCCAAGGAAGCCTCAATGGACAATCAACGAAGGATTATACTATCCATGTACATCTGATATAATGTTAAACCGTTTCTGATGAAGATTGGGTAGGCTATAAAGATGAAAGGAGAAGCACATCAGGTCACATTCCTTTTGTAGGCACTAAATTGATATCATGGTCTTCCAAGAAGCAACCTATAGTTTCTCTTTCATCAATAGAGGCTGAATATAGATGATTTGCAAATGCAACACAAGAAGCTATGTGGATTAGAAGCCTATAATCTGATTAAGGGTTGAATACTTCAACTCCACGTATATCTGGGGACAACATTAGTTCATTACATCTTACTAATAATCCTATCTATCATGCCATGACCAAACATATAGAGGTTCACTACCATTATGTCAGGGAAATAATTACGAGTAAGGAAATACAACTCTCATATGTATCTATACAACAACAATGTGCATATATGATGACAACGGTATTGGATGGAAGAAAATTAAATAGGTTCAAGTCAATGATTGGACTACACTAAATCATGAAGGTATGAAGACTCAAGCATCTTAGGCTTGAGGGAGAGCTAGAGGTACAACGAGCACGCCTAACTTATTGGCTAATTATTTAGGAGTACACATCATTTCATTTCCTCACAACAAAGAACTACATGTGAGCCTATGCTAGTCATTTTGGGCATAGTTACTTTGAACAATTATAAAAGCCAAGAGAATAAAGAATCTCATGAATTAAGGCAGCGGAACCCATGACTCGTGAGATAAGAGGAATCAATTCAAATCATCACTAAAGTATAGGATCGCTTTTAGGTGAGGCAAAACTCAAATTGGAACTCAAATATGAGTATAAATAGACATGCTTTTTGTTGTGGCCTAGGAGAGCCCTAAGAGACATTGAGCTACATCTATGAGCATACATTGAGCTTACCTCATCTAGCAGTAGTCGACTAGAGTTCCCTTCTATCATATTCTCATTACCATATATATTTTGATACATTTTCTAAAGTACATCTCTATCTATTGTTTTTGCTACATCTTCATCATTATGATCATCTTGTGGAATCGATTTCTCTATGTGTACTCAAGCAATTTCTATGCACAAAATTGGCTTAGTTAGATTAAAATTTCTACTACTTGCTTATAAATTTTCATCACATTTGATTTAGTTGAACTTGAGGTATGAATCATAGAAGATGACTGTATCTACACATCTTCTAGATCCTAAAACATTGGGATGATTCCCATGATATATTACAATCATTTCTCAGTGTATGGTGTCGTTAAATTGATGAAATAATTTTCTTTAGTTAGCTACATACTCCAATTAGATGTTTACAAAATCTCTTTGGTCAATTTATACTAGGTTGTGAGCTATAAGCACATTACTGAGCATATTCGATTCCCAAAATAAAAGGTTTCTTCTCATTTTTAATACATGCAAGTTACCTATTTTGATGTTAAACTTCACATTCCTTCTTTTGGGCACTCTTGGGGCTATTATTTCATCTAGGTCTTCCTCATCCTCTTGTAGTTTACCAAGTGAACTTCTTCATCCATTTCTTTCTTCTTGTGATATCGTTTGAGATTGGTTGACTCCTTCATATTCTTTCATCTAATGCTTACCTCTTGAACTACTAGAAAGTTCAGAAGCATTAGTGACCTCTTGCAAGCATTCACCAATGAATATATGCCACTTGTTACACTTATGGGTTGCTCGAGTAGCTTTGATGTGAACCTTTTCCCTATATATGGGCACTTTTTACTCTAGTGCTGGCTAGAGGTTTCTTCCCCATGTTACCACATACTTGATACTCTCATATGTGGTGGTATTTTGTACTTAGGGATATTATTCAACTCTTAATTAAGTTCAGTTCATCGTCAATAGAGAGAGCTATTCTAGCCATCGTTTTCTCCGTGTCTCTTGCTATGTTTGTGCTCCTTGTGTGTGCTTCTCGTGTGTCTCTCGCACTTCTACACACACCTAACGTGGTATCAGAGCAGGTTCAACTACTTCTCAAGTTTTGGTTTTTCACATCGCGGCGCGCGTGCACTTTTAACAGTGCAAATCGACTTCAGAGCATAGAAGTGTGAGTTTGAGCAGCCAAGAAACATTTCGATCAGGTGCGTTGGGGTTTTACCCGCATTTCAAAGCCATTGGTGCAATCAGAATTGCCATCAGAGTGGTTTGTGAGCTGAAATTTCAGCACTCATTTCAGCTTTCGTTGAAGTAAACATTTTGTCACATTCTTGTTCCTTTGGGTTCATCAAAACCAAAGCCTCAAGCTTCCTCTTCCACTCATTCCTCTTATGATGGTGATTTGCAAAAGAAGAACATATGCAAATATTGTGGAAAGGCCAATCATACTATTGATGAGTGTAGGAGGCTTGCTAAACGCAATGAAACGAAGAAGGAATCCGGCATGTCTATGGTTGAAAATTCAGCAAATGTAAAGGATGATGAAGCTAACATGGCTCAAGATTTTTGGGCATGCGTTGTTACATGTCATTATGATGCTTCTTTGCAAAAGATTTTTTGCCTCTTTGAAAGATGCATGTAAAGGAGGACATGTGGGTGCAAACAATGCCTCTTATCATATCATTGGAGTAGGAGAAATTGAGCTTATGGCTGCAAATAGAGGTGTGATTCTCGTGAAAAATGCATTGTATGTGCCCGGTATCAAGAAGAACTTAATTTGAGTACTGTTGATTGCCAAAGCTAGACATCATGTACACTTTGTTGATGATAAGTGTATGGTTCATGATTTCAGCAACGACGATGTTATCGTGATGTTGGTTACATTATGTAATGGTTTGTATCGCATGGATACATACAAGAGGGCTGCCTCGAATGCCTTGGTTGCTCATACTTCTTCCATGGCTGAAATGGAGCTTTGGCATGCTTGTTTTGGTCACTTGAACTTCAATAGTTTGCTTTACTTGCAAACGAAGGACATGGTTATTGGTTTGCATACACTTGAGTCCATTGAAAAGCATGCATGTGAAGGTTCCATTCTTGGAAAAATGCATCGTGCTTCTTTTCCAAAAGATAGTCATACACACACTACAAGAAAATTGCAGCTTGTTCATTGTGATGTATGTGGTCCTGTCAAGACTCCATCTTTTGGGAAACATGTGTGTTTTGTTACCTTCATTGATGATGCTACTCGCCATACATGGGTGTATCCTATGAAAGCAAAGAATGAGGTATTTTCTTGCTTCAAAGCATTTTTAGCTATGGCTGAAATTTTTTCTTCACAAAAGCTTTTGACTCTACACACTGATTGTGGTGGTGAATACATGTCACATGAGTTTAATGCTTTTCTTTGTGAAAGAGGTATTTCACACCAATGTACGGTGCCATATACACCTCAACAAAATGGTGTTGCCGAGCGTAAACATAGAACTCTACTTGAAATGGCACGATGTATGGTTAAAGGAAAGCATCTTTTTGATAAGTTTTTGATGGAAGGGGTCATGTGTGCAAACTATGTGTTGAATCGCTGCCCTACAAAAGCGTTGAGAGTCATTAATCCCTATGAGGCTTGGAATGGTCATAAGCCTATGATTAGTCATATGCATGTGTTTGGTTGTTTGGCATATGCTCTTGTGCCATCACAACAATGTCACAAACTTGATGACAAGGCAAAGAAATGTATATTTGTTGGTTATAGTGCTGAAAGTAAGGGATATCATTTGTACCATCCATTGGCGAGCACAATTATTGTGAGTCGAGATGTGGTATTTACTGAAAATTCAGTTTTCCCTCTACTTGAATGCAAAAAACAGCCAACAGTTAGCTCACAAGATGTGTTCGGTACACTCATGCCTTTGTTCCAAAATGGTGCGCTTGACTATGGCCATGTAGACCAGCCAATTGAGGCTCAAATGGCTGAAAAAATCCAGCCAAATAGGGCTGAAAATGCAGAGAACTTCCAGCCAAACATGGCTGAAAATGTTCAACAAAAAATTGTCAAAACTACTGGAAGTTTTCAGCCACATATGGCTGAATATTTCCGTCAAAATATGGCTGAAAATGAGCATGAAATTCAGCCTGCGCATGATATAAATGTTGATGATGTATAACATCATGAACGCATGTGTATCAAGAGTGCACAAAGTATGCCAAAGTGGCTGAAAAAAACTTTGCAGGATAGCAAATTGAGTGCACCTTTACTTGGTAGAACAAGATCAAGCTCTCACCATGCATCAAGTAATTTTGTGGATTATTCTCTTATTGCTACATCATGTAATGAGTCTTGTGAGGATGCATGTGACGATCCACAATGGATGAGTGCTATGCAATCACAAATGGATTCCATACATAGGAATGGTACTTGGGAGTTATGTGAATTGCCAAAAGGAAAGAATGCCATTGGTACAAAGTGGGTTTACAAGATTAAGAGAAAGTCTGATGGTAGCATTGATCGTTACAAAGCTACATTGGTTGCCAAAGGATATGCGCAACAATATGGCATTCACTATGAGGAAACATTTGCAAGAAGAGGTTTATGTGAAGCAAAATCCTAGATTTGTTATGAAAGGGAAAGAGCATATGGTTTGTCGCTTGCATAAAGCTTTGTATGGTCTCAAGCAAGCTTCACATGCATGGTATGACAAAATACATAAGCGCTTGGCTTCTCTTGGCTTCACATGTAGTTCAATTGAAAGCACACTCTATGTACGCAAAAATGGGGCTGATCTTATAGTGCTTGTTCTTTATGTCGATGATATACTCTTGACTGGGTCATGTCATGCAAAACTTGACATTTGTATGGCTGATTTGTAGGATATTTTTGATGTCACTTATCTTGGTCTTTTGAGCTACTATCTCGGCATCCACTTTGTATCTGTTCAGGGGGAGATGAGACAGGATTCAGGTTCTCAGTTGAGGATTCTAGTGATGCATTTGTCACTTCCCTTTATCAGCAAGTTGTGGGATGTCTTATATATGCATGCAACACAAGGCCGGATATATAGTATACAGTTTCATAGTTGAGTTGATCCATTCATAGCCCTGACACTAAGCATTAGCAAGCGGTGAAACGTGTGTTTAGATATCTTTGAGGCACTTTGAGCTTAGGTCTCTTTTATGGAAGAGATATTCAGCCATGCTTGCATGCTTTTAAAGATAGTGATTGGGCTGGTTGTTAGGATACTGGCGTGTCCACTAGTGGTAATTGCTTTTTCCTTGGAGACTCATGCATATCTTGGTTAAGTAAGAAGCAACCTACAGTGGCAACATCGAGTTGTGAAGTTGAGTATAGGGCAATTTTCACAGCTACAGTGGAGTGTATATGGTTGAGATGCCTATTGATGGATCTTTGCATGGAGATTGATGTTGCTACGCATATTCTCCCTAATAGTCAGAGTGCTTTGATTGTTAATGCATGAAACCTAGTGTTTCATGCATGGACCAAACATATTGATGTGCATTACCACTATGTGAGAGAGCACCTTTATGCAGGAGATATTGATTTGGTATATGTGCCTACACAAGATAATGTGGCAGACATATTCACCAAAGCTCTTCGACGGGAAAAGTTTGAAGCTCTTCCACTAATGAGAGAGAGAGAGAGAATCGTCGAAAACTAACGCACAACGATTAAGAATTGTATTTCTATATTTTTGTAGGGATAAGGAATATAATAAAATAGCACAAATCCTCTATTAGAAATAAATCTCCATAAACATGATAGACAATAAAACAAAAGTGAGGGAAAATTCAAATTGGAACTCAAATATGAGTATAAATAGACATGCTTTTAGTCACGACCTACAAGAGCCATTCTAAGAGACATTGAGCTACATCAATCAACATACACTAAGCTCCCTACATGTATAAGTAGTCTACTATACTTCGCTTGTATCATATTCTTATTTTCATATACATTTTGATATGTTTCTTCACGTACATCTCTACCTATAATTTTTTGCTACATCTTCATCATTATAGTGATCTTGTCGAATTGATTTTTCTGCGTGTCCTTAATCATTTGCATGCATGAAATTGGGTTAGTTAGATTGAACTGTCTACTACTTGCTTATACATTTTTATCACGTTTGGTTCAGCTAAACTTGAGATATGAATCATAGAAGATGACTATATCTACACATCTTCTAGATCCTTAAATATCGGGATGATCCCCCTCATATATTACAATCATTTCTTGATGTATGCTATGGCTAAATTGATCAAAATAACTTTCTTTAGTTAGCTATATACTCCAATTAGAACTTTGGAAAGGCTCTCTGGTCAATTCATACCAGGTCTCGAGCTCTTAGCAAATTATTCAGCACTTTTGATTCCCAAAATAGAAGGTTTTTTCAAACTTTTAGAACATGCAAGTTATGTGTTTTAATGCAAAATTTTGTTGGAAACTTCACATCCCTTATTTTGGGCACTGTTGGATCTGCTATTTCATCAAGGTCTTCCTCATCCTCTTGTAGGTCTACCACTATGTGAACTTCTTTATCCATTTTTTTCTTCTTGTGATGTCTTTTGAAATTGGTTGACTTATTCATATTCTTTCATTGAATGCTTATCTCTTGCATTATTAGAAAGTTCAGAAGCATTGTTGACTGCTTGCAAGCATTCATCCACAAATATATGCCCACTAACATTAAGCATGATACTCTCAAAGAGATTCTATATTTCATGCAAAGCCTTGCTAACTCAATGAGGAAAATGGGAGAAGGATCTAGACATTGCATGGAACATAGTCATCAAATCCCTTCTAATGAGAAGCAAACAACATTGTTTCTCAATAGACTAGGCAATGCTAACCTATGAGCAAGCATCTTTTGGGTGAAGCATGATTCAGTGGAAGCTTCCATAAGGAAATGCATTTAAATAGATGAGAGGACTCGAGTGAAACCGAAAGATAAGGAGAAGCCACAACCACGATCCACATTGGGACACCCACCTAAAGAAGAACATGAAGACATGATTGTTAACACCTATAACTCATAAAAAAAATGCTTCAAACGTTTGAAGAGTTGATTGAATATATTTGGACTCTCAGAAAGCACCACCTCATTCAACCTCTAGAGAGGAATTTCCTAGTGAATATGTATCTCCAAATCTTTATAGGAGAGGTTTAAGTGTTCCTAGATCTGTTGCACTACCTACCCTAGGGACTAAGCAAGTAGGGTATTGGGAGCAAGACTTAGAGCCATCAAATTCAAATCCATATGTTCCACAATCTCTTTTAATAGACCAAGCCTACAATCCGCTAAGAGCATCTCATCGGATATGATCTAGACAACCCATGCATGCTCAAGGAATTGTAGAGAACAATATAAGGCAAATCTAACAATAGCAATATTACTTCTAAATACCCACAAGATGTGCTAATGAGCAGAGTATAAAGAGTACAGTGTCCACAAATAATCTGGTGACATCTTAATCCTTATTTACAACAGCACATAATAAAGAAACAATAGCTTTATCACCCATTGCTACAACTGTCCTCACTGTCTCAAGTGCATGATAAATCATCTCCTCAATGACTATCTATACCACTTTGAAGGAGCTCGATAGAAAAACCATGCGATTCTAACCACCTTTAGTTCTAGTCTGGTGAGCATGAGAAAGAAGAGTCACACAAAACAATCCTAAAGGCTCACGTAGTGTGGAAAGTGACTAAAGTAAACATAGAAAAGCTTTGAAAAGCACAAACAGCTCATCTAGAGCCACCTCATAAACCCGAAGCATTCCTATCACTGGTGTTAAAGTCAGGATGCTATGCTGATTGTTGAATCCCTTGTTGACTCGAGGATTGCCAAAAATTTCCACACCAATATCGATGGCTATTCAAGCCTACTAAGTGAGACTTGTCAGCTAGTGAGAAAGGTAAATGGGCATGGTCAACTTTTCCATCATCCTTCTCACCTTAACTTTCACCTACAATGGACATGTAGAGGACAGAGCACAAGGATTCAGAATTTTATTTCTATAATTTTTTTAGGGATAAGGAGTATAATATAATAGTGCAAATCCTCTATTAAAAATGAATCTCCATAAACATGAGAGGCAATAAAACAAAAGTGATTCTATAGTATTTTATTACAAAGAAAATAGTATTTTATTACTCGATAGGATCACTTTTAGGTGACGGAAAATTCAAATTGGAACTCAAATATGAGTATAAATAGACATGCTTTTAGTCATGGCCTACAAGAGCCATTCTAAGACACATTGAGCTACATCAATCAGCATATATTGAGCTCCCTGCATGTATGAGTAGTCTACTACACTTCCCTTGTATCATATCCTCATTAGCATATACATTTCAATATGTTTCTTCAAGTACATCTCTGTCTACAATTTTTGGCTACATCTTCATCATTATGGTGATCTTGTGGAATTGATTTCTACTACTTGCTTAAAAATTTTTATCATATTCCGTTTAGTTAAACTTGAGATATGAATCATAGAAGATGACTATATCTGCACATCTTCTAGATCCTAAAATATCGGGATGATGCACCTCCTATATTGCAATCATCTCCTAATGTATGGTATGGTTAAATTGATCAAAATAACTTTCTTTACCTAGCTATATACTCCAATTAAAATTTTCCAAAAGGTGTCTGGTCAATTTATACCACCTCGTGAGCTCTAAGCAAATTACTGAGCACTTTTAATTCCCAAAATAGAAGGTTTTTCACATTTATAGTACATATGAGTTATGTGTTTCGATGTAAACTTTTGGTTCTTTATCTAGTTTTTTTTTCTTGTGATGTATTTTGAGATTGGTTGTCTCCTTTATATTCCTTCATTGAATGCTTATCTCTTGCACTGCTAGAAGTTCAAAAGCATTGTTGACCTCTTGCAGTGCAAAAAAAAGTATTAAACATGTAAAAAAATAGTATTAAACATGTAAATTGTCTTAAGTGCATGATAAGTCATCTCCTCAATGACTATTTGTACCACTCAAAAAGAGATCGATAGAATAAGCATGTGAGTCTAAGCACCCTTAGTTGTACTCTGGTGTGCATGAAAAACAAAAATCACACAAACCAATCCTAGAGGCTCAAGTAAAACGGCAAGTGACTCCAGTAAACATAGAAAAGCTTTGAAAAGCTCAACCAACGCATCTAGAGCCACCTCATAAACACCCACCTAAAGAGAAACATGGAGACATGATTGTTAACACCTATAAATCATAAAAAAATGTTTGAAACATTTGGAGAGTTGATTGAATATATTTGAACTATCAACAAGCACCACCTCCTTCAACTTCTCTAGAGGAATTTCCTAGTAATATGTATCTTCAAATCTTTATAGGAGAGGCTTAAATGTTCCTAGATCCATTGCACGACCTATCCTAGGGACTTAGCAAGTGGGGTATTTGGAGCGAGACTTAGAGCCATAAAATTCTAATCCTTATGTTCCACAAGATCTGTTACTAGACCAAGCCTAGAATCCGCTTAGAGCATCTCATCGTATACGATCTAGAAAACCCATGCATGCTCAAGGAATTGAAGAGATCAACATGAGGCAAACCCTACAATAGGAATATTATTTCTAAATACTCACGAGGTATGCTAATGAGCGAAGTACACAAAGCATAGTGTCCCCAAGGAATCATCTGGTGACTACCCACAGCATACAACTACCCTCACTCTCTCAAAAGAAAGATAAATCATCTCCTCAATGACTATCCATACCACTCAAAAGGAGCTCGATAGAACAATCATATGAGTCTAAGCACCTATACTTCTACTGTGGTGAGCATGAAAAAGAACAATCACACAAACTAATCCTAGAGGCTCAAGTAAAAAGGCAAGTGACTCAAGTAAACATATAAGATAAGCTCGGGAAAGCTCAAACAGCTCATCTAGAGCCACCTGATAAACCTAAAGCATTTCTATCAGTGGTGTTGAAGTGAGGATGCTATGCTGATTGTTGAATCCCTTGTTGACTCGAGGATTGCCCAAAAATCTCCGCACCAATATTGATGGCTATTCAATCCTACTAAGTGAGACTTGTGAGCTAGTGAGAAAGATAAATGGGCATGGCACCTTTTCCATCGTCCTTGCACCTTCACTTTCACCTACAATCGACCTACTACGGATGTGTAGAGGACAGAGCACAACGATTAAGAATTGTATTTCTATAAGTTTTTAAAATAAAATAGCGCAAATCCTCTATTAAAAACGAGTCTCCATAAACATGAGAGACAATAAAACAAAAGTGATGCTATAGTAGTTTATTACAAAAACAAAAATAGTATTCAACATGAGGTCCACGAACTTTCTACATATCTCTGCACTTAAATATTCAGCATGAACTTTCAAATCTCTATGCAGAATATATCCAGGATGGTGGTAGATTCACAATAATGTACAATATTTCATGTCATAATCCATTTTCATTTTCTATTCCTCCACCTATGAAAGCAATACACAAAACATATTTGTATGTCTCCATGGTTGAAGAAGTATCATGAAGCTTTGTTAATAACTAGAGTTTGCTTTTATGCTTCGAGGAAGAGCTCCATGGTTTCTGTCACATAACAAGGGTACACTAGCTTATGTTGTATGGGAATTTTTCAAAATCATAGATGCCCCCATTGTTGGACATGTGAATGGAGGTAGGAACTCCAACTCATAAAAGACAAAGGCGTCAACAACATGGAGGCCAAGCATGAAAAGGAAGATGTGAATTTGAATGATACAAAGACAAATGAACTATACATGTGAGAAGTTAGGACACTTATATTCCAAGTACGATGAGCTATAAACATGCTCAACCAGGATATACATGAGCTACCATGCATAAACAAAAGCCACTAGTGCACAAATGAGTGTCATAGAATTGAGCCCAATCATAGTAAAGAAAACATGCAAATCTGGCGGTAGTGATCCACGCTTGGGATAAAACAATTTAAGTAGTCAGGTACCACTCAAGTACCAAAAGATGCGCAATGCATAAACCTGTGAGATAGAAAAATAAATATTTGGTTGCGTAATGCATAAGTAAATCAAGCATCCAATAGCCAACTGATAGGGAACAACATCAAATGCATCTCTAGCATCATGAAGACTCAATCATAAACCTATCTACATAGAAGTGGCAATAGGTTTAAAGTCTTCAATGCCAAAATGATGCAATAATGTGTCAATATATTTTGTTTGACACAAAGCTATTCGGCCATCAACTTGCATAAACTCAATGCCCGAACAATGATGAAAATGCCCCAAATCACACATCTCAAATGAGGCATGCAACTCAGCCTTGAATAATATGCTTCTCATGAGGACCAATGAGCAACATGTCATCAACATACACAACAATGATTAGAAGCACATCATTAGCAAGCTTAACATATAACATGCTTTCACTTTGACTATTCTCAAAACCATGTGCAATCAAATAGGCATGTATCTTTTCATATCAAGCATGTGGTGCTTGCTTGAAATCATATAATGCCTTCTATAACCTGCACACCTAGTTTTCATGCCCTTTCTACACAAAGCAACGGGGCTGAAAAACATACACTTCCTCATGCAAGTCACCATTCACAAATGTTGTTTTAATGTACAACTGATGTACATTCAAACCATGATGAGCTGCAAGTGCACAGATGCTATGAACAATAGTCATTCGGCATGTAGGTGCAAAGTTTTCATCCAAATGAATGCCTCTTTACTCTACATAACCCTTTGCAACAAGCTTAGCCTTATACCTGTCAACTCTTCAATCAGGTTTAAACTTCAGCTCGTATACCCATAGTACCAATGGCCATCTTGCTAGGAGGCAAGTCACATAAAGACTAGGTACCATTTTTCATAATAACATTTTGTTGAGATTGAATTATAGCCATCCAATGTTCAGAATTTTATGCTTCATCAAATGAAACATGCTCAGTCTCATCAAAGAGAGTAAAGGCAGCCATAGCATAGAAATTTGATGCAAAAGAGGCACTATGAGAGATTGAACAAGTACGATATGATAGAGGTGCATCTAATTTGCTATCATGCAAAGTCTACAGGAGTCATTTCGGCATAATTTTTGCCTACTCAATATCAGCTCTCTCATCAATAAGTGCATCATGTAAATCTACATCAAAAACGAAATGGTCTGCATCATCACATGAAACCTTTGAAGGTTGAGAAGTTACCTCATTAGGACTAGCACTAGACTATCCACCTATAAAAAGAGACAACAAAGTATCATACAAGTCTTTGGAGCTAATAGATCTCTCCATTGTACATGAAAGTAAAGGCTCGATAGCATCTTCTAGAAAAAAACATCACCAATAACCAAAATGTGTTTAGTTTGTGGATGACACAGAGGATGGCCTTTGCTTTCAGAACTGTACCCAACAAAAATACATTTACTGCTTTATCGTCCAGTTTCTTTATCAATTTCTTTTTTCTTGTGATTTCTTTTTAGATTGGTTGATTCCTTCATATTCTTTCATTGAAGGGTTATCTCATGCACTACTATAAAGTTCAAAACCATTGTTGACCTTTTGCGAGCATTCACCAATGAATATAGGCCCACTAACATTGAGCATGATACTCTCAAGGAGATTGTACATTTCATGCAAAGATTTGCTAATTCAATGAGGGAAATAGAAGGATTTAGACATTGCATGGAACATAGTCGTCAAATCTCTTCTAATGAAAAGCAAACAACTCTCAATAGACTAGGCAATGCCAACCTATGAGCAAGCATCTTTTGCATGAAGCTTGATTCATTGGTAGATTCCATAAGGAAATGCATTTAAATAGACAAGAGGACTTGAGTGAAACCCAAAGATAAGGAGAATCCACAACACCATCCACTAAGAGCATGTCATCGGATACGATCTAGACAACCTATGCATGCTCAAGGAATTGTAGAGATCCATATGAGGCAATCCCTGCAATAGCAATATTATTTCTAAATACAACCAGGTATACCCCTAGAGCAAAATGGAGTAGCAAAGAGAAGAAATAGAACCATAGTAGAAGGTCATTGGCACAAGGTGGATCTACAAGAAAAAGAAGAATTTTGATGGCTCAATTAAGAAGCACAAAGCAAGGCTTGTAGCCAAGGGATCTTCACAACCCAAGGCATTTAGTACGAAGAGACATTCTCACCTATGGCGGAAATGCCCACAGTCAGAGTACTTATGGGTGTAGCATCTTGCAAGAATTGGAGTATCTATCAAATGGATGTTAAAAATGCATCTGTAAATGCTTGGATTTCAGAGGAGATGTATTATGCTCAACCTTCTCATTTATAAGATCAATCATATACAGAATATGTATGCAAGTCAAGGAAAGCCTTGTATGGCTTTAAGAAAGCTCCTTGAACTTGGAATCGTAGACTTGGTACTTACTTGCAGGAGAAAGGCTCTATGGTTAGCAAGGAATATCCTTCCATCTTCATCAAGAGCAATCAATCAAAGGTCATATACCTCTATGTATATGTGGATGATAAAATCATTACAAGAAGTGATGTAGATGGAGTCAGGAAGATCAAAGCTCAAATGAACGAAAAGTTCAAGATCAATGATCGTGGCATACTCACATACTTCCTAGGTTTGGAATGGGTATATGTAGAAAAAGGTATGTTCTTAACCCTGAGAGAGTACATTGGAGATATGCTTACCAAGTTCAAGATGGAAAATACAAATATTGCAGATACGCCGTTAAGGTAAGGTGAACTCATTGAGGATATAACTAGCTATCAAAGCTTACTTAGAAACTTGAATTATGATGTTCTAACTAGAGTAGATATATGCTATGGAGTTACTTTGTTGATTCACTTCATGCACACTCCAAGGAAACCTCAATGGAAGTAGCCAAGAGAATCCTGAAGTATTTGAGGAGTACAATACAGGAAGGATTATACTATCCATACACATCTGATATCGATGTTCAACCTTTTTGATGCAGATTATGCAGGCTCTAAAGATAAAAGGAGAAGCACATCAAGTTACATTACTTTTGTATGTACTAAATTGATATCATGGTCTTCCAAGAAGCAACCTATAGTTGAGGTTGAATACTGGCGACTTGCAAATGCAACACAAGAAGCTATGTGGATTAGAAGCTTATATTCTGATTTACGGTTGAATACTTCAACTCCACATATATTTGGGGACAATATTAGTTCATTACATCTTATTACTATTCCCACCTATCATGCCAAGACCAAACATATATAGGTTCAATACCATTATGTCAGGGAAATAATTACGAGTAAGGAGATAGAATGCTTAGATATATCTATACAACAACAATGTGCAGATATGATGACAAAGACATTGGATGGAAGCAAATTAAATAGTTTCAAATCAATGATTGGACTACATCCAATCATGAAGGTATGAAGACTCAAGCATCTTAGGCTTGAGGCAGAGTTGTTGATACACTCAGCAAGCCTAAGTGCTCGGCTATTTATTCAGGGCTACACATCATTTCGTTTCCTCACAAGAAAGAACAACTTATGAAACTATGCTAGCCATTTTGGGCATAGTTACTTTGAATAATTATACAAGCCAAGAGAATAAATAATGTCATGAATTAAGCGAGCTTAACCCATGACTCATGAGATAAGAGGAATCAATTCAAATCATCCATAAAGTATAGGATCACTTTTAGGTACGGTAAAAATCAGATTGGAACTCGAATATGAGTATAGATAGACATGCTTTTAGTCGTGGCCTAGGAGAGACATTCTAAGAGACATTGAGCTACATCAATGAGCATACATTGAGCTCACCACATTTATGAGTAGTTACTCCACTTCCCTTGTATCACGTTCTCATTATCATATACATTTCGATATGTTTCTTCAAGTACATCTCTCTCTACTATTTTTTACTACATCTTCATCATTATGGTGATCTTGCGGAATCGGTTTCTCTATGCCTTCTCAAGCATTTGCTATGCACAAACTTGGGCTAGTTAGATTGAAGTTTCTACTAATTTCTTATAAAGTTTCATCACATTTGGTTTACTTGAACTTGAGATATGAATCATAAAAGGTGACTTTGTCTGCACTTCTTCTAGATCCTAAAATATCGGGATTACCCACCTTTATATGTTAGAATCATTTCTTTGATGTATGGTATGGCTAAATTGATGACAATAAATTTCCTTAGTTAGATATACACTCCAATTAGATTTTTGCAAAAGTTCTGTAGTCAATTCATACCAGGTTGTGAGCTCTAAGCAAATTATTGAGCACTTTTGATTCCCAAAATAGAAGGTTTCTTCATATTTTTAGTCCATGCAACTAATTTGTCTTGATGCAAACTTTTGTTGGAAACTTCACATCCCTTATTTTGGGCACTCTTGGAGCTTTTATTTCATCTAGGTCTTCCTCATCCTCTTGTAAGTCTACCACTATGTGAACTTTATCCATTTTTTTCTTCTTGTGAGTTCTTTTGAGATTGGCTCACTCATTCATATTCTTTCATTGAATGCTTATCTCTTGCACTACTAGAAAGTTCAGAACCATTGTTGACCTCTTGCAAGCATTCACCAATGAATATATGCCCACTAACATTAATCATGATACTCTCAAAGATATTCTACGTTTCATGCAAAGCGTTGGTAAGTCAATGAGAGAAATAGAGGAAGGATTTAGCCATTGCATGGAACATAGTTGTCAAATCCCTTCTAATGAGAAGCAAACAACATTGTTTCTCAATAGACTAGACAATCCCAACCTATGAGCAAGCATCTTTTGCATGAAGCTTGATTCAATGGCAGAATCCATAAGGAAATGCATTTGAATAGATGAGAGGACTCGAGTTAAACCCAAAGATAAGGAGAAGCCAGAACGATGATCCACATTAGGACACCCACTTCAAGAGGAACATGGAGACATGATTGTTAACACCTATAACTCATAAAAAAAATTGCTTCAAATGTTTGAAGAGGTGATATATTGGAACTATCAACAAGCATCACCTCCTTCAACTTCTCTAGACGAATTTCCTAGTGATAATGTATCTCCAAATCTTTATAGGAGAGGCTTAAGTGTTCCTAGATATGTTGCACTACCTTCCGTATTGACTCAACAAGTAGGGTATTTGGAGCAAGACGCAGAGCCATCAAATTCAAATCCTTATGTTCCACAATCTCTTTTAGTAGAACAGGCCTACAATCCGTTGAGAGCATCTCATCGCATACAATCTAGACAACCCATGCATGGTCAAGGAATTGTAGAGATCAACATGAGGCAAATGCTACAATAGCAATATTATTTCTAAATAGAACCATGTATACCCTAGAGCAAAATGGAGTAGCAAAGCGAAGAAATAGAACCATAGTAGAGGCTGAAAGGTGAATGCTAAATGAGAAGAAGTTTCCGAATTGGTTATGGGCAAAGGGACAGAGGTTGTATCCACGGCCCTTATCTAATCAATAAAATCCCATCAAAAACATTAGATGGGATTAAACCATATGAAGCATGGATTGGAAGAAGACCTAGCGTTGACCATTTCAGAATCTTTGGGTGCAGAGCACATGCACATATACCTTAACAAATCAAATGCAAACTAGATCCAAATGCAAATAAATGTATATTTTTTGGCTATGACTGTAATAGGAAATGTTTTAGGTTATAAAACCCAATAAATAAAGGTTTTATTGTAAGTAAAGGTGTGTTTGATGAAAACAACTCTTGGTTTTAAGATGATTGTAGGAAAATCAAACTTGCTTATAATCTACAGGAAGACTTTACAACATTGTCAAAAGAGAATGAGCTTACACTTGAAGCATCAAGTGATTTTGAAGATGACCACAAGACTCCAAGAAGAGAAATTAACTCTTGGAGCTCTAAAGGCAAAGCCAAAACATGTGAGTCTAAACACCTCCACTTCTACTGAGGTGAGCATGAAAAAGAACAGTGACACAAACCAATCCTAGAGGCTCAAGTAAAAAGGCAAGTGACTCGAGTAAACATATAAGACAAGCTTTGAAAAGCTCAACCAGCTCATCTCGAGCCACCTGATAAACCTGAAGCATTTCTATCAGTGGTGTTGAAGTCAGGATGCTATGCTGATTGTTGAGTCCCTTGTTGACTCGAGGATTGCCCAAAAATCTCCGCACCAATATCGATGGCTATTCAATCCTACTTAGTGAGACTTGTGAGCTAGTGAGAAAGATAAATGGGCATGGCACGGTTTCCATCGTCCTTGTCACCTTCACTTTCACCTACAATCGACCTACTACGGACGTGTAGAGGACAGAGCACAACGATTAAGAATTGTATTTCTATAAGTTTTTAAAATAAAATAGCACAAATCCTCTATTAAAAACGAATCTCCATAAACATGAGAGAAAATAAAACAAAAGTGATTCTATAGTAGTTTATTGCAAACACAAAAATAGTATTCAACATGAGGTCCACGAACTCTCTACATATCTCTACACTTAAATATTCAGCATGAACTTTCGAATCTCCATGCAGAATGTATCCAGGATGGTGGTAGATTCACAATAATGTACAATATTTCATGTCATAATCCATTTTCATTTTCTATTCCTCCACCTATGAAAGCAATACACAAAACATATTTGTATCTCTCCATGGTGGAAGAAGTATCATGAAGCTTTGTTAATAACTAGAGTTTGCTTTTATGCTTCGAGGAAGAGCTGCATGGTTTCTGTCACATGACAAGGGTACAGTAGCTTATGTTGTATGGGAATTTTTCAAAATCATAGATGCCCCCATTGTTGGACATGTGAATGGAGGTAGCAACTCCAACTCATAAAAGACAACGGCGTCAACAACATGCAGGCCGAGCATGAAAAGGAAGATGTGAATTTGAATGATACAGAGACAAATGAACTATACATGTGAGAAGTTAGGACACTTATATTCCAATGAGCATTTCACAGATTGCTAACGTACTCCAAAATAATCGACGCTGACACTTTAATAGACTCCCAAATCTGACTGTCAGGCATTATAGTTGAGGGCCTAAACTGAACCTTGCAGTACAACTAAAGAGAATAAACAAAATGGGGATTTGTCTCATACATAAAAATAGAACACCAGGAAACAATGCCTGCTGCAAAGACAATGTTAGAAAGAGTCACACAGACGACAGACTAATCATCCTGCTGAGTTTAGACCAACAAATATATTTGAGAAATGGAGCATTTTGCAAAATTAATTTCCAAAATGTAACTACATCAATGTTTTATATCAGAGTCTCAAGTACAGCTTGAATTCCATACCCGACTCTCAAGTAGGTAAACTAAATGTTACGAAAAGGCGTGTCAACTAAGAAGACGTAATTGTGTGGCGAAGACAAACTACAACAGCAGCAACAGAAGAAACGGCAAGGCGATCAGTTAGAGATGATGGGCGGATGATGTCTCCTATGATCAACAAAGCCAGGAGATGGATCATCAGACGCGCCGTGACAAGGGCCCGACGGAGGCACACGGGCGTTACGAGGACGAATCGATGTGCTCAATTCCGCGGTGTCGGTAAAACTGAATTCAGCACCGTTATGAACCTCCTCCATTGACGACGGTGTGCGTTGCGGGTGGATTGGCGCAAGATTTAACTGACCAGGGAGAACATTCCGTTCTTCATCTCCGTTCTGAATCCTTGTCGATCCACGAGGGTTGTTCACGACGTCTACAGTTTCTTGGACATTATTTCTTTCATCGCCAAGTTGCTGCTGGGCGTCGGGCAAAGAGCGCGCTCCAAAAACAGTTCCTGCATGCACTTTTCTGATTTCCGTAAGCGCGGACGCCAGACGAGATCATATAATTACTGAAGAATATTGAAAGCACAGAAAGGAAAAGGAAGGGATGACGCAGGCGGAGGAAGTGGAAGATCGAGCGAGAGAGAGAGAGACAGAGAGAAGGTTCGAGAACTAACGCATACACTATGAGAGAGAGAGAGTGTGTGTGTTTTCGAGAACTAACGCACACACTATGAGAGAGCGAGAGAATCGTCGAAAACTAACGTACACACTGTGTGTGTGTGTGTGAGAGAGAGAGAATCGTCGAAAACTAACGCACACAGTGTGTGTGTGAGAGAGAGAGAATCGTCGAAAACTAACGCAGAGAGAGAGAGAGTGTCAAGGTTGCCAAACGAAGGAAGGAACGAAACTCGCCAGTGGTTAGAAGAAGCAGCGCCAAAGTGAGGCTAGTCCCAGATGTGAGGGAAATCAATTTCCTTTCTGCAGACATGAGCTATAGACGTAGCTGACGCGAAGGACAACCATTCTACATAGAATCTCGAAGCATAAATAAGAAGAACTGGACAAGTCTCGACTCCCCTTGCGTAACAACAATTTTACATTTGAAGTAGAAATATTATATATAGAACCTAAAATAGGCGTTCCTTGGACGAAGGATTCGACCATTGATTCAAGCTAATTGATTCAACCATCTTCTGAGTTATACTTGATAGCTCTTGACATGCATATACGGTACACGAAAAGCATCAGCAAGCTAATTGTTTCCCTCACAAACAAATAATTGCCATCCATAAAGATGTGCTAGAGTATACCTAGCCATTTTCCAAGCCCAAACCCAAACATATAGATTCTACTTGGACTTGAACTTATGGCACAAGAGGTGTCGCCCTAAGTTCAAATGGATCGATGATTGAATGTTATTCTTCAAGGACTTGAGATTCATTCTAAAGAATCAAACAAGCTAAGCAAATGATTCATCTTCGAATCTTTTGCGATGCTAAAAGTATATTTGAAACAAATTCTTAGACTTTCAAACAATATCCAGAAGCTTTACTGATTCAATTGTATTCATTTCCCATTCCACTATGAAAGTTTGACTTGAGCTTTCATTTATGTGATATTGATTCTTGTTCTTGAGTTTCATACAAGACTCATTATTATTGGACAATCTTTTAGATGTTACTAGAGTACAATCCTCATCCTCTCTTCAGTCAACCACTATGCGATCTTTGTCATCCGTATTCTTTTCCATTATCGTTATTCCTTCCAATGCCCTAGCTTCGTCAAAAATTCTCACTTTGCATGTTAATGGAAAACTTAGAATATGGATTCCTGATAGTACATTGATTACTTTACATCCTTTGATCAAAGTCTCTCTAAGAATATAATACCCTTTAAATTTCAAAAGTAAGGGAAGAAGAAAATCAATATCATTGGAGCAATAACATATGGATTCATTACTTGTGTGATTCTATTATGTGTGGTGAAAACTTATGGGACGAAGATATCCCACACAAGCATCTATAACTTGAGGTTTTAATATAATAGATGAGACAATATAATTCCTCTATTTCATAGAGCATACTTTTGGTATAAATTAGGAAACGTTTTAGAGTCGCCCTAATGTAAGGGGGCCTTTCCATGCAGTTTGAATCATTCTAAGACTCATCCTATTCCGATAAAACACAATAGAAATAATTGAGTTATGCATTCACTTTAAATATTGTTGATACTCTTGTTATTGATAAGAATTTTATTTTCCACCCAATAATATGTATATTTTTGTTTATTCCAGCATATCTTTATGGATGTATATTTTTGTTTTTTGAGATCAGAATCGTGACCATTACCTCACGAAACTTTAGAGTTGCTTAAATAAATCATTGGAATGGGACTGATTGCAAGAAGTTTTGTATTCTAGGAAAGCCCAATGATCGTTTTCAAATATGAATAATTATGAGTTGTGAGACTCCAAAAATAGAGTGGCAAAAACCATGAAGAAAAGGAAACTTCTATTTATCGTGAAAAATTTATTATGAATTTCATGATGGACACATACAATAGTGTATCTCTTTTTAATGGTCTTTATGGATTGTTTTCACAGGTGCAAGAACAGAAATGAAAACGGATGATGAGATGAAATATTTTATATTATCATGAGTCTACCACCATCATGGGATTTCACAGAGATTGAGAACCATCTACCTATTAGAAAGCTTCAATACAATGAGTTCTATGGTGCACATTTAAGTGGAGAAATATGTAGAAAGTTCATGGACCTCACACATAGTCGAGATGCCATTGCATGAATTTGAGCTCATCTTTTGGGCCCTTTAAGATATAACATTTTTCATCATGTCTAATGCTATTTTCCTATTAAAAAATTAAAGAATGGATTTTATTTTATTGTTTCTTATGTTTGGTGTGATTCTTTTCCAATAAAGCATGTTCATTATTTTATTGAATTCTCGATCCCTATAGAAATGTAGAAATACATTTCTCAATCATTGTGGTCATACCCTATACAATCATTGTGGTCATTGTGGTCATACCCCACAATCGTTCCAATCAATAAGTAATGAAAAGTTTCCCTCCAACGTTTCTCCACAGTAAAAAATCGCCAACTAGCCGAGTTCATGTCACCTCTAGCTTCTCAAAGTCAGATGGTCATATGTGGGCGGAAAAGGGAGAGGCTTAGCAACTAGTTTAAGGAGCTTAGGCATGATTGATAAAAAAAAGGGTTTATATTGACCTACATAACGTAGGCAAGAATCCATCATGGTTACACGGATAGGTACAATTTCCTTTCGAGAGGATCTCACACCTTCCCTTGCTCTTTCTCTCGAGAGGCCTTGTGTGCTTTCCCTCCATGGGCTGGTTGGGTTAACTTTGATGTGACTTAATCCAAGCCTCTTCGGTTTTTCTCCTTTCTCATCTTCTCAAGGGATTGTGAATGATCCATCTTTTGTCTCTACACGTTTTTCTTCTTTTCTACTTGAGTCATAACGACTAGAAGCTCCCCAAATTACACCACTAGTCCTAGGCAAGTGCACATGTGTTTTCTTTGCTTCTTGGTTTCTCTAAGAAACATTAATGATGTGCAAGGGATAGGAGTTACCTTGAGTGGTGGTGGATATAATTTCCTTCAACCAATCTTTGGTGTCATGTTCCTTTGGAACTACAAAAGGTGCATTCATAAATCTATCAATGTGATGTTCCCGAAAGAAAAAGAGAAAGAAGGAACAGCTTGTATGAGAAATTCGTATACAACCATTGTTGAAGAGGACACAAGTTTCAATTTTCAAAATACGTAACAAATAAACTTTCACCTTTTATTTGAAACGCAATTTTTTAACCACCTCCTTCTTTTGGGGATGCACCTATGGCAAGCATAGAATTGAAGGAATGAGTGAAGATAGATGCTTAATAGGTCTCCCTTGCCATCTTTCACCTCAAGTTTAGGTTGTCGTATCTTATTGCATAGTCAAGCAGTGCTAGCACTTTCTAACTTTGAGTTGCGATAGCTACTTCTACTTTCCTACTCGTCTATTTGTATTCATTTTACATCCGTTGGATAGACAATAAAGTTTTCTTAACTTTATTTGATTCTTAGTTAATTCACTCGGTGATTTTTTAGTAATTTTTGAAAGAGGATGTATATGATACTATTCAGTGTAGATGATGTAGTTTTCTACGAAGTTTGAAAAGACAAGGTGCATGGAATGATTTAGTGTACACAATGATCAAGTTGAATAGTATGTAATGGAGGCATGTTTTGCCCAATCTAGGGCATGACTTTATTGAGATAAGTTGTGCAAAATGTGTTTAAAATCTTAGTTTGTAGAGGTAGATATTCTTTCCTTTTCTTTATAAAACTTAATGGTGGCTTCTTACCCACGTTTTTAATGTTATTGGGGATTAAAAAATCTCCAATTTGTTGCAATAAAAATTAATTATTGAGGATCCAATAATAAAATATTCTTCTCATGCAAAAATTGAACGTCAAACCTTGTTAAAAAAAAAGAACTCTGCATGAAATTGGGTTAGTTAGATTGAAGTGTCTACTACTTTCTTATACATTTTTATCACGTTTGGTTTAGTTAAACTTGAGATATGAATCATAGAAGATGACTATATCTACACATCTTCTAGATCCTTAAATATCAGGATGATGCCCCTGATATATTACAATCATTTCTTGATGTATGGTATTGCTAAATTGATCAAAATAACTCTCTTTACTTAGCTATATAATCCAATTAGAACTTTGCAAAAGCTCTCTGGTCAATTCATACCAGGTCGCGAGCTCTTAGCAAATTATTGAGCACTTTTGATTCCCAAAAAAGAAGGTTTTTTAATATTTTTAGAACATGCAAGTTATGTGTTTTAATGCAAACTTTTGTTGGAAACTTCACATCCCTTATTTTGGGCACTGTTGGAGCTGCTATTTCATCAAGGTCCTCCTCATCCTCTTATAGGTCTACCACTATGTGAACTTCTTTATCCATTTTTTTCTTCTTCTTATGTGTTTTGAAATTGGTTGACTTATTCATATTCTTTCACTGAATGCTTATCTCTTGCACTATTAGAAAGTTCATAAGCATTTTTGATTGCTTGCAAGCATTCATCCACAAATATATGCCCACTAGCATCAAGCATGATACTCTCAAAGAGATTCTATATTTCATGCAAAGCCTTGCTAACTCAATGAGGAAAATGGCAGAAGGATTTAGACATTGCATGGAACATAGTCATCAAATCCCTTCTAATGAGAAGCAAACAACATTGTTTCTAAATAGACTAGGCAATGCTAAGCTATGAGCAAGCATCTTTTGGGTGAAGCTTGATTCAATGCAAGATTCGATAAGGAAATGCATTTAAATAGATGAGAGGACTCGAGTGAAACCCAAAGATAAGGAGAAGACATAACCACGATCCACATTGGGACACCCACCTAAAGAAGAACATCAAGACATGATTGTTAACACATAAAAAAAATGCTTCAAACGTTTGAAGAGTTGAATGAATATATTGGGACTATCAACAAGCACCACCTCATTCAACCTCTAGAGAGGAATTTCCTAGTGAATATGTATCTCCAAATCTTTATAGGAGAGGCTTAAGTGTTCCTAGATCTATTGCACTACCTACCCTAGGGACTAAGCAAGTAGGGTATTTGGAGCAAGACTTAGAGCCATCAAATCCAAATCGGTATGTTCCACAATCTCTTTTAATAGACCAAGCCTACAATCTGCTAAGAGCATCTCATCGGATATGATCTAGACTGTCACGAGGAAGGAGATAAGGATGAGAGCTCACACACACACTCTCACTCTCAAGGAGAAGCACACACACAGATTGACGCAAGGAAGAATGATCTTCTTCTTCTTTTTCTATTACATAAAAGGAATGTACAAGAATGACCTAAAAACAAGAATACAACAAGTGCAATATATAAAGACCAGTACATAAGGAAAAACCTAATGTCCGCGAATGAGTGAGCTGGCAAGAAACAAATGTGCCATCACTCTCGGTAGATAAATCTAATAAAGCTCAATGAAGTATCCGTGACATATACCGGTGTGACCACTATACATGTCAGAGAAATGAAAAACTGGTACGTGTCATCCTGGATCATCACATGTTGAGCTTGATATCTCAACACTCCCCCTCAAGCTCAATGCCATATCCTATAATCGAAGCATCTTCCGAAGCTTCTTCAACTTCTCAGCTCGAAGTGCTTTGGTGAAAATATCAACAACCTGCTCATCTGTTCTCACATAAACAAGATGAATATCACCTGCTAATACCTTCTCTCTGATGAAGTGATAATGTACCTCGATATGCTTTGTTCTAGCATGGAAAACAGGGTTCCGTGCTAACTCTATGCTGCTAAGATTATCACAATAGATAGTGATAGGCTTTTGCCCTTCCACACCTAAATCTGCAAGTAACATCTCCAACCATGATGCCTCACATGCTTCCATTGCAGCACCTCTATACTCAGCCTCTGTACTCGACAAAGCAACAGTGGGTTGCTTCTTACTGCTCCATGTAATAGCTGCACCTCCAAGTGAGAAAAGAAAGCCACTAGTAGATCTTCTATTTGGAGTACTACCAGCCCAATCTGCATCTGTGTATCCATGAACTTGCAAATCTACACCAGCTTTATAGTAGCATTTTCCAATGCTTCACCTGATGTAGTATCCAATTTCAAATTCTGATCTAAAGGCATAGAAATTGGCTTACAATCAGCCATACCATACTTTTGGAGCATATTCAAGGCATATTGCCTTTGCGACATCCATATACCTGTTTCTGTATGTATAAACTCAATGCCCAAGAAATAGCGCAGCACACCAAGATCTTTCATGTCAAATTCCTGCATAAGAAGTTTCTTTACCTCTTTGATGCTTTCTTCATTATCACCACCTACAATCAGATCATCAACATAAATAGCCACAATAGTGATGCCATTATCAGCCTTCCTTGCATATAGTGAGTGATCTGCATCACACATAGAAAACCCAATGCTGGTTAAGTAATCAACAATCCTTGCATGCCATGCACGCGGAGCCTGCTTCAGCCCATACAAAGCGTTTTGCAACCTGCAAACATATTCTGGATGCTTTGAATCTTCATATCCTTGTGGCTGGTCCATATATACTTCTTCCTGTAACTCACCATGTAGGAAAGCATTCTTCACATCCATCTGATGCAAAGTCCATCCTTTTGCTGTAGCTAATGCAACAAGTGTTCTGACAGTAGACATTTTAGCTACAGGGCTGAATGTTTCCTCATAATCAATGCCATATGTCTATGCATAACCTTTAGCTACCAATCGTGCTTTATACCTGCTTATGCTACCATCAGCATTATGCTTTACCTTGTAAACCCATTTGCAACCTATGGATTTCTTTCCTTGCGGCAATGGAACTAGTATCATTTCCATAAAGTGCAGCCATCTCCTCATCCATATCTTTTTCCCAATCTGCGTTACCAATTGCATCTTCAAAACAAGAAGATTTAGCATCTTGTATTACCTTTGTCATGTAGGCACAATGGCGAGCCATGTAACTATCATATGTCAATCGTTGCACTGAATTACGTATCCTCCCAGATCTTCTTGGTCTTGGGTCACTTCTTCTTGTATCATCTGCATGTGCCCTTCTTACTATTGGAGTCTTCACAGAGGCAATCCAAGTTCCTCATCAAGACTCTTTTCTGAACCGCTTGAATGTCCATCAACGTCTTCAAAACCTGCACCTGTTTTACTACCAGCAGAAAGCTTTTTTTTTACCTTTCTTGGATGTATTTGATGAATTTGCTAGACTGAAATTTCCACGCAATCTTCCACTCCATGGATTTAAGTTGGAACTATTGCTTGGTGATGCATCCGGTCCACTCAAAACTTGAGATTCTGCACTAGATTTTTCAGTATTTTCTTTGTCATTTGGTTCAAGATTCAGTCCTTCTTTGGCATCTACATAGAAGCTTGACATTTCATCAAATACCACATCTCTGCTCACCTTCACCTGTCGTCTGAGTGGGTTATAACATTTGTACCCCTTTTGCTCAAGGGAATATCCAATGAAGACACATTTTTCTGCTTTCGGATCAAGCTTCGTCCTCAACTCATCTGGAACATGTACATATGCAATAGAGGCAAAAAATTTTAGATGTCATAAGTTTGGCTTTCTACCTCTAAACTTCTCTTCAGGTGTAACTTGATGTATAGTAGCAGTCGGAGTTCTGTTCATGATGTATACAGTAGTATGCAGAGCTTCTGCCCAATAACAATGAGGCATATTCTTCTCAGCCATCAAGGCTCTTGCTATTTCTGCAATATGTCTATTTTTGTGTCCAGCAACACCATTCTGTTGTGGTGTGTACCTACATGAAAACAGACACCGAATTCCATGACTTTTTAGAAAACTGCTGAACTCATTTGACATGTATTCATCTCCTCCATCAGATCTTAATGTTTGAATGTACTTCCCTGTCTGCTTTTCCACCATAACTTTTAAGATTCTGGAAGTGAGTAAACACCTCGCTCTTCTCTTTCATGAAATATACCCATACTTTGCGTGTATGGTCATCAATGAAAGTAACATAAAACCTGCAACCACCCATAGATGTGGTCTTTGCTGGACCCCAAACATCTGGATGTACTACTTCTAGTACATTCTCACTAACATGCTTTTCATGTGGAAATGATGCTCTTGATTGTTTACCAAATTGACATGCTGCACATACCTTTTGCATTTCTGCAACTTTGAAATTTGGTAGTCCATGGACAATCTCCTTTGACTGCATCAGTTTCAGCCTTTGCAAGTTTGCATGTCCAATCCGTTTGTGCCATATCTCTATATCTGCAATAACTCCTGCACCTTTCGCAAACATGGCTACATTCATTTCAGGAATCTTCACATTTAAGGTGAACATCCTACCCACTTTGTTTCCTTTGGCAACCAATCGTCCATCCTGCTTGTACTCTTCTACATATAATCCATCAGCATTGAACCTGACTTGTAATACTTGGTCAACCATTTGTCCAACAAAAACCAGATTCTTCATTATATTTTGAACATGCAACACATCAGCGAGATGTTTTACCTTTCCGTCCTCCATAGACAATGCTATGTTTTCTGTATGCTCAATAGGATGCAATGTGTCATCACCTGTTTCAACATATCCAGGAATTGGAATTTTTTGCAAACTACTAAACCGTTCTGCATGACTAGTCATGTGATTTGAAGCACTTGAATCAACATACCAGATATTATCATTCGATTTTGAAACACGAGCAGACATCGTATTCATGATGTGATGTTGAATCATAAACAGCTTCTCAGAATCATCTGCACTTGTGGATGCATAGTTGTTTTGCTACCTTCTATTATTTTGATTCTTTAACCTGCAATCACGTTTAGCATGTCCAAGTTTACCACAATTCCAGCATCCTTTACTACCATTACCTAAATCATTTCTTTGGAAATTTATGCGACCTCTTTGGCTCCCCCTGCCTCGAAACTGTCCTCTTCCTCCTGCATGATTCTGTTGCTGACCTTAGTCTTGGTTACTGTTTCCTCTTCCACTTCCAAAACCTCTACCTCTGCCTCTTCCTTTGCCAGAGTAGAATACCTGCTCAGAATTGGGCTTTCCTTAGGAGTTTGAATCCTCACCAAGATTCTTTTCTTCAATGATCAGCATAGAGACCAAATCAGCAAAATTCGGAATATTATCCCTGGTCTGTATAGAATTCCTAAACCACGAAGGCACACTTCCACCTTATCATCACCATCTACATTCACGCCAATAGATGCAAGTGACTCACATATGCTTTTGATTTTTAGAGTGTAGTCACTTACCAACATGCTCTTTTTCTCCAATGTATGCAGCTCATTCTTGAGTTGCAATTTTTGTGCCTTTGTATTGGTCTCGTACAAAGTGACCAAATTGTTCCAAGCCTCTTTTGGAGTTTTGGCATGGATTCTCAAGGTTCATGCAAAAGATGCTTGCTCATAAGTTGGGATTGTCTAGTCTATTGAGAAACAATGTTGTTTGCTTCTCATTAGAAGGGATTTGACAACTATGTTCCATGCAATGGCTAAATCCTTCCTCTATTTCTCTCATTGACTTACCAACGCTTTGCATGAAATGTAGAATATCTTTGAGAGTATCATGCTTAATGTTAGTGGGCATATATTCATCGGTGGATGTTTGTAAGAGGTCAACAATGGTTCTGAACTTTCTAGTAGTGCAAGGGATAAGCATTCAAAGAAAGAATATGAAGGAGTCAGCCTATCTCAAAAGAACTCACAAGAAGAAAAAAGTGGATAAAGAAGTTCACATAGTGGTAGACTTACAAGAGGATGAGGAAGATCTAGATGAAATAAAAGCTCCAAGAGTGCCTAAAATAAGGGATGTGAAGTTTCCAACAAAAGTTTGCATCAAGACAAATTAGTTGCATGGACTAAAAATATGAAGAAACCTTCTATTTTGGGAATCAAAAGTGCTCAATAATTTGCTTAGAGCTCACAACCTGGTATGAATTCACTAGAGAACTTTTGCAAAAATCTAATTGGAGTGTATATCTTACTAAGGAAAGTTATTGTGATCAATTTAGCAATACCATACATCAAGAAATCATTGTAACATATCAAGGTGGGTATTCCCGATATTTTAGGATCTAGAAGAAGTGTAGAAAAAGTCACCTTTTATGTTCATATCTCAAGCTCAACTAAACCAAATGTGATTAAAATTTATAAGAAATTAGTAGAAAATTCAATCTAAATAGCCCAATTTTGTGCATAGCAAATGTTTGAGTAGGCATAGAGAAATCGTTTCCACAAGATCACCATAATGATGAAGATGTAGTAAAAAAATAGTAGAGAGAGATGTACTTGAAGAAACATATCGAAATGTATATGATAATGAGAACCTGATACAAGGGAAGTGTAGTAGACTACTCATACATGTGGTGAGCTCAATGTAGGCTCATTGATGTAGCTCAATGTCTCTTATAATGGCTCTCCTAGGCCACGACTAAAAGCATGTCTATCTATACTCATGTTTGAGTTCGAATTTGATTTTTACCATACCTAAAAGTGATCCTATACTTTATCTATGATTTGAATTGATTCCTCTTATCTCATGAGTCATGGGTTAAGCTCCCTTAATTCATGAGATTATTTATTCTCTTGGCTTTTATTATTATTCAAAGTAACTATGCCCAAAATGGCTAGCATAGTTTCATAAGTAGTTCTTTCTTGTGAGGAAATGAAATGATGTGTAGCCCTGAATAAATAGCCAAGCACTTAGGCTTGATGAGTGTATCAGCAGCTCTCCCTCAAACCTAAGATGCTTGAGTCTTCATAGCTTCATGATTCAATGTAGTCCAATCATTGATTTGAAACTATTTAATTTGCTTCCATCCAATGTTTTTGTCATCATATCTGCACATTGTTGTTGCATAGATATATCTAAGCATTGTATCTTCTTACTTGTAATTATTTCCCTAACATAATGGTATTGAACCTATATATGTTTGGTCTTGGCATGCTAGATGGGAATAGTAATAGGATGTAATGAACTAATGTTGTCCCCAAATATATGTGGAGTTCAAGTATTCAACCGTAAATCAGATTATAAGCTTCTGATCCACATAGCTTCTTGTGTTGCATTTGCAAGTCACCTATATTCAACCTCAATTGATGAAAGAGCAACTCTAGGTTGCGTCTTGGAAGACAATGATATCAATTTAGTACATACAAAAGTAATGCAACCTGATGTGCTTCTCCTTTTATCTTTAGAGCCTGCACAATCTGCATCAAAAAGGTTGAACATCGATATCAGATGTGTATGGATAGTATAATCCTTCGTGTATTGTCCTCCTCAAATACTTCAAGATTCTCTTGGCTACTTCCATTGAGGTTTCCCTGGAGTGTGCATGAAGTGAATCAACAAAGTAAAACCATAGCATATATCTACTCTAGTTAGAACATCATAATTCAAGTTTCTAAGTAAGCTTTGATAGCTAGTTACATCCTCAATGAGTTCACCTTGATGAGCACGTAATTTTTAATTTACCTTAATGGCGTATCTCCAATATTTTTATTTTCCATCTTGAACTTGGTAAGCATATCTCCAATGTACTCTCTCTGGGTTAAGAACATACCTTTTCACTATATATACCCATTCAAAACCTAGGAAGTATGTGAGTACACCAAGATCATTGATCTTGAACTTTTTGTTCATTTGAGCTTTGATCTTCCTTATTCCATCTACATCACTTTCTTATAATGATTTTATCATCCACATATACATAGAGGTATATGACCTTTGATTGATTGCTCTTGATGAAGATGGAAGGATATTCCTTGCTTCCCATAAAGCCTTTCTCCTGCAAGTAAGTGCCAAGTCTATGATTCCAAGTTCTAGGAGCTTGCTTAAAGCCATACAAGGCTTTCCTTGACTTGCATACATATTCTGAATATGATTGATCTTATAAATGAGAAGGTTGAGCATAATACACCTCCTTTGAAATCCAACCATTTAGAAATTTATCTTTAACATCCATTTGATAGATATTCCAATTCTTGCAAGATGCTACACCCATAAGTACTCTAACTGTGGGCATTTCCGCCATAGGTGAGAATGTCTCTTCATAGTGAATGCCTTGGGTTTGTGAAGATCCCTTGGCTACAAGCCTTGCTTTGTACCTCTTAATTGAGCCATCAAAATTCTTCTTTTTTAGATCCACCTTGTGCCAATGACCTTCTACTATGGTTCTATTTCTTCTCTTTGCTGCTCCATTTTGCTCTAGGGTATACCTGGTTGTATTTAGAAATAATATTGCTATTGTAGGGTTTGCCTCATATGGAACTCTACAATTCCTTGAGCATGCATAGGTTGTCTAGATCGTATCCGATGAGATGCTCTTAGCGGATTGTAGGCTTGTTCTAGTAAAAGAGATTGTGGAACATAAGGATTTGAATTTGATAGCTCTAATTCTTGCTCCAAATTACCTACTTGTTGAGTCCCTAGGGCAAGTAGTGTGAGAGATCTAGGAACAATTAAGACTCCCTATAAAGATTTGGAGATACATATTCACTAGGAAATTCCTCTAGAGAAGTTGAAGGAGGTGGTGCTTGTTGATAGTTCCAATATATTCAATCATCTCTTCAAACGTTTGAAGGATTTTTTTTATGAGTTATAGGTATTCACAATCATGTCTCCATGTTCCCCTTTAGATGGGTGTCCTAATGTGGATCGTGGTTGTGGATTCTCCTTATCTTTGGGTTTCACTCAAGTCCTCTCATCTATTTAAGTGCATTTCCTTATGGAATCTACCAATGAATCAAGCTTCATGCAAAAGATGTTTGCTCATAGGTTGGCATTGCCTAGTCTATTGAGAGTTCTTTGCTTCTCATTAGAAGAGATTGGAGGACTATGTTCCATGCAATGTCTAAATCCTTCTCCTATTTCCCTCATTGAATTAGCAAGGCTTTGCATGAAATGTACAATCTCTTTGAGAGTATCATGCTCAATGTTAGCGGGCATATATTCATTGGTGAATGCTCGCAAGAGGTCAACAATGCTTCTGAACTTTCTAGTAGTGCAAGAGATAACCATTCAATGAAAGAATATGAAGGAATCAACCAATGTAAAAAGAAATCACAAGAAAAAATAAATTGATAAAGAAATTGGACGATAAAGCACTAAATGTATTTTTGTTGGGTACAATTCTGAAAGCAAAGAACAGCGAGTCGTAACAAACGAGAACTATGTCGTAAAAAGAGAACACTCTCGTCAAAAATCAAGCAAATGGCAGCTTATGTTTGAGATTCCTTTATACCAGTATACATATATTACAAAAATGAGGTGAAAACATGTGATTTTGACATTTTTTGTCATTTTCTCATTAAAAAAGAGCTCAAAATGTAGTCAAAATTTTACTATATAAGGCATTGACATGTCCCAAAATGTATATGATAAGACATTGACATGTCCAAAATCTATATGATAGGACATTGACATGTCTAAAATCTATATAAAGAATGTAGAACTGAATAGTTCTTATACAAAAATAACATTTTAGACATATTTTTAATGGGTGGATATCTGATTGTTAGTCAAAATTGGTACAAAACATGGTTTCATTAACCAAACTACTTCGAGGCATTTACAAAAGCACTAAAAATGTCTGAGATCTTCAATGCATCTCACAACTTTGTCGATCTATGTCTACACCCTCATCATCTGATGCACTTGATTCAGTCTCATACTGTTGAGAGCTCTCTTCTTCTTCTTCTATATCCACAAGAGCTCTGTCTTCATCCACGTACATACCAAATTCTGCAGGATCATGCACAACTCTTCTTGTTTGCCTATGATTTCCTATACCACATACATCTGGAAGCTTTTGTTTTATCATGTTGATGGTTGCTTTCCTCAAGTGACCTATTTTTGTCAAGGAAAAATCATAAACAAGAATATCTACATCATCCATTTTAAGAGTGGATGTGCTTCGAATATTCTTTTTCTTTTTTGAACCTGTTCGTTTAGCATCACACACCATTTCTAAGTTATATTTACCTGTGAATGCATTACTACTTTTAGTGTAATACCAATGCACCATCAAAGCCTCTATTCTTCTCTGATCAATATCTTTAGTTATCTCTAAAACCTTTGCAATCCAAAATGGTCTGGTAGCCTCATCACCATCAGCAAGAACTGCAATAAGTGTTCCAACATTTATCTCTATTTAATTTCCTTGCCATCTTGCTTCTGCCTGTTTTGTCATCCTTGGACCTACATAAATATTTCTTTCTAGTGGATGTATAAAACTTTGAAGTGCATCTGCATTACATGCTTGGGCCACATTCACGGATCTTTGTGTACAAAAATCCCATGTGAATGGAACATCAACTGGCCAGTGACCTGCAATTGTATACTGTATAATCTCTTCTTGATGATTGAAAAAGTCCTCCCACCAAGATACATCTTGATCTCCAGCATATTTTTTTGCACGCTCAATATGTCTCTTCTTTTCAATGAGTGCATGCATCCAGCTTTTACTTTGATCAACCACATTTCCACATCTTTCTGTATTGTTTTTATCTTCGTATGGTGATTGTTCTGCACCATACACTGTTACAGTAGACAAATTAGGCACCTGCAATAAGAATCTGCATCCCTCTTTAGGCTCCCACCCAAGAGAAGATGAATACTGCTTTGCAAATAAAAGGGTTATTTCATCAACCCTCCTCATCAAGAATACATGGTTGAAACTAATATTGTGCAATGGAGCCAAAACCTTAGCACTGTTATCAAGGCCCATTGAGCAAAAGTGCTTAAAGTCATAAATCTGTGTGAGGTGTTGAACTTCTGGTTTTGGAGTATATGCTTCTGAAATCAGCTCAGATAAAATCGGAAGAGTAAAAGCATTGTTACGTGCCAACTTCTTAGAGAAAGTACTGAACATTTGATCAATGTGATCATGAGTGTGGCCAACTAGAAGGAAATTTACCTTAACCTTCTGAAATACCTGTTTTTCAATAAGCATGCTTAAATATCCAAAGACTGTAGAATTTTTATTCTCTCTTGCAGTATTATCTAGTTGCAAATATAGAGTTGGTGGCAAAAGACCCTTCCATGATTGCAAAACACGATGAATGACAGTAACTGTAAGGTTTGGATCATTATGCACATTTGGATATGTGAAGAAAACCTTGGACATTACATTTCCATTGTATACCAAAGCACCAACCAAATGCATTTGCACAAGGACTTCATCTCCAATGTCCTTAGGGATGCGATAAAAATGTGGTAAACAAGTTTTTTTTTTATCCATACCATCGATCAACAAACACATATAACGCTCCGGATTTCTGAGTGCTTTACTTCGATGATGAATTGCTTTCTTTCTCTCTAAAGATTGACTCTCACGATGGTTGTTAAGAAGGTTTTTAAAATTATTCTTTTCCTGTGGTGTTGTAGCTCCTTTTGCCATGTTTTTCAAAGTGGCGCAAATTGAACATTCACCCATTCTAACTTTACGAGGAATAGAAACATTGTTAAACTCTTCCTTCCATAATCGAGTAAAGTGACGATACAACACATACTTCTCATTTCTATTTTCCATGTCTTCTCTATATATTTGAAATACCTCTCGATGAGTAAAGTTATCTGACAAGTGCAACCTTCCAGTTGTAGGCATAACCTCACAATGCAAGCTAAAATAGTTCATCATCCAATTCATTGCATGACGTCCAACAGATCCTTTGGTCCCAACATGGAACGTATCCAAAATGAGATCCCCATTCAAAAGCCCTTGTTGAACCCTATGTATTCTAAAATTTCCCACACCCATTGCAATTTTAAATGCAGCCCTACAACATCGCATCCCTTGACTAAAGAAATATTCAAAACCAACACGTGTTACTGACATGTTATCCTCAATCATTTGCATGCGAGAAACAAGGTATATATCCTGCCTTTCACTATCTAAATGGAGGAATTTTTCTCTTAGGTGCTTTAGTTTCTTCATTCCTAAATTGTACAAACATTTCAAACCACAACAATGCTTCACAATATCCAATGCAATCTATCTATCTGAAGTAATAAATTTAAATCTTTTTTGAATTACTTCACGAGGCCTTCTTTTAAATTGTAGATTGAGCTTGCTTTGCTTTTTCGTTGCTCCACATGCACTTGAGTCAGAAGGGAGATCAATGGTTGGATCAGATGGGAGATCAAGAGGTGCATTTGGTTGAGCAGCATTGCACTGTGAATTGGATAACTTAAATGACTCAACAGAAAACATGGAACCATCAGCACGTCCTAAATCATAGGGATCATCACTTCTGTGGAAAGGATCAACTGAGAACAATGAATCCGAAACTGTATCAATAGGAGCAGAAGAAGTTGATGCCCAAGCATCCACTGAAAAGATTGAGCTCATCTTCACTGAGTTCACAGAAGACTGAAGATGAATGACCTTTTTACATAAGTAGAAATCCGAGATCAAGTGAAGATGTCACATCAAATGTCACATCAAGAAGATATGAAATCAAAAGTTTATTAAAGTACATTAAATAACATTAAACATCAAATTACATCAAATAACTTAATTACTCAAATATACACTAATAAGGGAACCAAAGATTTGATTCACTTTTGAAATGAGAAACACAATTGATTTCTAACTAGATATGAGTCATTGAGTCTTAGCATTGTGAGTGAATCAAAATATATCCAAGTTGAGTTCCAACTGGATTATATATTAAAATTCTTTGTAGTAGTGCCATTGAAGACTATACAAGAAGAAATTTTACCTTTGGTACTAAAGTTTCATTGTAGTCTTGGCTAGATCTCAAAGAGGTAGATGAAAGTATATTAAAAAAGAATTATGTGTAAAAGAGGTACTTGGAATGTTTATTCATACATTGATTTTCCATTTCAGCAATGTGTTACAAGATAAATGTGAATATGAACTAAAGTGAGGAGGATAACACTATAAAGATGTCATTAATCTCCCATATTCAACACAACTTAGACTTGAAGTGTAATTTCCATGCAAATGTACATAAATAGTTGCAAGGTTCTTTACTTGAATGTTTATTCATACATTGATTTTCCATTTCAACAATGTGTTACAAGATAAATGTGAATATGAACTAAAGTGAAGAGGATAACACTATAAAGATGTCATTAATCTCCCATATTCAACACAACTTAGACTTGAAGTGTAATTTCCATGCAAATGTACATAAATAGTTGCAAGGTTCTTTACTTGAATGTTTATTCATACATTGATTTTCCATTTCAACAATGTGTTACAAGATAAATGTGAATATGAACTAAAGTGAAGAGGATAACACTATAAAGATGTCATTAATCTCCCATATTCAACACAACTTAGAATTGATTTTCTCCCAAGCAAGAGATTCTAAGAAAAAATTTCTACATGAGATTAGACATCCTCATGTACATACCATACTCTTGCCATTGAAGTGTAATTTCCATGCAAATGTATATAAATAGTTGCAATGTTCTATGAATATTTCATTAAAGTGGCTCTCAAACAGCCTATTTGTGTGAGTGGTATTCCCTAGTTAGATTGGTTGACAGATATAGTTAGCAACTGGACTCATTCAATTAGATCCAGTTAGTCTCTGGTTCAAGTTACCCAATTGCCTATAAATAGCAGAGGAGGAGATCATTCTCATTTTCAAAATCCACGAGCAACAGAGAGCAACAGAGCACAGACAACTATGGAGCACAGAGCTCAGCATCCAAGCAAGGCAACTATGATGGGTAGACAAAATCATACCATAAAAAAGGATTCCTAAAAGATTCCCTTTGTATGTTTGTGTAAAGAGTCTGCTTTCTAGGTTTTTATTTTTCTTAGCTCTAAAAATACAGATCCAATGAGGGTACAGCTCGATGCCTGGCATCGACTTTTAGGTGTAAGTCGATGCCAGGCATCGACTTGAGGCTGCAAGTCGATGCCAGGCATCGACTTGAGGCCTTAGGTCGATGCCTGGCATCGACTTGCACCTGAAAGTCGATGCCAGGCATCGACTTTGTGTGCAAGTCGATGCCAGGCATCCACTTGCAGGTGCAAATTGATGCCAGGCATCGACTTGCACCTGCAAGTCGATGCCTGGCATCGACTTGCAGCGTCAAGTCAATGCAAGGCATCGACTTGGCTGGCATCGAAGTTTGCCTTAAAGTCGATGCCAGGCATCGACTTTAGGGTGCAAAGTCGATGCCAGGCATCGACTTTTGGGTGGAAGTCGATGCTAGGCATCGACTTTTACGTTCAAGTCGATGCCAGGCATCGACTTTTAAGTGCAAGTCGATGCGCGGCATCGACTTGCACACAAAGTCGATGCCTGGCATCGACTTGCACTTAAAAGTCGATGCCTGGCATCGACTTGAACCTAAAAGTCGATGCCTGGCATCGACTTGGGCCTTTGAAAACCACATTTACGTATCAGCTGATTATTCCAAGTGCCTTCAGGGATGCGGAGTCCAAGAGTGAGAGGCCCTTCAAGAAACTGAGAGTCACCATGGGCTTTGGTGATCAGCAACGTGACAAAGGCATTGGTCACCAAGCGAAACCAAAGAAACTTATTGTATCCTTATCCTCTGAGAAGGCCAGCAACGCGCTAGGAATATCCTCAGGTGTACAGAGTAGCATCAAAATTCCTGAGGATGATACAACTATGAAGGATAGGTCGAGGGATGCTGAGGTCTTAAGGACAGATCGTCCACTGCGGGACATGACAAATCTGGAGTGGTGCCTTCAGTATGTTGAAGAGAAGAATGCAGTCCTTCTTGTGTTCGCAGGGGCATATGGGAGAGGAAAGATCACGACAACACAAGGTTTTCAGTATGGCCTTGTGTACAAACTGGATTATGAAGATGAGGATTCTGACAACCTCCTTTTCTTGGTAGAGACATCGAAAAGGTTTGAGAAATGTTATATGCAAGATGGATTTCTTGTGCCCAGAGTGCTGTGTTCCAGATCGTCTAGCTGAGATATGCAGGGACTCAGTCAATCTTATCAAGGACTTGATGCCATGGATCCAGGGCAACATCATTCCAACACAACAAAAGATGACAACCCCTGTAAAGGCAAGGGGTAAGCAGAGCGTGCAGAAAAATCTTCAAAAGAAAAAGAAGAGAATTTCAGAAGAGGAGTCTTCTGACTCAAGCTCTAGCTCTGAGGATATAATTGTTGCACCTGGTGGAGAGCTTGCCTCGGGTGTTCTTGGTATTGAGCAAAACAAGATGAGGGAGGACATAGCTAAAAGAAAAGTTGTGAAGAAGGGGCAGTTGTTCCACCTGCCAATCAATATCATCCACAGGCCACCAATAGATCCAGTCACAGGGAGGAGGCCCCTTGAGATCAGGGAGCCACACAATTTGCATGTGCAGAATCTTAAGAAGAAAATGAAAATAAATCCTCATGCTACTGTTGTGCCATTCCTTGTCATGGTGGATCCGAATGAGTGCAGCTCTGTGGATGAGTTCAATGAGGGTTTATTTGAGGAGTATACTTATTATGTGATTAGAGGTTCACACTCTGCAGAGGCCCGTAGACAGCTAGTGAAGGAGCACCCTACCACATTTTTCTTTAGGTATGCAGAGTGTAAGATATATGCTGGTCTTACAACTGAGGAAGCCAAGCTTCTTGCTTGGGATCACAACAATGACAATGACTACAGGCAAAAAATGTCTTCCATAGAGAGAATTCGGTTCTTCCACCATGAATATGAAGATTGTCTTGTTAAGGAAGCTAGAAGAATACATCCCAATCTACGAAAGCAATGCCTTATTGAGGTTGGAATTGCACTGGATGAGAATAGAAAGTCTGATGCCTTGAGGAAATATGATCCATGGTTTCAACTGGCATTCAGATCAGGTGAGATCTGGGATCTACAGGATAAAATTTTCACAATGTGGGAGAACAAGGAGGTCTAGGGCCAGAAGCAACGAAAGTCGAGGCCAGACCCACAGGTTGATCTGAAGGGAAAGGGAAGGAAAGCTGACCTCTCAATTGAAGAGGCTCCTGAGGACATGAAGCTGACACCATGGAGGGCCCTTCAAGGAATCAAGGATGATACATTGATCATATCAACTTTGTCAAGGGTAATCTCCAAGGACTTAAGCCTGGAGGAGATGGTGACTGAGCTCAATAAGTATGTATGTTATTCTCAGATCCTTTTTCCCTCCTCCCATGTTTCTGGTCTAACCTAGTCTCTTTTTAATTTCTGTGACTGTAGTCATAAAGTTTACATGAAGATTCAGGAGGTCATCATGAAGAGGCTGGGTTGCTTTTCTTGGACAGAGGTCCAAGCAGACTATCCAACCACATCATCCTACAAAGCTTTATCAGAATATTTCATCCTTTTCCGTGATTGGGCAGGTTCTCTTTCTGAGGTTGTGCCTGGTTTGCCATTAGGTTAGATGCCTTGATTCACCAAACCAATTTAATGCCAGGATTTTAGTACGAATTCGATGCTTGGCATCGACTTACGGCTAAAGTCGATGCCTTGCATGGACCTGCAGCCAAAATTCGATGCCTGGCATCGACTTGGGGGCATAAGTCGATGCCCGACATCGACCTGCAGCATAAGTCGATGCCTGGCATCGACCTCGTGGCATAGGTCGATGCCAGGCATGGACTTATGTCCCAAAGTCGATGCCTTGCATCTACCCCCACATGAAATCGATGCCATGCATCGCTTCCTTATGTTCTGTTTGCTTTATTGAAGAGCTCATTTAGTTGTCTTTCCACTTTTTTCTGCAGAAACCAAAGAAAAGTAAGTCTGCGAAGCTACTAGATGATTGCCCCCCTGCATTCCTGGCGCACATTCGAAGAGCAAGGCATGAGAAATCTAGGCTGAAAGCCAAGGAGATGGATTTTGATGATGAACCTGATCTGAAATGTTTCTCCAATCCCCTAGATCCCCTTAGGCCTGTATATTACAATGTATTCTGTAGTGATGTAAATAATATTTGTTCTGTTGTGCCTAGAAAACATTTCTCCCTTCTCATAGCGGACATATCCTATGGATTTAGGATGTTGGGATCAGTTAACGATGATGAACCCTTCAAACACCCTCATATTCGGAAGATGGTCACTGATTTTGCAGAGTTGACTATGTCTCCTCTTTGGAGGATAGTAATTTTCCATAGCAGAGACGAGTCCTTCTCTGTTTCAACTACTCTAAAGGCAAGATGTCATGCTGTGGAGTGCCTCACGTGGTAAGTAATCTTGTTTCTATCTCCGTGGCTTTAATGATGCTCTCTGTGACTCATATTTCTTGTTTGCAGGGTGAAGACAAACGTAAATCACACTCCTTTGCATAGGTTTGTGAGCTCCACTGAATGCATTACAGTTGGCTATTATGATGAAGTAAGCAAAAGGAGAGTCAGGGAGCATTGCAATGAGAATGGGATCTCAAATGTGCTCATGTTCCCAGCCGTTACCAAGAAACTTTGTCATGTAGCCGGGGACATGACATTGGTTAACCCCTATCAGAAGCCACAAAAACTCATAATGGGATTGCTTCAGCTATTCTCCAATGATGATGACTGGGTCCTAGACCTTTTTTCGGGCACAGGTAATTTCAATTTTCACAATTTTCATTAGTCATGGTTGATTGACGCCTCTAAGTGGTTTTCTGCTGTTTCAGGAACGACTCTGGCTTGCTCCTTAAAGATGTTCAGGCACTGCATAGCTGTGGAGAAGGATGATGCTCAAGTGAGCTTTATTAGAATGAGAATCAATGGGCTGAATGAATGCCCAGATGAAGACCAAGAGGTTGGAAGGAAGCACATTACAGACACAAAGAGATTCCAACCGGCTTCAAGGGAGCCTGTTCCCCCACTTGCAGATGAACCGGGGGACATGGCTGACCTTGAAGAGCCAATCTTGGAGCAAGAGAGGCAGGATATGTGTTCTAATGTTCCAGAGGATCCCAATATCCTTGAGCCTGAGGAAAGCTATGATCAGCTTCTATTGTAGATTCATATTACTCTTGTACTTACACAGGAAATGTAAAACATCATTTTAATATAAATATAATGTCGAGTTCTGCTTCCACTTTGTGTTCAACTTGATTTATCTTGAGCATTTCTCTGATCATGTGTGAATGTTTCTTAGTATAATTTTGTTGATTATTATCTTCTCTTGGGAATGCTTTTGTGAAATGTATTTCATATTCTGTGAATATGGCCATGCATTCAATGAGGATCTTAACCATACAAAGGGGATGATCTTAATTGCCTTGTTAAAATGTTCCGATTTTTGCAACACATGTACTCTAATTTTCGAGTAACTTTTAATCAGCTATAATCTATGCTTGTTGAGGTTATGGATGTAAGGAAGGAGCTTCCCGAACTCTTACTTGTACCTTCAACACTAATCTATTGTCAAAGATCATGATGTGGGATTCTTGATCGGCTGAAAAACTAGTTTTCATGGCAACAAGAATTTTATTATATCTATCTTGAATACTTGGGATATGAGATCAAGGTTCTAGTGACAATATTTACAAGCAAGAACAAGTGATGCTTTCTAGATATTGTAAAATGCTCACTTTATTGCTTGATATAATGGTCTTTATGTAAAAAGGAAAAGAGAACATGTCTTTGTTCTCCTTTGTTGTGACTCAGTGTTAAAGGCTATCCTCTGTATTATACACAAACTAAACACATTTTGTTTATTGGTGATGTTTTTTTTCTCGAAGATGCTATTAAGTCTTTACTTTCATGTAGGATGGAGAGATCTGTTAGCTCCAAAGACTTGTATGATACTTTGTTGTGTCTTTTTAATCTCTCATAGTGCCTCTTTTGCATTAAATTCTATGCTATGGCCGCCTCTACTCTCTTTGATGATACTGAGCATGTTTCGTTTGATGAAGCACAAAATTCTAAACATTGGATGGCTATAATGCAATCTGAATATGATGCTATTATGAAAAATGGTACCTCGTCTTTATGTGACTTGCCTCCTAGCCTGAAGGCCATTGGTACTAAGTGGCAATACAAGCTGAAGTGTAAACCTGATCAAAGAGATGAGAGGTGTAAGGCTAGGCTTGTTGCAAAGGGTTATGCGGAGTAAAGAGGCATTGATTTGATGAAAACTTTGCACCTACATGCCGAATGACTATTGTTCATAGCATCTGTGCACTTGCAGCTCATCATGGTTGGAGTGTACATCAGTTGTACATTAAAACAACATTTATGAATGGTGACTTGCATGAGGAAGTGTATGTTTTTCAGCCCCATTGCTTTGTGCAGAAAGGGCATGAAAACTAGGTGTGCAAATTAAAGAAGGCATTATATGGTTTCAAGCAAGCACCACATGCTTGATATGAAAAGAAACATGCCTATTTGATTGCATATGTTCTTGAGAATAGTCAAACTGAAAGCATGTTATATGTTAAGCTTGCTAATGATGTGCTTTTGATCATTGTTGTGTATGTTGATGACATGTTGCTCACTAGTCCTCATGAGAAGCATATTACTGATTTCAAGGCTGAGTTGCATGCCTCATTTGAGATGTGTGATTTGGGGCATTTGCATCATTATTCGGACATTGACTTTATGCAAGTTGATGGCACAATAGCTTTGTGTCAAACAAAATATATTGACACATTATTGTATCATTTTGGCCTTGAAGACTTTAGACCTATTGCCACTCCTATGTAGACTGGTTTATGATTGAGTCTTCATGATGCTGGAGATGCATTTGATGTTGTTCGCTATGAGCTGGCTATTGGATGCTTGATTTACATATGCATTACTCAACCAAATATTTAGTTTTCTATCTCACAAATGAGAAGGTTTATGCATTGCCGAGGTGTCAAGCATTGAAAGGTGGTTAAACGCATCTTTTGGTACTTGAGTGGTACCCGACTACTTGGATTGTTTTATCCCAAGCGTGTATCACTACCGCCAGATTTGCATGCTTTTCTTTACTATGATTGGGCTCATTTTTATGACACTCATGTGTCCACTAGTGGCTTTTGTTTATATGTGGTAGCTCATGTATATCCTGGTTGAGCAAGAAGCAGCCTATTATGGCCACTTCTAGTTGTGAGGGTGAGTATATGGCAACTTTCACAGCAATTGTTGAGTGTGTGTGGCTTAAATGCCTTGTGGTGGATTTTGGTGTTGGTCGGTCTTCTTCCACCACCATCTTCACTCACAATCAGAGCACATTTGTAGTTATGAGTAACCTTGTGTTCCATGCTTGCACTAATCACATTGAGTTGCATTATCATTATGTCAAGGATAGATTATTTATGGGACAGATCAGCATGGCATATATGCCCATGCACGAGAACATTGCAGACCTTTTCATGAAGGCTCTGTGTAGGGAGAGATTTGACACTTTACGCAAAGATTTGTGCTTAGTTCCTCTTGTGGATTGATTCCACATAGCTTGGCACTTCTTTATACATGAGTGCCAGCTCCTTGTTCACTGCATCACCCCTGACGGGGATTTATTGATATGTTTAGGTAGTGATGTGTGCACACACACTAGGACTATTCGGGTCCTTTTTTCCCTCTTTAGGTTTTTTTTCCCCCGGCTTGTATATATGTCTATAGCCCTAACGGGTTACTTATCTTTGTACGTTCTAGTGATAATACATTTACTTTGTGTGTTGTGCTCCAAGCGTCTTCTTCTTCCTTGTGCTTTTCACTTGCTTTCATAGATGTCTAACTCCAACATATAGAGGCATCGATATTGATGCCCTAAATGACATAAAAGTATGAAAAACATCCATTCACATCTTGAGAAGAAATTCAAGATATCATACCATTGATTTCTCAAGCATTTTTGTGGAATACGTTGTGTACATGAAGGATGGATCATACCTATTCCGAACGAAATACCGACTAGGCATGGTATACAACTTTGGAATGAGTGGGAATAAACCACACACATAGCCCATTGGTCACAATGGTCAACTAAGTATAGGTGAAAGACAACAAATAAAAAATGCAACATTATATAGAAGTATAATTATAATTCTAAAATTATGCGATAATTATAAGAATAGAGTTGTCTTGTGTTGTAGTAGTATTGTCTCAATTCTTAAATGCCTGGATAATTGAAAATCTCAATGTAGGAAGAAAATTCCTTATATATATGAAGCATACAATAACTCAAGGATTGTTATAAGCTTACAATAACTCAAGGATTGTTTGATCCAAGGAAGATAGAATAAGAAAATCTTGATATTTTTTTCATGCTTGCATCCAAAGTCATCCGAGAAGGTTGCAAATGTCATGAAAAAAATTGGATGCTACTAGTTTTGCCTGGTTCAATGAGACCCTCAACATGCTAGACATTGGATGATGTTATGATACACCAATTGGTATTATCCTTATTTAATAGGAATTTGTATTATTCGTATATGATAGAAATTTACTTCTTCAATTTGTCTTTTTTGATACCTCATAAAGTTTCATACTCAATCATTATATCTTTGGCTTTTTGTTTGCAAAATCTGCAACTAAGGCACCATTATTTGTGTGTGTATATATGTGAGTCTTTTTTTATGATAATCATTAGTCTCACGTAACCAATTTTGGAGTGATATAGAGATTTGTGAAAATAATAATAATTCTATTTTCTTTTAACAAGGTTTGAAGTTCAATTTCTGCATGAGAAGAATATTTTATTATTGGATCCTCAATAATTAATTCTTATTGCAACAAATTGAAGATTATTTTATCCCGAATAACATTAAAAAAGTGGGTAAGAAGCACCCCAAATACCCAATTTCTACCTCACCATTAAATTTTCTAAAGAAAAGGAAAGAATATCTACCTCTACAAACTAAGATTTTAAACAGATCTTGCACAACTTATCTCAATAAAGTCATGCCCTAGATTGGGTGAAACATGCCTCCATTACATACTATTCAACTTGATCATTGTCTACACTAAATCATTGCATGCACCTTGTCTTTTCAAACTTAGTAGAAAACTTCATCATCTACACTAAATAGTATCATATACATCCTCTTTCAAAAATTACTAAAAAATGACCGAGTGAATTAACTAAGAATCAAATAAAGTTAAGAAAACTTTATTGTCTATCCAATGGATGTAAAATGAATACAAATAGACGAGTAGGAAAGTAGAACTAGCTATCGCAACTCAAAGTTAGAAAGTGCTAGCATTGCTTGACTATGCAATAAGATACGGCAACCTAAACTTGAGGTGAAAGATGGCAAGGGAGACCTATTAAGCAAGGAGTTTCCCTTTGCTTATTGAAAGAAAAATAATGCAAGGATAGAAAGAGCCCACGGGAAACCATATATCTTCACTCATTCCTTCAATTCTATGCTTGCCAAAGGTGCATCCCCAAAAGAAGGAGGTGGTTAAAAAATTGTGTTTCAACAAAAAAGTGAAAGTTTATTTGTTACGTATTTTGAAAATTGATTTAACAAGCTCTTTTATTGGTGTTTGCTTGTGTCCTCTTCAACAATGGTTGTATAAGAATTGCTCATACAAACTGTTCCTTCTTTCTCTTTTTCTTTCGGGAACATCACATTGATAGATTTATGAATGCACCTTTTGTAGTTCCAAAGGAACATTACACCAAAGATTGGTTGAAGGAAATTATATCCACCACCACTCAAGGTAACTCCTATCCCTTGCACATGATTAATGTTGCTTAGAGAAACCAAGAAGCAAAGAAAACACATGTGCACTTACCTAGGACTAGTGGTGTAATTTGAGGAGCTTCTAGTCGTTATGACTCAAGTAGAAAAGAAGAAAAACGTGTAGAGACAAAAGATGGATCATTCACAATCCCTTGAGAAGATGAGAAAGGAGAAAAACCAAAGAGGCTTGGATTAAGTCACATCAAAGGTAACCCAACCAGCCCATGAAGGGAAAGCACACAAGGCCTCTCAAGAGAAAGAGCAAGGGAAGGTGTGAGATCCTCTCGAAAGGAAATTGTACCTATCCATGTAACCATGATGGATTCTTGCCTACGTTATGTAGGTCAATATGAACCTTTTTTTTATCAATCATGCCATAAACTACACCATTGTAATTAGCTTAGCCTAAGTTTCTTAAACTAGTAGCTAAGCCTCTCCCTTTTCCGGCCACATATGACCATCTGACTTTGAGAACCTAGAGGTGACATGAACTCGGCTAATTGGGGATTTTTTACTGTGGAGAACCCTTCATTTGACCTTAGTCTCTTCAAAGTCTTACCTGTTTGATTTTCTACAAGTGCTAGATATTTGTTGAAACAAGAGAACAGTTCATCTTTATCCTTCATAAAATATAGTATTGGCCAACAATCATCAATGAATGACACATAATACCTAGATCTAGAGATTTATCTGTGAGACTTGCTAAATTGACGAGCACTACATTTCTAAATCATGTGTTGTTTGGAGATGTTTGGTAGGCCAAGCACACTTTGATCCCTATTGATTTGCTTCAGAGAACTATTACCTATATGAGCTAACCTCTTGTTCCGAATTTCTAATTTTGACATGATTTCACTACCATAATTGAACAATGCAATGTTTCTAGTATCTTGGAGCTCAAATATTAATAATCTACCTAAATTTTATCCTCTTGCTATTCTCTTGAATCCCTAATATGGATCCTCAACAAATTCTTCATTCTTTGTTTATCCGACTCACAATCCTTTTTCAACAATGTGACATACACTTATGAGAGTTTTGGTAATAGTTGACACATAGAATACCTTTCTCAATAGGTTCATGTTACCATATGAAGGCTTCACATTTCCTATCTTCTCCATTGTATGCCTTGTGTCATCCTCTGTTTGGACTTCATGTCATGTCTTGTGTTGATGTTTGCTTGTTTCCTCTCCAAAAATGATTATATAAGAACTTTACTCATACACATTGTTCCTTCTTTCTCTTTTTCATTTGGGAATAGCACATCGATAGATTTATGAATACACCTTTTGTAGTTCCGAAGGAACATTACACCAAAGATTGGTTGAAGCCAATTATCTCCACCAACACGCAAGGTAACTCCTATCCCTTGCACATGATTAATGCTACTTGGAGAAACCAAGTAAAGAAAATACATGTGCACTTGCCTAGGACTAGTGGTGTGATTTGAGGAGCTTCTAGTCATTATGACTCAAGTAGAAAAAAAGGAAAACCTAGAGAGACAAAGGATGAATCATTCACAATCCTTGAGAAGATGAGAACAGAGAAAAATCAAAGAGGAAAATACAAATTAGAGATATGCTTACCAAGTTCAAGATGAAAACTACAAAGGTTGCAGAATCACCCTGGAGGTAAATAAAAAATTAAGTGCTCATGAAGAAGAACTCATTGAAGATGTAACTAGCTATCAAAGCTTAGTTAGAAACTTGAATTATGCTATTCCAGCTAGAGTAGATATATGCTACGGAGTTAGTGTGCTGAGCCAGTTCATGTACACTCCAAGGAAGCCTCAATGGACAATCAACGAAGGATTATACTATCCATGTACATCTGATATAATGTTAAACCGTTTCTGATGAAGATTGGGTAGGCTATAAAGATGAAAGGAGAAGCACATTAGGTCACATTCCTTTTGTAGGCACTAAATTGATATCATGGTCTTCCAAGAAGCAACCTATAGTTTCTCTTTCATCAATAGAGGCTGAATATAGATGATTTGCAAATGCAACACAAGAAGCTATGTGGATTAGAAGCCTATAATCTGATTAAGGGTTGAATACTTCAACTCCACATATATCTGGGGACAACATTAGTTCATTACATCTTACTAATAATCCTATCTATCATGCCATGACCAAACATATAGAGGTTCACTACCATTATGTCAGGGAAATAATTACGAGTAAGGAAATACAACTCTCATATGTATCTATACAACAACAATGTGCATATATGATGACAATGGTATTGGATGGAAGAAAATTAAATAGGTTCAAGTCAATGATTGGACTACACTAAATCATGAAGGTATGAAGACTCAAGCATCTTAGGCTTGAGGGAGAGCTACAGGTACAATGAGCAAGCCTAACTTATTGGCTAATTATTTAGGAGTACACATCATTTCATTTCCTCACAACAAAGAACTACATGTGAGCCTATGCTAGTCATTTTGGGCATAGTTACTTTGAACAATTATAAAAGCCAAGAGAATAAAGAATCTCATGAATTAAGGGAGCTGAACCCATGACTCCTGAGATAAGAGGAATCAATTCAAATCATCACTAAAGTATAGGATCGCTTTTAGGTGAGGCAAAACTCAAATTGGAACTCAAATATGAGTATAAATAGACATGCTTTTTGTTGTGGCCTAGGAGAGCCCTAAGAGACATTGAGCTACATCTATGAGCATACATTGAGCTTACCTCATCTAGCAGTAGTCGACTAGAGTTCCCTTCTATCATATTCTCATTACCATATATATTTTGATACATTTTCTAAAGTACATCTCTATCTACTGTTTTTGCTACATCTTCATCATTATGATCATCTTGTGGAATCGATTTCTCTATGTGTACTCAAGCAATTTCTATGCACAAAATTGGCTTAGTTAGATTAAAGTTTCTACTACTTGCTTATAAATTTTCATCACATTTGATTTAGTTGAACTTGAGGTATGAATCATAGAAGATGACTGTATCTACACATCTTCTAGATCCTAAAACATCGGGATGATCCCCATGATATATTACAATCATTTCTCAGTGTATGGTGTCGTTAAATTGATGAAATAATTTTCTTTAGTTAGCTACATACTCCAATTAGATGTTTGCAAAATCTCTTTGGTCAATTTATACTAGGTTGTGAGCTATAAGCACATTACTGAGCATATTCGATTCCCAAAATAAAAGGTTTCTTCTCATTTTTAATACATGCAAGTTACCTATTTTGATGTTAAACTTCACATTCCTTCTTTTGGGCACTCTTGGGGCTATTATTTCATCTAGGTCTTCCTCATCCTCTTGTAGTTTACCAAGTGAACTTCTTCATCCATTTCTTTCTTCTTGTGATATCGTTTGAGATTGGTTGACTCCTTCATATTCTTTCATCTAATGCTTACCTCTTGAACTACTAGAAAGTTCAGAAGCATTAGTGACCTCTTGCAAGCATTCACCGATGAATATATGCCACTTGTTACACTTATGTGTTGCTCGAGTAGCTTTGATGTGAACCTTTTCCCTATATATGGGCACTTTTTACTCTAGTGCTGGCTAGAGGTCTCTTCCCCATGTTACCACATACTTGATACTCTCATATGTGGTGGTATTTTGTACTTAGGGATATTATTCAACTCTTAATTAAGTTCAGTTCATCGTCAATAGAGAGAGCTATTCCAGCCATCGTTTTCTCCGTGTCTCTTGCTATGTTTGTGCTCCTTGTGTGTGCTTCTTGTGTGTCTCTCGCACTTCTACACACACCTAACGTGGTATCAGAGCAGGTTCAAGTACTTCTCAAGTTTTGGTTTTTCACATCGCAGCGCGCGTGCACTTTTAACAGTGCAAATCGACTTCGGAGCATAGAACTGTGAGTTTGAGCAGCCAAGAAACATTTCGATCAGGTGCGTTGGGGTTTTACCCGCATTTCAAAGCCATTGGTGCAATCAGAATTGCCATCAGAGTGGTTTGTGAGCTGAAATTTCAGCACTCATTTCAGCTTTCGTCGAAGTAAACATTTTGTCACATTCTTGTTCCTTTGGGTTCATCGAAACCAAAGCCTCAAGCTTCCTCTTCCACTCATTCCTCTTATGATGGTGATTTGCAAAAGAAGAACATATGCAAATATTGTGGAAAGGCCAATCATACTATTGATGAGTGTAGGAGGCTTGCTAAACGCAATTAAACGAAGAAGGAATCCCGCATGTCTATGGTTGAAAATTCAGCAAATGTAAAGGATGATGAAGCTAACATGGCTCAAGATTTTTGGGCATGCGTTGTTACATGTCATTATGATGCTTCTTTGCAAAAGATTTTTTGCCTCTTTGAAAGATGCATGTAAAGGAGGACATGTGGGTGCAAACAATGCCTCTTATCATATCATTGGAGGAGGAGAAATTGAGCTTATGGCTGCAAATAGAGGTGTGATTCTCGTGAAAAATGCATTGTATGTGCCCGGTATCAAGAAGAACTTAATTTGAGTACTGTTGATTGCCAAAGCTAGACATCATGTACACTTTGTTGATGATAAGTGTATGGTTCATGATTTCAGCAATGACGATGTTATCGTGATGTTGGTTACATTATGTAATGGTTTGTATCGCATGGATACATACAAGAGGGCTGCCTCGAATGCCTTGGTTGCTCATACTTCTTCTATGGCTGAAATGGAGCTTTGGCATGCTTGTTTTGGTCACTTGAACTTCAATAGTTTGCTTTACTTGCAAAAGAACGACATGGTTATTGGTTTGCATACACTTGAGTCCATTGAAAAGCATGCATGTGAAGGTTGCATTCTTGGAAAAATGCATCGTGCTTCTTTTCCAAAAGATAGTCATACACACACTACAAGAAAATTGCAGCTTGTTCATTGTGATGTATGTGGTCCTGTCAAGACTCCATCTTTTGGGAAACATGTGTGTTTTGTTACCTTCATTGATGATGCTACTAGCCATACATGGGTGTATCCTATGAAAGCAAAGAATGAGGTATTTTCTTGCTTCAAAGCATTTTTAGCTATGGCTGAAATTTTTTCTTCACAAAAGCTTTTGACTCTACACACTGATTGTGGTGGTGAATACATGTCACATGAGTTTAATGCTTTTCTTTGTGAAAGAGGTATTTCACACCAATGTACGGTGCCATATACACCTCAACAAAATGGTGTTGCCGAGCGTAAACATAGAACTCTACTTGAAATGGCACGATGTATGGTTAAAGGAAAGCATCTTTTTGATAAGTTTTGGATGGAAGGGGTCATGTGTGCAAACTATGTGTTGAATCGCTGCCCTACAAAAGCGTTGAGAGTCATTAATCCCTATGAGGCTTGGAATGGTCATAAGCCTATGATTAGTCATATGCGTATGTTTGGTTGTTTGGCATATGCTCTTGTGCCATCACAACAATGTCACAAACTTGATGACAAGGCAAAGAAATGTATGTTTGTTGGTTATAGTGCTGAAAGTAAGGGATATCATTTGTACCATCCATTGGCGAGCACAATTATTGTGAGTCGAGATGTGGTATTTACTGAAAATTCAGTTTTCCCTCTACTTGAATGCAAAAAACAGCCAACAGTTAGCTCACAAGATGTGTTCGGTACACTCATGCCTTTGTTCCAAAATGGTGCGCTTGACTATGGCCATGTAGACCAGCCAATTGAGGCTCAAAGGGCTGAAAAAATCCAGCCAAATAGGGCTGAAAATGCAGAGAACTTCCACCCAAACATGGCTGAAAATGTTCAACAAAAAATTGTCAAAACTACTGGAAATTTTCAGCCACATATGGCTGAACATTTCCGTCAAAATATGGCTGAAAATGAGCATGAAATTCAGCCTGTGCATGATATAAATGTTGATGATGTATAACATCATGAACACATGTGTATCAAGAGTGCACAAAGTATGCCAAAGTGGCTGAAAAAAACTTTGCAGGATAGCAAATTGAGTGCACCTTTACTTGGTAGAACAAGATCAAGCTCTCACCATGCATCAAGTAATTTTGTGGATTATTCTCTTATTACTACATCATGTAATGAGTCTTGTGAGGATGCATGTGACGATCCACAATGGATGAGTGCTATGCAATCACAAATGGATTCCATACATAGGAATGGTACTTGGGAGTTATGTGAATTGCCAAAAGGAAAGAATGCCATTGGTACAAAGTGGGTTTACAAGATTAAGAGAAAGTGTGATGGTAGCATTGATCGTTACAAAGCTACATTGGTTGCCAAAGGATATGCGCAACAATATGGCATTCACTATGAGGAAACATTTGCAAGAAGAGGTTTATGTGAAGCAAAATCCTAGATTTGCTATGAAAGGGAAAGAGCATATGGTTTGTCGCTTGCATAAAGCTTTGTATGGTCTCAAGCAAGCTTCACATGCATGGTATGACAAAATACATAAGCGCTTGGCTTCTCTTGGCTTCACATGTAGTTCAATTGAAAGCACACTCTATGTACGCAAAAATGGGGCTGATCTTATAGTGCTTGTTCTTTATGTCGATGATATACTCTTGACTGGGTCATGTCATGCAAAACTTGACATTTGTATGGCTGATTTGTAGGATACTTTTGATGTCACTTATCTTGGTCTTTTGAGCTACTATCTCGGCATCCACTTTGTATCTGTTCAGGGGGAGAATTGTTATGCATCAAGAAAAGTACGCTGGAAAACTACTTCAGCGTTTTGACTTTGAGGATTGCAAGCCAATTTCCACACCAGTTGAGACAGGATTCAGGTTCTCAGTTGAGGATTCTAGTGATGCATTTGTCACTTCTCTTTATCAGCAAGTTGTGGGATGTCTTATATATGCATGCAACACAAGGCCGGATATATAGTATACAGTTTCACAGTTGAGTTGATCCATGCATAGCCCTGACACTAAGCATTGGCAAGCGGTGAAACGTGTGTTTAGATATCTTTTAGGCACTTTGAGGTTAGGTCTCTTTTATGGAAGAGATATTCAGCCATGCTTGCATGCTTTTAAAGATAGTGATTGGGCTGGTTGTTAGGATACTGGCGTGTCCACTAGTGGTAATTGCTTTTTCCTTCGAGACTCATGCATATCTTGGTTAAGTAAGAAGCAACCTACAGTGGCAACATCGAGTTGTGAAGTTGAGTACAGGGCAATTTTCATAGCTACAGTGGAGTGTATATGGTTGAGATGCCTATTGATGGATCTTTGCATGGAGATTGATGTTGCTACGCATATTCTCCCTGATAGTCAGAGTGCTTTGGTTGTTAATGCATGAAACCTAGTGTTTCATGCATGGACCAAACATATTGATGTGCATTACCACTATGTGAGAGAGCACCTTTTTGCAGGAGATATTGATTTGGTATATGTGCCTACACAAGATAATGTGGCAGACATATTCACCAAAGCTCTTCGACGGGAAAAGTTTGAAGCTCTTCCACTAATGAGAGAGAGAGAGAGAATCGTCAAAAACTAACGCACAACGATTAAGAATTGTATTTCTATATTTTTGTAGGGATAAGGAATATAATAAAATAGCACAAATCCTCTATTAGAAATAAATCTCCATAAACATGATAGACAATAAAACAAAAGTGATTCTATAGTATTTTATTACAAAAACATAGTATTTTATTACTGGATACGATCAGTTTTAGGTGAGGGAAAATTCGAATTGGAACTCAAATATGAGTATAAATAGACATGCTTTTAGTCACGACCTACAAGAGCCATTCTAAGAGACATTGAGCTACATCAATCAACATACACTAAGCTCCCTACATGTATAATTAGTCTACTATACTTCGCTTGTATCATATTCTTATTTTCATATACATTTTGATACGTCTCTTCACGTACATCTCTACCTATAATTTTTTGCTACATCTTCATCATTATAGTGATCTTGTCGAATTGATTTTTCCGTGTCCTTAATCATTTGCATGCATGAAATTGGGTTAGTTAGATTGAAGTGTCTACTACTTGCTTATACATTTTTATCACGTTTGGTTCAGCTAAACTTGAGATATGAATCATAGAAGATGACTATATCTACACATCTTCTAGATCCTTAAATATCGGGATGATCCCCCTCATATATTACAATCATTTCTTGATGTATGGTATGGCTAAATTGATCAAAATAACTTTCTTTAGTTAGCTATATACTCCAATTAGAACTTTGGAAAGGCTCTCTGGTCAATTCATACCAGGTCTCGAGCTCTTAGCAAATTATTCAGCACTTTTGATTCCCAAAATAGAAGGTTTTTTCAAATTTTTAGAACATGCAAGTTATGTGTTTTAATGCAAAATTTTGTTGGAAACTTCACATCCCTTATTTTGGGCACTGTTGGATCTGCTATTTCATCAAGGTCTTCCTCATCCTCTTGTAGGTCTACCACTATGTGAACTTCTTTATCCATTTTTTTCTTCTTGTGATGTCTTTTGAAATTGGTTGACTTATTCATATTCTTTCATTGAATGCTTATCTCTTGCATTATTAGAAAGTTCAGAAGCATTGTTGACTGCTTGCAAGCATTCATCCACAAATATATGCCCACTAACATTAAGCATGATACTCTCAAAGAGATTCTATATTTCATGCAAAGCCTTGCTAACTCAATGAGGAAAATGGGAGAAGGATCTAGACATTGCATGGAACATAGTCATCAAATCCCTTCTAATGAGAAGCAAACAACATTGTTTCTCAATAGACTAGGCAATGCTAACCTATGAGCAAGCATCTTTTGGGTGAAGCTTGATTCAGTGGAAGCTTCCATAAGGAAATGCATTTAAATAGATGAGAGGACTCGAGCAAAACCGAAAGATAAGGAGAAGCCACAACCACGATCCACATTGGGACACCCACCTAAAGAAGAACATGAAGACATGATTGTTAACACCTATAACTCATAAAAAAAATGCTTTAAACGTTTGAAGAGTTGATTGAATATATTTGGACTCTCAGAAAGCACCACCTCATTCAACCTCTAGAGAGGAATTTCCTAGTGAATATGTATCTCCAAATCTTTATAGGAGAGGTTTAAGTGTTCCTAGATCTGTTGCACTACCTACCCTAGGGACTAAGCAAGCAGGGTATTCGGAGCACGACTTAGAGCCATCAAATTCAAATCCGTATGTTCCACAATCTCTTTTAATAGACCAAGCCTACAATCCGCTAAGAGCATCTCATCGGATATGATCTAGACAACCCATGCATGCTCAAGGAATTGTAGAGAACAATATGAGGCAAATCTAACAATAGCAATATTACTTCTAAATACCCACAAGATGTGCTAATGAGCAGAGTATAAAGAATACAGTGTCCACGAATAATCTGGTGACATCTCAATCCTTATTTACAAAAGCACATAATAAAGAAACAATAGCTTCATCACCCATTGCTACAACTATCCTCACTGTCTCAAGTGCATGATAAATCATCTCCTCAATGACTATCTATACCACTCTGAAGGAGCTCGATAGAAAAACCATGCGATTCTAAGCACCTTTAGTTCTAGTCTAGTGAGCATGAGAAAGAAGAGTCACACAAAACAATCCTAAAGGCTCACGTAGTGTGGAAAGTGACTAAAGTAAACATAGAAAAGCTTTGAAAAGCACAAACAGCTCATCTAGAGCCACCTCATAAACCCGAAGCATTCCTATCACTGGTGTTAAAGTCAGGATGCTATGCTGATTGTGGAATCCCTTGTTGACTCGAGGATTGCCAAAAATTTCCACACCAATATCGATGGCTATTCAAGCCTACTAAGTGAGACTTGTCAGCTAGTGAGAAAGGTAAATGAGCATGGTCACCTTTTCCATCATCCTTGTCACCTTAACTTTCACCTACAATGGACATGTAGAGGACACAGCACAAGGATTAAGAATTTTATTTCTATAATTCTTTTAGAGATAAGGAGTATAATATAATAGTGCAAATCCTCTATTAAAAATGAATCTCCATACACATGAGAGGCAATAAAACAAAAGTGATTCTATAGTATTTTATTACAAAGAAAATAGTATTTTATTACTCGATAGGATCACTTTTAGGTGACGGAAAATTCAAATTGGAACTCAAATATGAGTATAAATAGACATGCTTTTAGTCATGGCCTACAGGAGCCATTCTAAGACACATTGAGCTACATCAATCAGCATATATTGAGCTCCCTGCATGTATGAGTAGTCTACTACACTTCCCTTGTATCATATCCTCATTAGCATATACATTTCAATATGTTTCTTCAAGTACATCTCTGTCTACAATTTTTGGCTACATCTTCATCATTATGGTGATCTTGTGGAATTGATTTCTACTACTTGCTTATAAATTTTTATCACATTCTGTTTAGTTAAACTTGAGATATGAATCATAGAAGATGACTATATCTGCACATCTTCTAGATCCTAAAATATCGGGATGATGCACCTCCTATATTACAATCATCTCCTAATGTATGGTATGGTTAAATTGATCAAAATAACTTTCTTTACCTAGCTATATACTCCAATTAATATTTTCCAAAAGGTGTCTGGTCAATTTATACCACCTCGTGAGCTCTAAGCAAATTACTGAGCACTTTTAATTCCCAAAATAGAAGGTTTTTCACATTTATAGTACATATGAGATATGTGTTTCGATGTAAACTTTTGGTTCTTTATCTAGTTTTTTTTCTTGTGATGTCTTTTGAGATTGGTTGTCTCCTTTATATTCTTTCATTGAATGCTTATCTCTTGCACTGCTAGAAGTTCAAAAGCATTGTTGACCTCTTGCAGTGCAAAAAAAAATATTAAACATGTAAAAAAATAGTATTAAACATGTAAATTGTCTTAAGTGCATGATAAGTCATCTCCTCAATGACTATTTGTACCACTCAAAAAGAGATCGATAGAATAAGCATGTGAGTCTAAGCACCCTTAGTTGTACTCTAGTGTGCATGAAAAACAAAAATCACACAAACCAATCCTAGAGGCTCAAGTAAAACGGCAAGTGACTCCAGTAAACATAGAAAAGCTTTGAAAAGCTCAACCAGCGCATCTAGAGCCACCTCATAAACACCCACCTAAAGGGAAACATGGAGACATGATTGTTAACACCTATAAATCATAAAAAAATGTTTGAAACATTTGGAGAGTTGATTGAATATATTGGAACTATCAACAAGCACCACCTCCTTCAACTTCTCTAGAGGAATTCCCTAGTAATATGTATCTCCAAATCTTTATAGGAGAGGCTTAAATGTTCCTGGATCCATTGCACGACCTGTCCTAGGGACTTAGCAAGTGGGGTATTTGGAGCGAGACTTAGAGCCATAAAATTCTAATCCTTATGTTCCACAAGATCTGTTAGTAGACCAAGCCTAGAGTCCGCTTAGAGCATCTCATCGTATACGATCTAGAAAACCCATGCATGCTCAAGGAATTGAAGAGATCAACATGAGGCAAACCCTACAATAGGAATATTATTTCTAAATACTCACGAGGTATGCCAATGAGTGAAGTACACAAAGCATAGTGTCCCCAAGGAATCATCTGGTGACTACCCACAGCATACAACTACCCTCACTCTCTCAAAAGAAAGATAAATCATCTCCTCAATGACTATCCATACCACTTAAAAGGATCTCGATAGAACAATCATATGAGTCTAAGCACCTATACTTCTATTGTGGTGAGCATGAAAAAGAACAATCACACAAACAAATCCTAGAGGCTCAAGTAAAAAGGCAAATGACTCAAGTAAACATATAAGATAAGCTCGGGAAAGCTCAAACAACTCATCTAGAGCCACCTGATAAACCTGAAGCATTTCTACCAGTGGTGTTGAAGTGAGGATGCTATGGTGATTGTTGAATCCCTTGTTGACTCGAGGATTGCCCAAAAATCTCCGCACCAATATCGATGGCTATTCAATCGTGCTAAGTGAGACTTGTGAGCTAGTGAGAAAGATAAATGGGCATGGCACCTTTTCCATCGTCCTTGCACCTTCACTTTCACCTACAATCGACCTACTACGGATGTGTAGAGGACAGAGCACAACGATTAAGAATTGTATTTCTATAAGTTTTTAAAATAAAATAGCGCAAATCCTCTATTAAAAACGAGTCTCCATAAACATGAGAGACAATAAAACAAAAGTGATGCTATAGTAGTTTATTACAAAAACCAAAATAGTATTCAACATGAGGTCCACGAACTTTCTACATGTCTCTGCACTGAAATATTCAGCATGAACTTTCGAATCTCTATGCAGAATATATCCAGGATGGTGGTAGATTCACAATAATGTACAATATTTCATGTCATAATCCATTTTCATTTTCTATTCCTCCACCTATGAAAGCAATACACAAAACATATTTGTATGTCTCCATGGTTGAAGAAGTATCATGAAGCTTTGTTAATAACTAGAGTTTGCTTTTATGCTTCGAGGAAGAGCTCAATGGTTTCTGTCACATAACAAGGGTACACTAGCTTATGTTGTATGGGAATTTTTCAAAATCATAGATGCCCCCATTGTTGGACATGTGAATGGAGGTAGGAACTCCAACTCATAAAAGACAAGGGCATCAACAACATGGAGGCCAAGCATGAAAAGGAAGATGTGAATTTGAATGATACAAAGACAAATGAACTATACATGTGAGAAGTTAGGACACTTATATTCCAAGTACGATGAGCTATAAACATGCTCAACCAGGATATACATGAGCTACCATGCATAAACAAAAGCCACTAGTGCACAAATGAGTGTCATAGAATTGAGCCCAATCATAGTAAAGAAAACATGCAAATCTCGCGGTAGTGATCCACGCTTGGGATAAAACAATTTAAGTAGTCAGGTACCACTCAAGTACCAAAAGATGCGCAATGCATAAACCTGTGAGATAGAAAAATAAATATTTGGTTGCGTAATGCATAAGTAAATCAAGCATCCAATAGCCAACTGATAGGGAACAACGTCAAATGCATCTCTAGCATCATGAAGACTCAATCATAAACCTATCTACATAGAAGTGGCAATAGGTTTAAAGTCTTCAATGCCAAAATGATGCAATAATGTGTCAATATATTTTGTTTGACACAAAGCTATTCGGCCATCAACTTGCATAAACTCAATGCCCGAACAATGATGAAAATGCCCCAAATCACACATCTCAAATGAGGCATGCAACTGAGCCTTGAATAATATGCTTCTCATGAGGACCAATGAGCAACATGTCATCAACATACACAACAATGATTAGAAGCACATCATTAGCAAGCTTAACATATAACATGCTTTCACTTTGACTATTCTCAAAACCATGTGCAATTAAATAGGCATGTATCTTTTCATATCAAGCATGTGGTGCTTGCTTGAAATCATATAATGCCTTCTATAACCTGCACACCTAGTTTTCATGCCCTTTCTACACAAAGCAATGGGGCTGAAAAACATACACTTCCTCATGCAAGTCACCATTCACAAATGTTGTTTTAATGTACAACTGATGTACATTCAAACCATGATGAGCTGCAAGTGCACAGATGCTATGAACAATAGTCATTCGGCATGTAGGTGCAAAGTTTTCATCCAAATGAATGCCTCTTTACTCTACATAACCCTTTGCAACAAGCTTAGCCTTATACCTGTCAACTCTTCAATCAGGTTTAAACTTCAGCTCGTATACCCATAGTACCAATGGCCATCTTGCTAGGAGGCAAGTCACATAAAGACTAGGTACCATTTTTCATAATAACATTTTGTTCAGATTGAATTATAGCCATCCAATGTTCAGAATTTTATGCTTCATCAAACGAAACATGCTCAGTCTCATCAAAGAGAGTAAAGGCAGCCATAGCATAGAAATTTGATGCAAAAGAGGCACTATGAGAGATTGAACAAGTACGATATGATAGAGGTGCATCTAATTTGCTATCATGCAAAGTCTAGAGGAGTCATTTCGGCATAATTTTTGCCTACTCAATATCAGCTCTCTCATCAATAAGTGCATCATGTAAATCTACATCAAAAACGAAATGGTCTGCATCATCACATGAAACCTTTAAAGGTTGAGAAGTTACCTCATTAGGACTAGCACTAGACTATCCACCTATAAAAAGAGACAACAAAGTATCATACAAGTCTTTGGAGCTAATAGATCTCTCCATTGTACATGAAAGTAAAGGCTCGATAGCATCTTCTAGAAAAAAACATCACCAATAACCAAAATGTGTTTAGTTTGAGGATGACATAGAGGATGGCCTTTGCTTTCAGAACTCTACCCAACAAAAATACATTTACTGCTTTATCGTCCAGTTTCTTTATCAATTTCTTTTTTCTTGTGATTTCTTTTAAGATTGGTTGATGCCTTCATATTCTTTCATTGAATGGTTATCTCTTGCACTACTATAAAGTTCAAAAGCATTGTTGACCTTTTGTGAGCATTCACCAATGAATATAGGCCCACTAACATTGAGCATGATACTCTCAAAGAGATTGTACATTTCATGCAAAGATTTGCTAATTCAATGAGGGAAATAGAAGGATTTAGACATTGCATGGAACATAGTTGTCAAATCTCTTCTAATGAAAAGCAAACAACTCTCAATAGACTAGGCAATGCCAACCTATGAGCAAGCATCTTTTGCATGAAGCTTGATTCATTGGTAGATTCCATAAGGAAATGCATTTAAATAGACAAGAGGACTTGAGTGAAACCCAAAGATAAGGAGAATCCACAACACCATCCACTAAGAGCATGTCATCGGATACGATCTAGACAACCTATGCATGCTCAAGGAATTGTAGAGATCCATATGGGGCAATCCCTGCAATAGCAATATTATTTCTAAATACAACCAGGTATACCCCTAGAGCAAAATGGAGTAGCAAAGAGAAGAAATAGAACCATAGTAGAAGGTCATTGGCACAAGGTGGATCTACAAGAAAAAGAATAATTTTGATGGCTCAATTAAGAAGCACAAAGCAAGGCTTGTAGCCAAGGGATCTTCACAACCCAAGGCATTCAGTATGAAGAGACATTCTCACCTATGGCGGAAATGCCCACAGTCAGAGTACTTATGGGTGTAGCATCTTGCAAGAATTGGAATATCTATCAAATGGATGTTAAAAATGCATCTGTAAATGCTTGGATTTCAGAGGAGATGTATTATGCTCAACCTTCTCATTTATAAGATCAATCATATAGAGAATATGTATGCAAGTCAAGGAAAGCGTTGTATGGCTTTAAGAAAGCTCCTAGAACTTGGAATCGTAGACTTGGTACTTACTTGCAGGAGAAAGGCTCTATGGTTAGCAAGGAATATCCTTCCATCTTCATCAAGGGCAATCAATCAAAGGTCATATACCTCTATGTATATGTGGATGATAAAATCATTACAAGAAGTGATGTAGATGGAGTCAGGAAGATCAAAGCTCAAATGAACGAAAAGTTCAAGATCAATGATCGTGGCATACTCACATACTTCCTAGGTTTGGAATGGGTATATGTAGAAAAAGGTATGTTCTTAACCCTGAGAGAGTACATTGGAGATATGCTTACCAAGTTCAAGATGGAAAATACAAATATTGCAGATACGCCGTTAAGGTAAGGTGAACTCATTGAGGATATAACTAGCGATCAAAGCTTACTTAGAAACTTGAATTATGATGTTCTAACTAGAGTAGATATATGCTATGGAGTTACTTTGTTGATTCACTTATTACTATTCCCACCTATCATGCCAAGACCAAACATATATAGGTTCAATACCATTATGTCAGGGAAATAATTACGAGTAAGGAGATACAATGCTTATATATATCTATACAACAACAATGTGCAGATATGATGACAAAGACATTGGATGGAAGCAAATTAAATAGTTTCAAATCAATGATTGGACTACATCCAATCATGAAGGTATGAAGACTCAAGCATCTTAGGCTTGAGGGAGAGTTGTTGATACACTCAGCAAGCCTAAGTGCTTGGCTATTTATTCAGGGCTACACATCATTTCATTTCCTCACAAGAAAGAACAACTTATGAAACTATGCTAGCCATTTTGGGCATAGTTACTTTGAATAATTATAAAAGCCAAGAGAATAAATAATGTCATGAATTAAGCGAGCTTAACCCATGACTCATGAGATAAGAGGAATCAATTCAAATCATCCATAAAGTGTAGGATCACTTTTAGGTACGGTAAAAATCAGATTGGAACTCGAATATGAGTATAGATAGACATGCTTTTAGTCGTGGCCTAGGAAAGACATTCTAAGAGACATTGAGCTACATCAATGAGCATACATTGAGCTCACCACATTTATGAGTAGTTACTCCACTTCCCTTGTATCAGGTTCTCATTATCATATACATTTCGATATGTTTCTTCAAGTACATCTCTCTCTACTATTTTTTACTACATCTTCATCATTATCGTGATCTTGTGGAATCGGTTTCTCTATGCCTTCTCAACCATTTGCTATGCACAAACTTGGGCTAGTTAGATTGAAGTTTCTACTAATTTCTTATAAATTTTCATCACATTTGGTTTACTTGAACTTGAGATATGAATCATAAAAGGTGACTTTGTCTGCACTTCTTCTAGATCCTAAAATATCGGGATTACCCACCTTGATATGTTAGAATCATTTCTTTGATGTATGGTATGGCTAAATTGATGACAATAACTTTCCTTAGTTAGATATAAGCTCCAATTAGATTTTTGCAAAATTTCTCTAGTCAATTCATACCAGGTTGTGAGCTCTAAGCAAATTATTGAGCACTTTTGATTCCCAAAATAGAAGGTTTCTTCATATTTTTAGTCCATGCAACTAATTTGTCTTGATGCAAACTTTTGTTGGAAACTTCACATCCCTTATTTTGGGCACTCTTGGAGCTTTTATTTCATCTAGGTCTTCCTCGTCCTCTTGTAAGTCTACCACTATGTGAACTTTATCCATTTTTTTCTTCTTGTGAGTTCTTTTGAGATTGGCTCACTCCTTCATATTCTTTCATTGAATGCTTATCTCTTGCACTACTAGAAAGTTCAGAACCATTCTTGACCTCTTGCAAGCATTCACCAATGAATATATGCCCACTAACATTAAGCATGATACTCTCAAAGATATTCTACGTTTCATGCAAAGCGTTGGTAAGTCAATGAGAGAAATAGAGGAAGGATTTAGCCATTGCATGGAACATAGTTGTCAAATCCCTTCTAATGAGAAGCAAACAACATTGTTTCTCAATAGACTAGACAATCCCAACCTATGAGCAAGCATCTTTTGCATGAAGCTTGATTCAATGGCAGAATCCATAAGGAAATGCATTTGAATAGATGAGAGGACTCAAGTGAAACCCAAAGATAAGGAGAAGCCAGAACGATGATCCACATTAGGACACCCACTTCAAGAGGAACATGGAGACATGATTGTTAACACCTATAACTCATAAAAAAAATTGCTTCAAATGTTTGAAGAGGTGATATATTGGAACTATCAACAAGCATCACCTCCTTCAACTTCTCTAGACGAATTTCCTAGTGAATATGTATCTCCAAATCTTTATAGGAGAGGCTTAAGTGTTCCTAGATATGTTGCACTACCTTCCGTATTGACTCAACAAGTAGGGTATTTGGAGCAAGACACAGAGCGATCAAATTCAAATCCATTATGTTCCACAATCTCTTTTAGTAGAACAGGCCTACAATCTGTTGAGAGCATCTCATCGCATACAATCTAGACAACCTATGCATGCTCAAGGAATTGTAGAGATCCATATGGGGCAATCCCTGCAATAGCAATATTATTTCTAAATACAACCAGGTATACCCCTAGAGCAAAATGGAGTAGCAAAGAGAAGAAATAGAACCATAGTAGAAGGTCATTGGCACAAGGTGGATCTACAAGAAAAAGAATAATTTTGATGGCTCAATTAAGAAGCACAAAGCAAGGCTTGTAGCCAAGGGATCTTCACAACCCAAGGCATTCAGCATGAAGAGACATTCTCACCTATGGCGGAAATGCCCACAGTCAGAGTACTTATGGGTGTAGCATCTTGCAAGAATTGGAATATCTATCAAATGGATGTTAAAAATGCATCTGTAAATGCTTGGATTTCAGAGGAGATGTATTATGCTCAACCTTCTCATTTATAAGATCAATCATATAGAGAATATGTATGCAAGTCAAGGAAAGCGTTGTATGGCTTTAAGAAAGCTCCTAGAACTTGGAATCGTAGACTTGGTACTTACTTGCAGGAGAAAGGCTCTATGGTTAGCAAGGAATATCCTTCCATCTTCATCAAGAGCAATCAATCAAAGGTCATATACCTCTATGTATATGTGGATGATAAAATCATTACAAGAAGTGATGTAGATGGAGTCAGGAAGATCAAAGCTCAAATGAACGAAAAGTTCAAGATCAATGATCGTGGCATACTCACATACTTCCTAGGTTTGGAATGGGTATATGTAGAAAAAGGTATGTTCTTAACCTTGAGAGAGTACATTGGAGATATGCTTACCAAGTTCAAGATGGAAAATACAAATATTGCAGATACGCCGTTAAGGTAAGGTGAACTCATTGAGGATATAACTAGCTATCAAAGCTTACTTAGAAACTTGAATTATGATGTTCTAACTAGAGTAGATATATGCTATGGAGTTACTTTGTTGATTCACTTATTACTATTCCCACCTATCATGCCAAGACCAAACATATATAGGTTCAATACCATTATGTCAGGGAAATAATTACGAGTAAGGAGATACAATGCTTATATATATCTATACAACAACAATGTGCAGATATGATGACAAAGACATTGGATGGAAGCGTCACCTCCTTCAACTTCTCTAGACGAATTTCCTAGTGAATATGTATCTCCAAATCTTTATAGGAGAGGCTTAAGTGTTCCTAGATATGTTGCACTACCTTCCGTATTGACTCAACAAGTAGGGTATTTGGAGCAAGACGCAGAGCCATCAAATTCAAATCCTTATGTTCCACAATCTCTTTTAGTAGAACAGGCCTACAATCTATTGAGAGCATCTCATCGCATACAATCTAGACAACCCATGCATGGTCAAGGAATTGTAGAGATCAACATGAGGCAAATGCTACAATAGCAATATTATTTCTAAATAGAACCACATATACCCTAGAGCAAAATGGAGTAGCAAAGTGAAGAAATAGAACCATAGTAGAGGCTGAAAGGTGAATGCTAAATGAGAAGAAGTTTCCGAATTGGTTATGGGCAGAGGGGCAGAGGTTGTATCCACGGCCCTTATCTAATCAATAAAATCCCATAAAAAACATTAGATGGGATTAAACCATATGAAGCATGGATTGGAAGAAGACCTAGCGTTGACCATTTCAGGATCTTTGGGTGCAGAGCACATGCACATATACCTTAACAAATCAAATGCAAACTAGATCCAAATGCAAATAAATGTATATTTTTTGGCTATGACTGTAATAGAAAATGTTTTAGGTTATAAAACCCAATAAATAAAGGTTTTATTGTAAGTAAAGGTGTGTTTGATGAAAACAACTCTTGGTTTTAAGATGATTGTAGGAAAATCAAACTTGCTTATAATCTACAGGAAGACTTTACAACATTGTCAAAAGAGAATGAGCTTACACTTGAAGCATCAAGTGATTTTGAAGATGACCACAAGACTCCAAGAAGAGAAATTAACTCTTGGAGCTCTAAAGGCAAAGCCAAAACATGTGAGTCTAAACACCTCTACTTCTACTGAGGTGAGCATGAAAAAGCACAGTGACACAAACCAATCCTAGAGGCTCAAGTAACAAGGCAAGTGACTCGAGTAAACATATAAGACAAGCTTTGAAAAGCTCAACCAGCTCATCTCGAGCCACCTGATAAACCTGAAGCATTTCTATCGGTGGTGTTGAAGTCAGGATGCTATGCTGATTGTTGAGTCCCTTGTTGACTCGAGGATTGCCCAAAAATCTCTGCACCAATATCGATGGCTATTCAATCCTACTTTGTGAGACTTGTGAGCTAGTGAGAAAGATAAATGGGCATGGCACGGTTTCCATCGTCCTTGTCACCTTCACTTTCACCTACAATCGACCTACTACGGACGTGTAGAGGACAGAGCACAACGATTAAGAATTGTATTTCTATAAGTTTTTAAAATAAAATAGCACAAATCCTCTATTAAAAACAAATCTCCATAAACATGAGAGACAATAAAACAAAAGTGATTCTATAGTAGTTTATTGCAAAAACAAAAATAGTATTCAACATGAGGTCCACGAACTCTCTACATATCTCTGCACTTAAATATTCAGCATGAACTTTCGAATCTCCATGCAGAATGTATCCAGGATGGTGGTAGATTCACAATAATGTACAATATTTCATGTCATAATCCATTTTCATTTTCTATTCCTCCACCTATGAAATCAATACACAAAACATATTTGTATGTCTCCATGGTGGAAGAAGTATCATGAAGCTTTGTTAATAACTAGAGTTTGCTTTTATGCTTCGAGGAAGAGCTGCATGGTTTCTGTCACATGACAAGGGTACACTAGCTTATGTTGTATGGGAATTTTTCAAAATCATAGATGCTCCCATTGTTGGACATGTGAATGGAGGTAGCAACTCCAACTCATAAAAGACAACGGCGTCAACAACATGGAGGCCGAGCATGAAAAGGAAGATGTGAATTTGAATGATACAGAGACAAATGAACTATACATGTGAGAAGTTAGGACACTTATATTCCAATGAGCATTTCACAGATTGCTAACGTACTCCAAAATAATCGACGCTGACACTTTAATAGACTCCCAAATCTGACTGTCAGGCATTATAGTTCAGGGCCTAAACTGAACCTTGCAGTACAACTAAAGAGAATAAACAAAATGGGGATTTGTCTCATACATAAAAATAGAACACCAGGAAACAATGCCTGCTGCAAAGACAATGTTAGAAAGAGTCACACAGACGACAGACTAATCATCCTGCTGAGTTTAGACCAACAAATATATTTGAGAAATGAAGCATTTTGCAAAATTAATTTCCAAAATGTAACTACATCAATGTTTCATATCAGAGTCTCAAGTACAGCTTGAATTCCATACCCGACTCTCAAGTAGGTAAACTAAATGTTACGAAAAGGCGTGTCAACTAAGAAGACGTAATTGTGTGGCGAAGACAAACTACAACAGCAGCAACAGAAGAAACAGCAAGGCGATCAGTTAGAGATGATGGGCGGATGATGTCTCCTGTGATCAACAAAGCCAGGAGATGGATCATCAGACGCGCCGTGACAGGGGCCCGACGGAGGCACACGGGCGTTACGAGGACGAATCGATGTGCTCAATTCCGCGGTGTCGGTAAAACTGAATTCAGCACCGTTATGAACCTCCTCCATTGACGACGGTGTGCGTTGCGGGTGGATTGGCGCAAGATTTAACTGACCAGGCAGAACATTCCGTTCTTCATCTCCGTTCTGAATCCTTGTCGATCCACGAGGGTTGTTCACGACGTCTACAGTTTCTTGGACATTATTTCTTTCATCGCCAAGTTGCTGCTGGGCGTCGGGCAAAGAGCGCGTTCCAAAAACAGTTCCTGCATGCACTTTTCTGATTTCCGTAAGCGCGGACGCCAGACGAGATCATATAATTACTGAAGAATATTGAAAGCACAGAAAGGAAAAGGAAGGGATGACGCAGGCGGAGGAAGTGGAAGATCGAGCGAGAGAGAGAGAGACAGAGAGAAGGTTCGAGAACTAACGCATACACTATGAGAGAGAGAGAGTGTGTGTGTTTTCGAGAACTAACGCACACACTATGAGAGAGCGAGAGAATCGTCGAAAACTAACGTACACACTGTGTGTGTGTGTGAGAGAGAGAGAATCGTCGAAAACTAACGCACACAGTGTGTGTGTGAGAGAGAGAGAATCGTCGAAAACTAACGCAGAGAGAGAGAGAGTGTCAAGGTTGCCAAACGAAGGAAGGAACGAAACTCGCCAGTGGTTAGAAGAAGCAGCGCCAAAGTGAGGCTAGTCCCAGATGTGAGGGAAATCAATTTCCTTTCTGCAGACATGAGCTATAGACGTAGCTGACGCGAAGGACAACCATTCTACATAGAATCTCGAAGCATAAATAAGATCTTATAGGTCCGTCGGCTCAGAAGAACTGGACAAGTCTCGACTCCCCTTGCGTAACAACAATTTTACATTTGAAGTAGAAATATTATATATAGAACCTAAAATAGGCGTTCCTTGGACGAAGGATTCGACCATTGATTCAAGCTAATTGATTCAACCATCTTCTGAGTTATACTTGATAGCTCTTGACATGCATATACGGTACACGAAAAGCATCAGCAAGCTAATTGTTTCCCTCACAAACAAATAATTGCCATCCATAAAGATGTGCTAGAGTATACCTAGCCATTTTCCAAGCCCAAACCCAAACATATAGATTCTACTTGGACTTGAACTCATGGCACAAAAGGTGTCGCCCTAAGTTCAAATGGATCGATGATTGAATGTTATTCTTCAAGGACTTGAGATTCATTCTAAAGAATCAAACAAGCTAAGCAAATGATTCATCTTCGAATCTTTTGCGATGCTAAAAGTATATTTGAAACAAATTCTTAGACTTTCAAACAATATCCAGAAGCTTTACTGATTCAATTGTATTCATTTCCCATTCCACTATGAAAGTTTGACTTGAGCTTTCATTTATGTGATATTGATTCTTGTTCTTGAGTTTCATACAAGACTCATTATTATTGGACAATCTTTTAGATGTTACTAGAGTACAATCCTCATCCTCTCTTCAGTCAACCACTATGCGATCTTTGTCATCCGTATTCTTTTCCATTATCGTTATTCCTTCCAATGCCCTAGCTTCGTCCAAAATTCTCACTTTGCATGTTAATGGAAAACTTAGAATATGGATTTTTCCTGATAGTACATTGATTACTTTACATCCTTTGATCAAAGTCTCTCTAAGAATATAATACCCTTTAAATTTCAAAAGTAAGGGAAGAAGAAAATCAATATCATTGGAGCAATAACATATGGATTCATTACTTGTGTGATTCTATTATGTGTGGTGAAAACTTATGGGACGAAGATATCCCACACAAGCATCTATAACTTGAGGTTTTAATATAATAGATGAGACAATATAATTCCTCTATTTCATAGAGCATACTTTTGGTATAAATTAGGAAACGTTTTAGAGTCGCCCTAATGTAAGGGGGCCTTTCCATGCAGTTTGAATCATTCTAAGACTCATCCTATTCCGATAAAACACAATAGAAATAATTGAGTTATGCATTCACTTTAAATATTGTTGATACTCTTGTTATTGATAAGAATTTTATTTTCCACCCAATAATATGTTATTATCCTTTTGACCTTGATTTGAAGAAAATGGCAAAGTTTATTCCAGCATATCTTTATGGATGTATATTTTTGTTTTTTGAGATCAGAATCGTGACCATTACCTCACGAAACTTTAGAGTTGCTTAAATAAATCATTGGAATGGGACTGATTGGACCCTATTAAGTGGTATTTTATTTTAAACATCATGCAAGAAGTTTTGTATTCTAGGAAAGCCCAATGATCGTTTTCAAATATGAATAAGTATGAGTTGTGAGACTCCAAAAATAGAGTGGCAAAAACCATGAAGAAAAGGAAACTTCTATTTATCGTGAAAAATTTATTATGAATTTCATGATGGACACATACAATAGTGTATCTCTTTTTAATGGTCTTTATGGATTGTTTTCACAGGTGCAAGAACAGAAATGAAAACGGATGATGAGATGAAATATTTTATATTATCATGAGTCTACCACCATCATGGGATTTCACAGAGATTGAGAACCATCTACCTATTAGAAAGCTTCAATACAATGAGTTCTATGGTGCACATTTAAGTGGAGAAATATGTAGAAAGTTCATGGACCTCACACATAGTCGAGATGCGATTGCATGAATTTGAGCTCATCTTTTGGGCCCTTTAAGATATAACATTTTTCATCATGTCTAATGCTATTTTCCTATTAAAAAATTAAAGAATGGATTTTATTTTATTGTTTCTTATGTTTGGTGTGATTCTTTTCCAATAAAGCATGTTCACTATTTTATTGAATTCTTGATCCCTATAGAAATGCAGAAATACATTTCTCAATCATTGTGGTCATACCCTATACATATTCAAAACCTAATTGAAAGCCGTTCCACTACCCCACAATCGTTCCAATCAATAAGTAATGAAAAGTTTCCCTCCAACGTTTCTCCACAGTAAAAAATCGCCAACTAGCCGAGTTCATGTCACCTCTAGCTTCTCAAAGTCAGATGGTCATATGTGGGCGGAAAAGGGAGAGGCTTAGCAACTAGTTTAAGGAGCTTAGGTATAGTTTATGGCATGATTGATAAAAAAAAGGGTTTATATTGACCTACATAACGTAGGCAAGAATCCATCATAGTTACACGGATAGGTACAATTTCCTTTCGAGAGCATCTCACACCTTCCCTTGCTCTTTCTCTCGAGAGGCCTTGTGTGCTTTGCCTCCATGGGCTGGTTGGGTTAACTTTGATGTGACTTAATCCAAGCCTCTTCGGTTTTTCTCCTTTCTCATCTTCTCAACGGATTGTGAATGATCCATCTTTTGTCTCTACACGTTTTTCTTCTTTTCTACTTGAGTCATAACGACTAGAAGCTCCCCAAATTACACCACTAGTCCTAGGCAAGTGCACATGTGTTTTCTTTGCTTCTTGGTTTCTCTAAGAAACATTAATGATGTGCAAGGGATAGGAGTTACCTTGAGTGGTGGTGGATATAATTTGCTTCAACCAATCTTTGCTGTCATGTTCCTTTGGAACTACAAAAGGTGCATTCATAAATCTATCAATGTGATGTTCCCGAAAGAAAAAGAGAAAGAAGGAACAGCTTGTATGAGCAATTCTTATACAACCATTGTTGAAGAGGACACAAGCAAAAATCAATATAAGAGCTTGTTAAATCAATTTTCAAAATACGTAACAAATAAACTTTCACCTTTTTGTTGAAACGCAATTTTTTAACCACCTCCTTCTTTTGGGGATGCACCTATGGCAAGCATAGAATTGAGGGAATGAGTGAAGATAGATGGTTTCCCGTGGGCTCTTTCTATCCTTGCATTATTTTTCTTTATTCTCAATAAGCAAAGGGAAACTCGTTGCTTAATAGGTCTCCCTTGCCATCTTTCACCTCAAGTCTAGGTTGTCGTATCTTATTGCATAGTCAAGGAGTGCTAGCACTTTCTAACTTTGAGTTGCGATAGCTACTTCTACTTTCCTACTCGTCTATTTGTATTCATTTTACATCCGTTGGATAGACAATAAAGTTTTCTTAACTTTATTTGATTCTTAGTTAATTCACTCGGTGATTTTTTAGTAATTTTTGAAAGAGGATGTATATGATACTATTCAGTGTAGATGATGTATTTTTCTACGAAGTTTGAAAAGACAAGGTGCATGGAATGATTTAGTGTACACAATGATCAAGTTGAATAGTATGTAATGGAGGCATGTTTTGCCCAATCTAGGGCATGACTTTATTGAGATAAGTTGTGCAAAATGTGTTTAAAATCTTAGTTTGTAGAGGTAGATATTCTTTCCTTTTCTTTATAAAACTTAATGGTGAGGTAGAAATTGGGTATTTCGGGTGCTTCTTACCCACTTTTTTAATGTTATTGGGGATTAAAAAATCTCCAATTTGTTGCAATAAAAATTAATTATTGAGGATCCAATAATAAAATATTCTTCTCATGCAAAAATTGAACGTCAAACCTTGTTAAAAAAAAAGAACTCTTATGATTTTCAAAAATCTCTATATCACTCCAAAATTGGTTACGTAGAGACATTGAGCTACATGAATCAACATACATTGAGCTCCCTGCATGTATAAGTAGTCTACTATACTTCGCTTGTATCATATTCTTATTTGCATATACATTTTGATACGTTTCTTCACGTACATCTCTGCCTATAATTTTTTGCTACATCTTCATCATTATAGTGATCTTGTGGAATTGATTTTCCTGCATGTGCTTAATCATTTGCATGCATGAAATTGGGTTAGTTAGATTGAAGTGTCTACTACTTTCTTATACATTTTTATCACGTTTGGTTTAGTTAAACTTGAGATATGAATCATAGAAGATGACTATATCTACACATCTTCTAGATCCTTAAATATCAAGATGATCCCCCTGATATATTACAATCATTTCTTGATGTATGGTATTGCTAAATTGATCAAAATAACTCTCTTTACTTAGCTATATAATCCAATTAGAACTTTGCAAAAGCTCTCTGGTCAATTCATACCAGGTCGCGAGGTCTTAGCAAATTATTGAGCACTTTTGATTCCCAAAAAAGAAGGTTTTTTCATATTTTTAGAACATGCAAGTTATGTGTTTTAATGCAAACTTTTGTTGGAAACTTCACATCCCTTATTTTGGGCACTGTTGGAGCTGCTATTTCATCAAGGTCCTCCTCATCCTCTTATAGGTCTACCACTATGTGAACTTCTTTATCCATTTTTTTCTTCTTGTGATGTGTTTTGAAATTGGTTCACTTATTCATATTCTTTCACTGATTGCTTATCTCTTGCACTATTAGAAAGTTCAGAAGCATTGTTGACTGCTTGCAAGCATTCATCCACAAATATATGCCCACTAGCATCAAGCATGATACTCTCAAAGAGATTCTATATTTCATGCAAAGCGTTGCTAACTCAATGAGGAAAATGGCAGAAGGATTTAGACATTGCATGGAACATAGTCATCAAATCCCTTCTAATGAGAAGCAAACAACATTGTTTCTAAATAGACTAGGCAATGCTAAGCTATGAGCAAGCATCTTTTGGGTGAAGCTTGATTCAATGCAAGATTCGATAAGGAAATGCATTTAAATAGATGAGAGGACTCGAGTGAAACCCAAAGATAAGGAGAAGACATAACCACTATCCACATTGGGACACCCACCTAAAGAAGAACATCAAGACATGATTGTTAACACATAAAAAAAAATGCTTCAAACGTTTGAAGAGTTGAATGAATATATTGGGACTATCAACAAGCACCACCTCATTCAACCTCTAGAGAGGAATTTCCTAGTGAATATGTATCTCCAAATCTTTATAGGAGAGGCTTAAGTGCTCCTAGATCTATTGCACTACCTACCCTAGGGACTAAGCAAGTATGGTATTTGGAGCAAGACTTAGAGCCATCAAATCCAAATCCGTATGTTCCACAATCTCTTTTAATAGACCAAGCCTACAATCTGCTAAGAGCATCTCATCGGATATGATCTAGACTTTCACGAGGAAGGAGATAAGGAAGAGAGCTCACACACACACTCTCACTCTCAAGGAGAAGCACACACACAGATTGACGCAAGGAAGAATGATCTTCTTCTTCTTTTTCTATTACATAAAAGGAATGTACATGAATGACCTAAAAACAAGAATACAACCAGTGCAATATATAAAGACCTGTACATAAGGAAAAACCTAATGTCCGCGAATGAGTGAGCTGGCAAGAAACAAATGTGCCATCACTCTCGGTAGATAAATCTAATAAAGCTCAATGAAGTATCCGTGACCTATACCGGCGTGACCACTATACATGTCAGAGAAACGAAAAACTGGTACGTGTCATCCTGGATCATCACATGTTGAGCTTGATATCTCAACACTCCCCCTCAAGCTCAATGCCATATCCTATAATCCAAGCATCTTCCGAAGCTTCTTCAACTTCTCAGCTCGAAGTGCTTTGGTGAAAATATCAACAACCTGCTCATCTGTTCTCACATAAACAAGATGAATATCACCTGCTAATACCTTCTCTCTGATGAAGTGATAATGTACCTCGATATGCTTTGTTCTAGCATGGAAAACAGGGTTCCGTGCTAATTGTATGCTGCTAAGATTATCACAATCGATAGTGATAGGCTTTTGCACTTCCACACCTAAATCTGCAAGTAACATCTCCAACCATGATGCCTCACATGCTGCCATTGCAGCACCTCTATACTCAGCCTCTGTACTCGACAAAGCAACAGTGGGTTGCTTCTTACTGCTCCATGTAATAGCTGCACCTCCAAGTGAGAAAAGAAAGCCACTAGTAGATCTTCTATTTGGAGTACTACCAGCCCAATCTGCATCACTGTATCCATTAACCTGCAAATCTACACCAGCTTTATAGTAGCATTTTCCAATGCTTCACGTGATGTAGTATCCAATTTCAAATTCTGATTTAAAGGCATAGAAATTGGCTTACAATCAGCCATACCATACTTTTGCAGCATATTCAAGGCATATTGCCTTTGCGACATCCATATACCTGTTTCTATATGTATAAACTCAATGCCCGAGAAATAGCGCAGCACACCAAGATCTTTCATGTCAAATTCCTGCATAAGAAGTTTCTTTACCTCTTTGATGCTTTCTTCATTATCACCACCTACAATCAGATCATCAACATAAATAGCCACAATAGTGATGCCATTATCAGCCTTCCTTGCATATAGTGAGTGATCTGCATCACACATAGAAAACCCAATGCTGGTTAAGTAATCAACAATCCTTGCATGCCATGCACTTGGAGCCTGCTTCAGCCCATACAAAGCGTTTTGCAACCTGCAAACATATTCTGGATGCTTTGAATCTTCATATCCTTGTGGCTGGTCCATATATACTTCTTCCTGTAACTCATCATGTAGGAAAGCATTCTTCACATCCATCTGATGCAAAGTCCATCCTTTTGCTGTAGCTAATGCAACAAGTGTTCTGACAGTAGACATTTTAGCTACAGGGCTGAATGTTTCCTCATAATCAATGCCATATGTCTATGCATAACCTTTAGCTACCAATCGTGCTTTATACCTGCTTATGCTACCATCAGCATTATGCTTTACCTTGTAAACCCATTTGCAACCTATGGATTTCTTTCCTTGCGGCAATGGAACCAGTATCATTTCCATAAAGTGCAGCCATCTCCTCATCCATATCTTTTTCCCAATCTGCGTTACCAATTGCATCTTCAAAACAAGAAGATTCAGCATCTTGTATTACCTTTGTCATGTAGGCACAATGGCGAGCCATGTAACTATCATATGTCAATCGTTGCACTGAATTACGTATCCTCCTAGATCTTCTTGGTCTGGGGTCACTTCTTCTTGTATCATCTGCATGTGCCCTTCTTACTCCTGGAGTCTTCACAGAGGCAATCCAAGTTCCTCATCAAGACTCTTTTCTGAACCGCTTGAATGTCCATCAACGTCTTCAAAACCTGCACCTGTTTTACTACCAACAGAAAGCTTTTCTTTACCTTTCTTGGATGTATTTGATGAATTTGCTAGACTGAAATTTCCACGCAATCTTCCACTCCATGGATTTAAGTTGGAACTATTGCTTGGTGATGCATCTGGTCCACTCAAAACTTGAGATTTTGCACTAGATTTTTCAGTATTTTCTTTGTCATTTGGTTCAAGATTCAGTCCTTCTTTGGCATCTACATAGAAGCTTGACATTTCATCAAATACCACATCTCTGCTCACCTTCACCTGTCGTTTGAGTGGGTTATAACATTTGTACCCCTTTTGCTCAAGGGAATATCCAATGAAGACACATTTTTCTGCTTTCGGATCAAGCTTCGTCCTCAACTCATCTTGAACATGTACATATGCAATAGAGCCAAAAAATTTCAGATGTGATAAGCTTGGCTTTCTACCTCTAAACTTCTCTTCAGGTGTAACTTGATGTACAGTAGCAGTCGGAGTTCTGTTCATGATGTATATAGCAGTATGCAGAGCTTCTGCCCAATAACAATGAGGCATATTCTTCTCAGCCATCAAGGCTCTTGCTATTTCTGCAATATGTCTATTTTTGTGTCCAGCAACACCATTCTGTTGTGGTGTGTACCTGCATGAAAACCGACGCCGAATTCCATGACTTTTTAGAAAACTGCTCAACTCATTTACATGTATTCATCTCCTCCATCAGATCTTAATGTTTGAATGTACTTCCCTGTCTGCTTTTCCACCATAACTTTAAGATTCTGGAAGTGAGTAAACACCTCGCTCTTCTCTTTCATGAAATATACCCATACTTTGCGTGTATGGTCATCAATGAAAGTAACATAAAACCTGCAACCACCCATAGATGTGGTCTTTGCTGGACCCCAAACATCTGGATGTACTACTTCTAGTACATTCTCACTAACATGCTTTTCATGTGGAAATGATGCTCTTGATTGTTTACCAAATTGACATGCTGCACATACCTTTTGCATTTCTGCAACTTTGAAATTTGGTAGTCCATGGACAATCTCCTTTGACTGCATCAGTTTCAGCCTTTGCAAGTTTGCATGTCCAATCCGTTTGTGCCATATCTCTATATCTGCAATAACTCCTGCACCTTTCGCAAACATGGCTACATTCATTTCAGGAATCTTCACATTTAAGGTGAACATCCTACCCACTTTGTTTCCTTTGGCAACCAATCGTCCATCCTGCTTGTACTCTTCTACATATAATCCATCAGCATTGAACCTGACTTGTAATACTTGGTCAACCATTTGTCCAACAGAAACCAGATTCTTTGTTATATTTTGAACATGCAACACATCAGCGAGATGTTTTACCTTTCCGTCCTCCATAGACAATGCTATGTTTTCTGTATGCTCAATAGGATGCAATGTGTCATCACCTGTTTCAACATATCCAGGAATTGGAACTTTTTGCAAACTACTAAACCGTTCTGCATGACTATTTATGTGATTTGAAGCACTTGAATCAACATACCAGATATTATCATTCGATTTTGAAACACGAGCAGACATCGTATTCATGATGTGATGTTGAATCATAAACAGCTTCTCAGAATCATCTGCACTTGTGGATGCATAGTTGTTTTGCTACCTTCTATTATTTTGATTCTTTAACCTGCAATCACGTTTAGCATGTCCAAGTTTACCACAAGTCCAGCATCCTTTACTACCATTACCTAAATCATTTCTTTGGAAATTTATGCGACCTCTTTGGCTCCCCCTGCCTCGAAACTGTCCTCTTCCTCCTGCATGATTCTGTTGCTGACCTTGGTCTTGGTTACTGTTTCCTCTTCCACTTCCAAAACCTCTACCTCTGCCTCTTGCTTTGCCAGAGTAGAATACCTGCTCAGAACTCGGCTTTCCTTGGGAGTTTGAATCCTCACCAAGATTCTTTTCTTCAATGATCAGCATAGAGACCAAATCAGCGAAATTCGGAATATTTTCCCTGGTCTGTATAGAAGTCCTAAACCACGAAGGCACACTTCCACCTTATCATCACCATCTACATTCATGCCAATAGATGCAAGTGACTCACATATGCTTTTAATTTTTAGAGTGTAGTCACTTACCGACATGCTCTTTTTCTCCAATGTATGCAGCTCATTCTTGAGTTTCAATTTTCGTGCCTTTCTATTGGTCTCGTACAAAGTGACCAAATTGTTCCAAGCCTCTTTTGGAGTTTTGGCATCCTGTATGTGTCCAATCATGCTATCCTGTTTCCTAACAGATAGCCAATACATTACCTTTCATGCTCCTTGATTCCATTCCTCATATGCTCTTAACTATTCTGCAGTTCGATTCCTTTTTGGTAACTGCAGAGCATTTTCATTCTCTCACTCGATGTACTTCCAGTAGCCTTTTCCCATCAGGAAATTTGTCATTCTGAATCTCCAAGCATGGAAGTTGTTCTTGTCCAGCTTATCGCTCATAAGCTGACTCATTCCATCTGCGTTTCTGCAACAATTCACAAGACCGCAACACACTACGAGCTTCACTTTTGCTTGAACATTGTCGCACTATGACGTGACAGTTCGATCTCAAAAAAACACAGTTTTCGTGTATCAACAGTACACAAAATCCCTTGAAATTCTAAATCTGGAATATATGAGTGTCGCCGAACACACCGCAAGTTACAATTTCTAAAACTGACCTGGTTTTTTTGTGGGCCCCACCTTGCAGGCTCGAAACGGAGGTCGAGATGACTCAGAAACTTCGATCTGAGGGAGGTCTTCTACCTTCACGATGATTTTTGTAGCAAACAGAGGCCGTTTGTGAAATCAAGTTTTCTTTACGCCTTGCCGCGTAGTCTTCACCGTCGCCTTCTCCACGAGCTCTCCACAGCCACGCTGGCTCTGATACCATGTCACGAGGAAGGAGATAAGGAAGAGAGCTCACACACACACTCTCACTCTCAAGGAGAAGCACACACACAGATTGAGGCAAAGGAAGAATGATCTTCTTCTTCTTCTTCTATTACATAAAAGGAATGTACAAGAATGACCTAAAAACAAGAATACAACCAGTGCAATATATAAAGACCAATACATAAGGAAAAACCTACTGTCCGCGAATGAGTGAGCTGGAAAGAAACAAATATGCCATCACTCTCGGTAGATAAATCTAATAAAGCTCAATGAAGTATCCCTGACATATACCGGCGTGACCAGTATACATCTCAGAGAAACGAAAAACTGGTACGTGTCATCCTGGATCATCACGTGTTGAGCTTGATATCTCAACATAGACAACCCATGCATGCTCAAGAAATTGTAGAGAACATTATGAGGCAAATTTGACAATAGCAATATCATTTCTAAATACCCACAAGATGTGCTAATGAGCACAGTACACAAAGCACAGTGTCCACAATGAATAATCTGGTGACATCTCAATCCTCATTTACAACAACACATACAACTATCCTCACTGTCTCAAGTGCATGATAAATCATCTCCTCAATGACTATCCGTACCACTCTGAAGGAGCTCGATAGAAAAACCATGTGAGTCTAAGCACCTTTAGTTCTACTCTGGTGAGCATGAAAAAGAAGAGTCACACAAACCAATCCCACAGGCTCATGTAGAATGGAAAGTGACCAAAGTAAATATAGAAAAGCTTTGAAAAGCTCAACCAGCTCATCTAGAGCCACCTCATAAACCCGAAGCATTCCTATCACTAGTGCTGAAGTCAGGATGCTATGCTCATTGTTGAATCCCTTGTTGACTCGAGGATTTCCCAAAAATCTCCACACCAATATCGATGGCTATTCAAGCCTACTAAGTGAGACTTGTCAGCTAGTGACAAAGATAAATGGGCATGGTCACCTTTTCCATCGTCCTTGTCACCTTAACTTTCACCTACAATGGACATGTAGAGGATAGAGCACAAGGATTAAGAATTTTATTTCTATAATTTTTTTAGGGATAAGGAGTACAATAAAATAGTGCAAATCCTCTATTAAAAATGATTCTCCATAAACATGAGAGGCAATAAAACAAAAGTGATTCTATAGTATTTTATTACAAAGAAAATAGTATTTTATTACTTGATAGGATCACTTTTAGGTGAGGGAAAATTCAAACTAGAACTCAAATATGAGTATAAATAGACATGCTTTTAGTCACGACCTACAAAAGCCATTCTAAGAGACATTGAGCTACATCAATCAGCATATATTGAGCTCCCTGCATGTATGCGCAGTCTACTACACTTCCCTTGTATCATATCCTCATTAGCATATACATTTCAATATGTTTCTTCAAGTACATCTCTGTCTACAATCTGTGGCTATATCTTCATCATTATGGTGATCTTGTGGAATTGATTTCTCTACGTGTACTCAATCTTTTGCATGCACAAAATTGAGTTAGTTGGATTGAAGTGTCTACTACTTGCTTAGAAATTTTTATCACATTCGGTGTTTAGTTAAACTTGAGATATGAATCATAGAAGATGACTATATCTGCACATCTTCTAGATCCTAAAATATTGGGATGATCCACGTGCTATATTACAATCATTTCTTGATGTATGGTATGGTTAAATTGATCAAAATATTTTACTTTACTTAGCTATATACTCCGATTAGAATTTTGGAAAAGTTGAGCACTTTTAATTCCCAAAATAGAAGGTTTTTTCACATTTATAGTACATACGAGTTATGTGTTTTGATGTAAACTTTTGATGGAAACTTCACATCCCTTATTTTGGGCACTCTTGGAGCTGTTAGGCCTTCCTCATCCTCTTGTAGGTCTACCAGTATTTGAACGTCTTTATCCATTCTTTTCTTCTTGTGATGTCTTTTGAGATTGGTTGACTCCCTGATATTCCTTCATTGAATGCTTATCTCTTGCACTACTGGAAAGTTCAGAAGCATTGTTGACCTCTTACAAGCATTCACCAATGAATATATGCCCACTAACATTAAACATTATACTCTCAAAGATATTCTCCATTTCATGCAAAGCCTTGCTAAGTCAATGAGGAAAATAACGAAAGGATTTATAAATTGTATGGAACATAGTCATCAAATCCCTTCTAATGAGAAGAAAACAACATTGTTTCTCAATAGATTAGGCAATGCGAACCTATGAGCAAGCATCTTTTTGCGTGAAGCTTGATTCCATGGCAGATTCCATAAGGAAATGCATTTAAATAGTTGAGAGGACCCGAGTGAAATCCAAAGATAAGGAGAATCCACAAGCACGATCCACATTAGGAAACCCACCTAAAGAGAAACATGGAGACATGATTGTTAACACCTATAAATCATAAAAAAAAGCTTAAAAGTTTGAAGACTTGATTGAATATATTGGAACTATCAACAAGCACCACCTCCTTCAACTTCTCTAGAGGAATTTCCTAGTGAATATGTATCTCCAAATCTTTATCGAAGAGGCTTAAGTGTTCTCAAATCTGTTGCACTACCTGTCCTAGGGAGTCAGCAAGTGGGATATTTGGAGCAAGACTTAGAGCCATAAAATTCAAATCCTTATGCTCCAATATAGCGTTTAGTAGAACAAGCCTGCAATAGGAATATTAGCTCTAAAAACCGAGGAGATATGCTAATCAGTAGAGTACACAAAGCATAGTGTCCGTAGGGAATCATATGGTAACATCTGAATCCTCGTTTACAATGGCACATAACATAGAAAGAATAGCTTCATCACCCACTACATACAACTACCCTCAGTGTCTCAAGTGCATGATAAATCATCTCCTCAATGACTATCCGTACCACTGAAAAGGAGCTCGATAGAAAAATCATGTGAGTCTAAGCACCTCTACTTCTACTCTAGTGAGCATGAAAAAGAAGAGTCATACAAACCAATCCTAGAGGCTCAAGTAAAATGGCAAGTGACTCAAGTAAACATAGAGAAGCTTTGAAAAGCTCAACCATCTCATCATTTGTGTTGAAGTCAGGATGCTATGCTGATTGTTGAATCCCTTGTTGACTTGAGGATTGCCCAAAAATCTCCGCACCAATATCGAAAGCTATTCAAGCCTTCTAAGTGAGACTTGTGAGCTAGTGAGAAAGATAAATGTGCATGGTCACCTTTTCCATCGTCCTTGTCGCCTTCACTTTCACCTACTATGGACGTGTAGAGGACAAAGCAGAACGATTAAGAATTGTATTCCTCATCCTCTTGTAGGTCTACCACAATGTGAACTTCTTTATCCATTTGAGGACACCCGCCTAAAGAGAAACATGGAGACATGGTTGTTAACACCTATAAGTCATAACAAAATGCTTCAAACATTTGAAGAGTTGTTTGAATATATTGGAACTATCAACGAACACCACCTCCTTAAACTTCTCTAGAGGAATTTCCTAGTAATATGTATCTCCAAATCTTTATAGGAGAGGCTTAAGTGTTCCTAGATATGTTGCACCACCTGTCCTAGGGACTCAGCAAGTGGCGTATTTGGAGCGAGACTTAGAGCCATAAAATTCAAATCCTTATGTTCCACAAGATATGTTGGTAGACCAAGCCTAGAATCCGCTAAGAGTATCTCATCGGATACGATCTAGACAACCCATGCATGCTCAAGGAATTGAAGAGATCAACATAAGGCAAACCCTACAATAGGAATATTATTTCTAAATACTTACGAGGTATGCTAATGAGCGAAGTACGCAAAGCATGGTGTCCAAAAGGAATCATCTGGTGACATCTCAATCCTCATTTACAATGGCACATAACATAGAAAGAATAGCTTCATCACCCACAACATAGAACTACCCTCACTGTCTCAAAATATTGATAAATCATCTCCTCAATGACTATGTGTACCACTCAAAAGGAGCTCGATAGAACAATCATGTGAGTCTAAGCACCTCTACTTCTCTGTGGTGAGCATGAAAAAGAACAGTGACACAAACCAATCCTAGAGGCTCAAGTAAAAAGGCAAGTGACTCAAGTAAACATATAAGACAAGCTTTGCAAAGCTCAACCGGCTCATCTAGAGCCACCTGATAAACCTAAAGCATTTCTGTCAGTGGTGTTGAAGTCAGGATGCTATGCTAATTGTTGAATCCCTTGTTGACTCGACGATTGCCCAAAAATCTCCGCACCAATATCGATGGCTATTCAAGCATACTAAGTGAGACTTGTGAGCTAGTGAGAAAGATAAATGGGCATGACACCGTTTCCAACGTCCTTGTCACCTCCACTTTCACCTACAATCGACCTACTATGGACGTGTAGAGGACAGAGCACAACGATTAAGAATTGTATTTCTATAAGTTTTTAAAATAAAATAGCGCAAATCCTCTATGAAAAACGAATCTCCATAAACATGAGAGACAATAAAACAAAAGTGATCTATAGTAGTTTATTACAAAAACAAAAATAGTATTCAACATGAGGTCCACGAACTTTCTACATATCTCTGCACTTAGATATTCAGCATGAACTTTCGAATCTCTATCGAGAATATATCCAGGATGGTGGTAGATTCACAATAATGTACAATATTTCATCTCATAATCCATTTTCATTTTCTATTCCTCCACCTATGAAAGCAATACACAAAACATATTTGTATGTCTCCATGGTGGAAGAAGTATCATGAAGCTTTGTTAATAACTAGAGTTTGCTTTTACGCTTCGAGGAAGAGCTGCATGGTTTCTGTCACATGACAAGGGTACACTAGCTTATGTTGTATGGGAATTTTTCAAAATCATAGTTGCCCCCATTGTTGGACATGTGAATGGAGGTAGGAACTCCAACTCATAAAAGACAACGGCGTCAACAACATGGAGGCCGAGCATGAAAAGGAAGATGTGAATTTGAATGATACAGAGACAAATGAACTATACATGTGAGAAGTTAGGACACTTATATTCCAATCAGCATTTCACAGATTGCTAACGTACTCCAAAATAAACGACGCTGACACTTTAATAGACTCCAAAATCTGAGTGTCAGGCATTATAGTTGAGGGCCTAAACTGAACCTTGCAGTACAACTAAAGAGAATAAACAAAATGGGGATTTGTCTCATACATAAAAATAGAACACCAGGAAACAATGCCTGCTGCAAAGACAATGTTAGAAAGAGTCACACAGACGACAGACTAATCATCCTGCTGAGTTTAGACCAACAAATATAGTTGAGAAATGGAGCATTTTGCAAAATTAATCTCCAAAATGTAACTACATCAATGTTTCATATCAGAGTCTCAAGTACAGCTTGAATTCCATACCCGACTCTCAAGTAGGTAAACTAAATGTTACGAAAAGGCGTGTCAACTAAGAAGACGTAATTGTGTGGCGAAGACAAACGACAACAGCAGCAACAGAAGAAACGGCTCAGGTAGAGATGATGGGCGGATGATGTCTCCTGTGATCAACAAAGCCAGGAGAGGGGCCCGACGGAGGCACACGGACGTTACGAGGACGAATCGATGTGCTCAATCCGGCGGTGTCGGTAAAACTGAATTCAGCCCCGTTATGAACCTCCTCCATTGACGACGGTGTGCGTTGCGGGTGGATTGGCGCAGGGGGATAGTCAGGGAATTCGTCCGATGAAGGGCCGGATGGTGGAACAGGCGATCGTCTCTGGGGCTGCTGGTATGTCGTCCGCGAGATCAGTGAAAGAAGGAGCAGATGGTGGGATGGGAATCTGCGGTGCAAGATTTAACTGACCAGGGAGAACATTCCGTTCTTCATCTCCGTTCTGAATCCTTGTGGATCCAGGAGGGTTGTTCACGACGTCTACAGTTTCTTGGACATTATTTCTTTCATCGCCAAGTTGCTGCTGGGCGTCGGGCAAAGAGCGCGCTCCAAAAACAGTTCCTGCATGCACTTTTCTGATTTGGGTAAGCGCGGACGCCAGACGAGATCATATAATTAATGAAGAATAATGAAAGCACAGAAAGGAAAAGGAAGGGATGCCGCAGGCGGAGGAAGTGGAAGATCGAGCGAGAGAGAGAGAGAGAGAGCGAGAGAGAGACAGAGAGAAGGTTCGAGAACTAACGCATACACTATGAGAGAGAGAGTGTGTGTGTGTTTTCGAGAACTAACGCACACACTATGAGAGAGCGAGAGAATCGTCGAAAACTAACGTACACACTGTGTGTGTGTGTGAGAGAGAGAGAATCGTCGAAAACTAACGCACACACCGTGTGTGTGAGAGAGAGAGAATCGTCGAAAACTAACGCAGAGAGAGAGAGAGAGTGTCAAGGTTGCCAAACGAAGGAAGGAACGAAACTCACCAGTGATTAGAAGAAGCAGCGCCAAAGTGAGGTTAGTACCAGATGTGAAGGAAATCATTTTCCTTTCTGCAGACATGAGCTATAGACGTAGCTGACGCGAAGGACAACCATTCTACATAGAATCTCGAAGCATAAATAAGATCTTATATAGGTCCGTCGGCTCAGAAGAACTCGACAAGTCTCGACTCCCCTTGCGTAACAACAATTTTACATTTGAAGTAGAAATATTATATATAGAACCTAAAATAGGCGTTCCTTGGACGAAGGATTCGACCATTGATTCAAGTTAATTGATTCAACCATCTTCTGAGTTATACTTGATAGCTCTTGACATGCATATACGGTACACGAAAAGCATCAGCAAGCTAATTGTTTCCCTCACAAACAAATAATTGCCATCCATAAAGATGTGCTAGAGTATACCTAGCCATTTTCCAAGCCCAAACCCAAACATATAGATTCTACTTGGACTTGAACTTATGGCACAAAAGGTGTCGCCCTGAGTTCTCAAATGGATGGATGATTGAATGTTATTCTTCAAGGACTTGAGATTCATTCTAAAGAATCAAACAAGCTAAGCAAATGATTCATCTTCGAATCTTTTGCGATGCTAAAAGGATATTTGAAACAAATTCTTAAACTTTCAAACAATATGGAGAAGCTTTACTGATTCAATTGTATTCATTTCCCATTCCACTATGAAAGTTTGACTTGAACTTTCATTTATGTGATATTGATTCCTGTTCTTGAGTTTCATACAAGACTCATTATTATTGGACAATCTTTTAGATGTTACTAGAGTACAATCCTCATCCTCTCTTCAGTCAACCACTATGCGATCTTCTCCATCCGTATTGTTTTCCATTATCGTTATTCCTTCCAATGCCCTAGCTTCATCCAAAATTCTCACTTTGCATGTTAATGGAAAACTTAGAATATGGATTCCTGATAGTACATTGATTACTTTACATCCTTTGATCAAAGTCTCTCTAAGAATATAATACCCTTTAAATTCCAAAAGTAAGGGAAGAAGAAAATCAATACCATTGGAGCAATAACATATGGATTCATTACTTGTGTGATTCCATGATGTGTGTTGAAAACTTATGGGACGAAGATATCCCACACAAGCATCTATAACTTGAGGTCTTAATATAATAGATGAGACAATATAATTCCTCTATTTCATAGAGCATACTTTTGGTATAAATTAGGAAACGTTTTAGAGTCGCCCTAATGTATTTATGAGTAGTTACTCCACTTCCCTTGTATCAGGTTCTCATTATCATATACATCTCGATATGTTTCTTCAAGTACATCTCTCTCTAGTATTTTTTACTACATCTCATCATTATGGTGATCTTGTGGAATCGCTTTCTCTATGCCTACTCAAGCATTTGCTATGCACAAACTTAGGCTAGTTAGATTGAAGTTTCTACTAATTTCTTATAAATTTTCATCACATTTGGTTTAGTTGAACTTGAGATATGAATCATAAAAGGTGACTTTGTCTGCACTTCTTCTAGATCCTAAAATATCGAGATTACCCACCTTGATATGTTAGAATCATTTCTTTGATGTATGGTATGGCTAAATTGATGAAAATAACTTTCCTTAGTAAGATATACACTCCAATTAGATTTTTACAAAAGTTCTCTAGTCAATTCATACCAGGTTGTGAGCTCTAAGCAAATTATTGAGCACTTTTGATTCCCAAAATAGAAGGTTTCTTCATACTTTTAGTCCATGCAACTAATTTGTCTTGATGCAAACTTTTGTTGGAAACTTCACATCCCTTATTTTGGGCACTCTTGGAGCTTTTATTTCATCTAGGTCTTCCTCATCCTCTTGTAAGTCTACCACTATGTGAACTTTATCCATTTTTTTCTTCTTGTGAGTTCTTTTGAGATTGGCTGACTCCTTCATATTCTTTCATTGAATGCTTATCTCTTTCACTACTAGAAAGTTCAAAACCATTGTTTACCTCTTGCAAGCATTCACCGTTGAATATATGCCCACTAACATTAAGCATGATACTCTCAAAGATATTCTACGTTTCATGCAAAGCGTTGGTAAGTGAATGAGGGAAATAGAGGAAGCATTTAGCCATTGCATGGAACATAGTTGTCAAATTCCTTCTATTGAGAAGCAAACAACATTGTTTTTCAATAGACTAGACAATCCCAACCTATGAGCAAGCATCTTTTGCATGAAGCTTGATTCAATGGCAGAATCCATAAGGAAATGCATTTGAATAGATGAGAGGACTCGAGTGAAACCCAAAGATAAGGAGAAGCCAGAACGATGATCCACATTAGGAAACCCACTTCAAGAGGAACATGGAGACATGATTGTTAACACCTATAACTCATAAAAAAAAATGCTTCAAATGTTTGAAGAGGTGATATATTGGAACTATCAACAGCATCACCTCCTTCAACTTCTCTAGAGGAATTTCCTAGTGAATATGTATCTCCAAATCTTTATAGGATAGGCTTAAGTGTTCCTAGATATGTTGCACTACCTTCCCTATTGACTCAACAAGTAGGGTATTTGGAGCAAGACGCAAAGCCATCAAATTCAAATCCTTATGTTCCACAATCTCTTTTAGTAGAACAAGCCTACAATCCGTTGAGAGCATCTGATCGAATACAATCTAGACAACCCATGCATGGTCAAGGAATTGTAGAGATCAATATGAGGCAAATGCTACAATAGCAATATTATTTCTAAATAGAACCACGTATACCCTAGAGCAAAATGGAGTAGCAAAGCTAAGAAATAGAACCATAGTAGAGGCTGAAAGGTCAATGCTAAATGAGAAGAAGTTTCCGAATTGGTTATGGGCAGAGGTTGTATCCACGGCCCCTATCTAATCAATAAAATCCCATCAAAAACATTAGATGGGATTAAACCATATGAAGGATGGATTGGAAGAAGACCTAGCCTTGACCATTTCAGGATCTTTGGGTGAAGAGCACATGCACATATACCTTAACGAATCATAGGCAAACTAGATCCAAATGCAAATAAATGTATATTTTTTGGCTATGACAGTAATAGAAAATGTTTTAGGTTATAAAACCCAATAAATAAAGGTTTTATTGTAAGTAAAGGTGTATTTGATGAAAACAACTCTTGGTTTTAAGATGATTGTAGGAAAATCAAACTTCCTTATAATCTACAGAAAGACTTTACAACATTGTCAAAAGAGAATGAGCTTACAGTTGAAGCATCAAGTGATTTTGAAGATGACCACAAGACTCCAAGAAGAGAAATTAACTCTTGGAGCTCTAAAGGCAAAGCCAAAGCATGTGAGTCTAAACACCTCTACTTCTACTGAGGTGAGCATGAAAAAGAACAGTGACACAAACCAATCCTAGAGGCTCAAGTAAAAAGGAAAGTGACTCGAGTAAAGATATAAGACAAGCTTTGAAAAGCTCAACCAGCTCATCTCGAGCCACCTGATAAACCTGAAGCATTTCTATCAGTGGTGTTGAAGTCAAGATGCTATGCTGATTGTTGAATCCCTTGTTTACTCGAAGATTGCCCAAAATCTCCGCACCAATATCGATGGCTATTCAATCCTACTTAGTGAGACTTGTGAGCTACTGAGAAAGATAAATGGGCATGGCACGGTTTCCATCGTCCTTGTCACCTTCACTTTCACCTACAATCGCCCTACTACAGACGTGTAGAGGACAGAGCACAACGATTAAGAATTGTATTTCTATAAGTTTTTAAAATAAAATAGCGCAAATCCTCTATTAAAGACGAATCTCCATAAACATGAGAGACAATAAAACAAAAGTGATTCTATAGTAGTTTATTACAAAAACAAAAATAGTATTCAACATGAGGTCCACGAACTTTCTACATATCTCTGCACTTAAATATTCAGCATGAACTTTCGAATCTCTATGCAGAATATATCCAGGATAGTGGTAGATTCACAATAATGTACAATATTTCATGTCATAATCCATTTTCATTTTCTATTCCTCCACCTATGAAAGCAATACACAAAACATATTTGTATGTCTCCATGGTGGAAGAAGTATCATGAAGCTTTGTTAATAACTAGAGTTTGCTTTTATGCTTCGAGGAAGAGCTGCATGGTTTCTGTCACATGACAAGGGTACACTAGCTTATGTTGTATGGGAATTTTTCAAAATCATAGATGCCCCCATTGTTGGACATGTGAATGGAGGTAGGAACTCCAACTCATAAAAGACAACGGCGTCAACAACATGGAGGCCGAGCATGAAAAGGAAGATGTGAATTTGAATGATACAGAGACAAATGAACTATACATGTGAGAAGTTAGGACACTTATATTCCAATGAGCATTTCACAGATTGCTAACGTACTCCAAAATAATCGACGCTGACACTTAAATAGACTCCAAAATCTGAGTGTCAGGCATTATAGTTGAGGGCCTAAACTGAACCTTGCAGTACAACTAAAGAGAATAAACAAAATGGGGATTTGTCTCATACATAAAAATAGAACACAAGGAAACAATGCCTGCTGCAAAGACAATGTTAGAAAGAGTCACACAGACGACAGACTAATCATCCTGCTCAGTTTAGACCAACAAATATATTTGAGAAATGGAGCATTTTGCAAAATTAATTTCCAAAATGTAACTACATCAATGTTTCATATCAGAGTCTCAAGTACAGCTTGAATTCCATACGAAAAAGCGTGTCAACTAAGAAGACGTAATTGTGTGGCGAAGACAAACTACAACAGCAGCAACAGAAGAAACGGCAAGGCGATCAGTTAGAGATGATGGGCGGATGATGTCTCCTGTGATCAACAAAGCCAGGAGATGGATCATCAGACGCGCCGTGAGAGGGGCCCGACGGAGGCACACGGACGTTACGAGGACGAATCGATGTGCTTAATTCCATACGAAAAGGCATGTCAACTAAGAAAACGTAATTGTGTGGCGAAGACAAACTACAACAGCAGCAACAGAAGAAACGGCAAGGCGATCAGTGAGGGATGATGGGCGGATGATGTCTCCTCTGATCAACAAAGCCAGGAGATGGATCATCAGACGCGCCGTGAGAGGAGCCCGACGGAGGCACACGGACGTTACGAGGACGAATCGATGTGCTTAATTCCGCGGTGTTGGTAACACTGAATTCAGCCCCGTTATGAACCTCCTCCATTGACGACGGTGTGCGTTGCGGGTGGATTGGCGCAAGGGGGATAGTCAGGGAATTCGTCCGATGAAGGGCCGGATGGTGGAACAGGCGATCGTCTGTGGGGTATATTACGGTGGAAAGAGCTCTTGGCTGCTGGTATGTAGTCCGAGAGATCAGTGATAGAAGGAGCAGATGGTGGGATGGGAATCCGCGGTGCAAGATTTAACTGACCAGGGAGAACATTCCGTTCTTCATCTCCGTTCTGAATCCTTGTCGATCCACGAGGGTTGTTCACGACGTCTACAGTTTCTTGGACATTATTTCTTTCATCGCCAAGTTGCTGCTGGGCGTCGGGCAAAGAGCGCGCTCCAAAAACAGTTCCTGCATGCACTTTTCTGATTTCCGTAAGCGCGGACGCCAGACGAGATCATATAATTACTGAAGAATAATGAAAGCACAGAAAGGAAAAGGAAGGGATGACGCAGGCGGAGGAAGTGGAAGATCGAGCGAGAGAGAGACAGAGAGAGAGCGAGAGAGAGACAGAGAGAAGGTTCGAGAACTAACGCATACACTATGAGAGAGAGAGAGTGTGTGTGTTTTCGAGAACTAACGCACACACTATGAGAGAGCGAGAGAATCGTCGAAAACTAACGCACAAACTGTGTGTGTGTGATAGAGAGAGAATCGTCGAAAACTCACCAGTGGTTAGAAGAAGCAGCGCCAAAGTGAGGCTAGTACCAGATGTGAGGGAAATCATTTTCCTCTCTGCAGACATGAGCTAAAGACGTAGCTGACGCGAAGGACAACCATTCTACATACAATCTCGAAGCATAAATAAGATCTTATAGGTCCGTCGGCTCAGAAGAACTCGACAAGTCTCGACTCCCCTTGCGTAACAACAATTTTACATTTGAAGTAGAAATATTATATATAGAACCTAAAATAGGCGTTCCTTGGACGAAGGTTTCAACAATTGATTCAAGTTAATTGATTCAACCATCTTCTGAGTTATAGTTGATAGCTCTTGACATGCATATACGGTACACGAAAAGCATCAGCAAGCTAATTGTTTCCCTCACAAACAAATAATTGCCATCCATAAAGATGTGCTAGAGTATACCTAGCCATTTTCCAAGCCCAAACCCAAACATATAGATTCTACTTGGACTTGAACTTATGGCACAAGAGGTGTCGCCCTAAGTTCAAATGGATGGATGATTGAATGTTATTCTTCAAGGACTTGACATTCATTCTAAAGAATCAAACAACCTAAGCAAATGATTCATCTTCGAATCTTCTGCGATGCTAAAAGTATATTTGAAACAAATTCTTAGACTTTCAAACAATATCGAGAAGCGTTACTGATTCAATTGTATTCATTTCTCATTCCACTATGAAAGTTTGACTTGAACTTTCATTGATGTGATATTGATTCGTGTTCTTGAGTTTCATACAAGACTCATTATTATTGGACAATCTTTTAGATGTTACTAGAGTACAATCCTCATCCTCTCTTCAGTCAACCACTATGGGATCTTTCTCATCCGTATTGTTTTCCATTATCCTTATTCCTTCCAATGCCCTAGCTTCGTCCAAAATTCTCTTTTTGCATGTTAATGGAAAACTTAGAATATGGATTCCTGATAGTACATTGATTACTTTACATCCTTTGATCAAAGTCTCTCTAAGAATATAATACCCTTTAAATTCCAAAACGGATGATGAGATGAAATATTTTATATTATCATGAGTCTACCACCATCATGGGATTTCACAGAGATTGAGAACCATCTACCTATTAGAAAGCTTCAATACAATGAGTTCTATGGTGCACATTTAAGTGGAGAAATATGTAGAAAGTTCATGGACCTCACACATAGTCGAGATGCCATTCCATGAATTTGAGCTCATCTTTTGGGCCCTTTAAGATATAACATGTTTCATCATGTCTAATGCTATTTTCCTATTAAAAAATTAAAGAATGGATTTTATTTTATTGTTTCTTATGTTTGGTGTGATTCTTTTCCAATAAAGCATGTTCATTATTTTATTGAATTCTTGATCCCTATAGAAATGTAGAAATACATTTCTCAATCATTGTGGTCATACCCTATACATATTCAAAACCTAGTTGAAAGCCGTTCCACTACCCCACAATCGTTTCAATCAATAAGTAATGAAAAGTTTCCCTCCAACGTTTCTCCATAGTAAAAAATCGCCAACTAGCCGAGTTCATGTCACCTCTAGCTTCTCAAAGTCAGATGGTCATATGTGGCCAGAAAAGGGAGAGGCTTAGCAACTAGTTTAAGGAACTTAGGCTAAGCTAATTACAATGGTGTAGTTTATGGCATGATTGATAAAAAAAAAGGGTTTATATTGACCTACATAACATAGGCAAGAATCCATCATGGTTACATGGATAGGTACAATTTCCTTTCGAGAGGATCTCACACCTTCCCTTGCTCTTTCTCTCGAGAGGCCTTGTGTGCTTTCCCTCCATGGGCTGGTTGGGTTAACTTTGATGTGACTTAATCCAAGCTTCTTCGGTTTTTCTCCTTTCTGATCTTCTCAAGGGATTGTGAATGATCCATCTTTTGTCTCTACACGTTTTTCTTCTTTTCTACTTGAGTCTAGAAGCTCCCCAAATTACACCACTAGTCCTAGGCAAGTGCACATGTGTTTTCTTTGCTTCTTGGTTTCTCTAAGCAACATTAATCATGTGCAAGGGATAGGAGTTACCTTGAGTGGTGGTGGATATAATTTCCTTCAACCAATCTTTGGTGTAATGTTCCTTTGGAACTACAAAAGGTGCATTCATAAATCTATCAATGTGATGTTCCCGAAAGAAAAAGAGAAAGAAGGAATAGCTTGTATGAGCAATTCTTATACAAGCATTGTTGAAGAGGACACAAGCAAAAATCAATACAAGAGCTTGTTAAATCAATTTTCAAAATACGTAACAAATAAACTTTCACCTTTTTGTTGAAACGCATTTTTTTAACCACCTCCTTCTTTTGGGGATGCACCTATGGCAAGCATAGAATTGAAGGAATGAGTGAAGATAGATGGTTTCCCGTGGGCTCTTTCTATCCTTGCATTATTTTTCTTTACTCTCAATAAGCAAAGGGAAACTCCTTGCTTAATAGGTCTCCCTTGCCATCTTTCACCTCAAGTTTAGGTTGTCGTATCTTATTGCATAGTCAAGCAGTGCTAGCACTTTCTAACTTTGAGTTGCGATAGCTACTTCTACTTTCCTACTCGTCTATTTGTATTCATTTTACATCCATTGGATAGACAATAAAGTTTTCTTAACTTTATTTGACTCTTAGTTAATTCACTCGGTGATTTTTTAGTAATTTTTGAAAGAGGATGTATATGATACTATTCAGTGTAGATGATGTAGTTTTCTACGAAGTTTGAAAAGACACGGTGCATGGAATGATTTAGTGTACACAATGATCAAGTTGAATAGTATTTAATGGAGGCATGTTTTGCCCAATCTAGGGCATGACTTTATTGAGATAATTTGTGCAAAATATGTTTAAAATCTTAGTTTGTAGAGGTAGATATTGTTTCCTTTTCTTTATAAAACTTAATGGTGAGGTAGCAATTGGGTATTTGGGGTGCTTCTTACCCACTTTTTTAATGTTATTTGGGATAAAAAAATCTCCAATTTGTTGCAATAAAAATTAATTATTGAGGATCCAGTAATAAAATATTCTTCTCATGCAAAAGTTGAACTTCAAACCTTGTTAAAAAAAAAGAACTCTTATGATTTTCAAAAATCATTATATCACTCCAAAACTGGTTACGTAGAGACATTGAGCTACATGAATCAACATACATTGAGCTCCCTGCATGTATAAGTAGTCTACTATACTTCGCTTGTATCATATTCTTATTTGCATATATATTTTGATACTTTTCTTCAAGTACATCTCTACCTATAATTTTTTGCTACATCTTCATCATTATAGTGATCTTCTGGAATTGATTTTTCTGCATGTGCTTAATCATTGGCATGCATGAAATTGGGTTAGTTAGATTGAGGTGTCTACTACTTGCTTATACATTTTTATCACGTTTGGTTTAGTTAAACTTGAGATATGAATCATAGAAGATGACTATATCTACACATCTTCTAGATCCTTAAATATCAGGATGATCCCCCTAATATATTACAATCATTTCTTGATGTATGGTATGGCTAAATTGATCAAAATAACTTTCTTTGCTTAGCTATATAATCCAATTAGAACTTTGCAAAAGCTCTCTGGTCAATTCATACCAGGTCGCGAGCTCTTAGCAAATTATTGAGCACTTTTGATTCCCAAAAAAGAAGGTTTTTTCAAATTTTTAGAACATGCAAGTTATGTGTTTTAATGCAAACTTTTGTTGGAAACTTCACAGAGGCCTCCATGACTAGAATCTAGTACTTCTTCTACTCAAGGGTCGTTCTTCCTTAGGGAAGTCTACCCTATAACATTTCTATGTGCAAGTACACTAATTGATAGTAAATACATAGTTAAGATACTCAGTTGACAAAAATAGCCGATGCACATATATGAGAAAAAATCCAGCTTCATAACACACCAAATGGTCATCACGAGCTACAAATACCAATGAGCAATATAGTGGGATAGCATGCCATTCAAGAGGAAAGAAGAAATCAACACATCAACACAAGAGATACTGATCGACACAAGGAATGGTATAACAGTGAAGAACTCTTTGCAAGAGAAGTGCCACAGAGAGGCAACACACTCCAAGATAAATGCAATGGAAATACAACATATTGGATCCTCAATCACTCTATAATACCAATAAACAAATCCACTGGGAGGCCAACACTCTCTATAATCATCACAAAGTGACCTCAACAACAGTGTGCACAAATAGCAACAGAATGAAGAGCGGCCAAGCAATAGCTTCAACTAGCAACAACAGTACTAGAGAGATATTACAATGATTAGATGATATGTCTTTGTGATGATTGATACATCCCCAAAAAAGTTCCGAATCTCTATTTATATAGAATCCAGAGAGGCCAAGGGTGGCCTTGCTGAGTCCCAACCTTAACTGTCATAGGTGCCAAAGTGGAGGAGGAATGGGCTAATTATGGCTCTGCTAGCCAACTTCATTTAGGCCTCCAATCAAAGATAGTCACCTTGATGAGGTGCTCTTATGTTAAGGTTGCCCTTCTTTCTATGCATGAAATAAGGGAGCCATCCATGTGTGGTATGTTGAAGATTTTTAGGTACCACAATACTCAACGATGAGGAGCATACATGGCAGGGGGCCAAAGATGAGCTCACAATAAAAAATTAGATGCCCAAACATCATCTCGTAGCCAAATCAAGGTCTGAGTTGATGAATTGGTAGGTGCCTAATTTGCAAGATGGAGTTAAGGAATTAGTAGGCGCCCAAGTTGCACAATGTGAAGGTGGGTCGCGCAAATAAGTGGTGCCAAAAAGATGCCTAATTGGCATCGCCCAAAAGACTTGAAGTCGCTTAATTTGTGATATGAGGAGGTCACTTGATAATTTGTGTTCCCATCAAGGGTGTCACCCATGTTTGCAATGAGTGTTCCCATCAAGGGCATCGCCCATGTTTGCAATAAGTGTTCCATCAAGGGCATCGCCCAAAAAGTTAATTGTATACATACATCTTCCCACAACAAGGCATCACCCGCGTCGACCTTTGTTAAGAATGGATTCATTTCCTACCTAAAATCAAGACGACCATCCTCCATGCTTTAGGATTGAGTAACACATAAGTATTAAATATTGAGAATAGAGGTTCATATGGGTGAACTTTGAAAGAGGGTCATATGGGCTTCCATAACTTTCCAAATTGGCCTTCAATGAAAGTGAGCATTTACAATATGATCTATGGAAAACTTCCCACCATTGGTTTTATTGCATTATTTTCTTGGGCTATTCAACAAGAACTTTTGAGGTTTTCAATCGGTCGTCCTTCTTTTGGTACTTCTTCAAATATTCCTCAGAAAGAGTAATAGAATTGGAATAAAGTCGTCATAATTACACTCACATAGCATCATCCTTCATTTGGTACTTCTTCAAATATTCCTCAGAAAGAGTCACAAAATTGGAATAAATTCATCATAATTAATAGTAAGAAAAAAGACAAGATATGTGATTACATAAATAAAGTCACCCCATAGCATCTTCCACACTGAGCAATGTGGAATTGCCGCCACCCGCATGTCCCATTTCCTTGAAAGTGAATAGATCGTCCTTTAGAGAGTGTTCCTCTAAAAGTTTCCAAGAGGAGCATTCGAAACAATGCACCAATGACTCCAAAAACTCATTCCATGATCAAAGAAAATTACAAGAGGTCAACCACTACATAGCTTCATTATACTAGAGAGTATATATTCTTATTTTCTAAGAAGGATCTTATGATCTATTGCACTAAAGACCCCCACATCAAGTCTTTGCACCATCTCGGTGCAACTCCTCCTTTATTTGCTTATTCCAACAAACAAAATGAACTCTAAAAAATGAAATGAACAGGACTATGGTATGTATAGTGAGTGAATTTGTTCCTGCTTGATTCAAATAGAATTAGACTCCACCCTAGAAGTGAAATCCAAGAGCTTCTTGTCCACCTCCCATTCTTCTAGATGTAAAGATCCACAAAACATTTCTTCTTTTTCCCTTGCTTACCATAAAGCCTTTCTCCTGCAAGTAAGTGCCAAGTCTACGATTCCAAGTTCTAGGAGCTTGCTTAAAGCCATACAAGGCTTTCCTTGACTTGCATACATATTTTGGATATGATTGATCTTATAAATGAGAAGGTTGAGCATAATACACCTCTAAAATCCAACCATTTAGAAATTCATTTTTAACATCCATTTGATAGATATTCCAATTCTTGCAAGATGCTACACCCATAAGTACTCTAACTGTGGGCATTTCCGCCATAGGTGAGAATGTCTCTTCATACTGAATGCCTTGGGTTTGTGAATATCCCTTGGCTACAAGACTTGCTTTGTACCTCTTAATTGAGCCATCAAAATTCTTCTTTTCCTTGTAGATCCAGCTTGTGCCAATGACCTTCTACTATGCTTCTATTTCTTCTCTTTGCTACTCCATTTTGCTCTAGGGTATACTTGGTTGTATTTAGAAATAATATTGCTATTGTAGGGTTTGCCTCATATGGATCTCTACAATTCCTTGAGCATGCATAGGTTGTCTAGATCGTATCCGATGAGATGCTCTTAGCAGATTGTAGGCTTGGTCTAGGAAAAGAGATTGTGGAACATAAGGATTTGAATTTGATAGCTCTAAGTCTTGCTCCAAATTACCTACTTGTTGAGTCCCTAGGGAAAGTAGTGCAAGAGATCTAGGAACAATTAAGCCTTTCCTATAAGAATTTGGAGATACATATTCACTAGGAAATTCCTCTAGAGAAGTTGAAGGAGGTGGTGCTTGTTGATAGTTCCAATATATTCAATCATTTCTTCAAATGTTTGAAGCATTTTTTTTTATGAGTTATAGGTATTCACAATCATGTCTCCATGTTCCCCTTTAGATGGGTGTCCTAATGTGGATCGTGGTTGTGGATTCTCCTTATCTTTGGGTTCACTCAAGTCCTCTCATCTATTTAAATGCATTTCCTTATGGAATCTACCAATGAATCAAGCTTCATGCTAAAGATGCTTGCTCATAGGTTGGAATTGCCTAGTCAATTGAGAGTTGTTTGCTTCTCATTAGAAGAGATTTGACGACTTACATGCAATGTCTAAATCCTTCTCCTGTTTCCCTCATTGAATTAGCAAGGCTTTGCATGAAATGTACAATCTCTTTGAGAGTATGATGCTCAATGTTAGTGGGCATATATTCATTGGTGAAAGCTCGCAAGAGGTCAACAATGCTTCTGAACTTTCGAGTAGTGCAAGAGATAACCATTTAATGAAAGAATATGAAGGAATCAACCAATCTAAAAACAAATCACAAGAAAAAATAAATTGATAAAGAAATTGGATGATAAAGCAGTAAATGTATTTTTGTTGGGTACAATTCTGAAAGCAAAGGCTATCCTCTGTATTATCCACAAACTAAACACATGTTCTTTATTGGTGATGTTTTTTTTCTGGAAGATGCTATCTAGTCTTTACTTTCATGTACGATGGAGAGATCTGTTAGCTCCAAAGACTTGTATGATACTTTGTTGTCTCTTTTTAATCTCTCATAGTGCCTCTTTTGCATCAAATTCTATGCTATGGCTGCCTCTACTCTATTTAATGAGACTGAGCATGTTTCGTTTGATGAAGCACAAAATTCTAAACATTGGATGGCTATAATGCAATCTGAATATGATGCTATTATGAAAAATGGTACTTGGCCTTTATGTGACTTGCCTCCTAGCAAGAAGGCCATTGGTACTAAGTGGGTATACAAGGTGAAGTGTAAACCTGATCAAAGAGTTGACAGGTATAAGGCTAGGCTTGTTGCAAAGGGTTATGCGTAGTAAAAAGGCATTGATTTTGATGAAAACTTTGCACCTACATGCGGAATGACTATTGTTCATCCCATCTATCCACTTGCAACTCATCATGGTTGGAATGTACATCTGTTGTACATAATAACAACATTTATGAATGGTGACTTGCATGAGGAAGTGTATGTTTTTCAACCCCATTGCTTTGTGCAGAAAGGGCATGAAAACTAGGTGTGCAGGTTAAAGAAGGCATTATATGGTTTCAAGCAAGCACCACATGCTTGATATGAAAAGATACATGCCTATTTGATTGCATATGGTTTTGAGAATAGTCAAACTAAAAGCATGTTATATGTTAAGCTTGCTAATGATGTGCTTCTGATCATTGTTGTGTATGTTGATGACATGTTGCTCACTAGTCCTCATGAGAAGCGTATTACTGATTTCAAGGCTAAGTTGCATGCCTCATTTGAGATGTGTGATTTGGGGCATTTGCATCATTATTCGGGCATTGCGTTTATGCAAGTTGATCGCAGAATAGCTTTGTGTCAAACAAAATATATTGACACATTATTGCATCATTTTGGCCTTGAAGACTTTAGACCTATTGCCACTCCTATGTAGAAAGGTTATGGTTCAGTCTTCATGATGCTGGAGATGCATTTGATGTTGTTCGCTATGACCTGGCTATTGGATGCTTGATTTACATATGCATTACTCAACCAAATATTTAGTTTTCTATCTCACAGATGAGAAGGTTTATGCATTGCCGAGGTGTCAAGCATTGGCATGTGGTTAAACGCATCTTTTGGTACTTGAGTGGTACCCGACTACTTGGATTGTCTTATCCCAAGCGTGGATCACTACCGCCAGATTTGCATGCTTTTCTTTACTATGATTGGGCTCATTTTTATGACACTCATGTGACCACTAGTGGCTTCTGTTTATTCGTTCTAGCTCATGTATATCCTCGCTGAGCAAGAAGCAGCCTACTGTGGACACTTCTAGTTGTGAGGGTGAGTATATGGCAACTTTCACAGTGATTGTTGAGTGTGTGTGGCTCAAATGCCTTGTGGTGGATTTCGCTGTTGGTCGGTCTTCTTCCACCACCATCTTCACTCACAATCAGAGCACATTTGTAGTTGTGAGGAACTTTGTGTTCCATGCTTGCACTAATCACATTGAGTTGCATTATCATTATGTCAAGGATAGATTATTTATTGGACAGAACAGCATGGCATATGTGCCCATGCACGGGAACATTGCAGACCTTTTCATGAAGGCTCTCTGTAGGGAGTGCCAGCTCCTTGTTCACCGCATCACTCGTGACGGGGATTTATTGATATGTTTAGGTAGTGATGTGTGCACACACACACTAGGACTATTTGGGTCCTTTTTTCCCTCTTTAGGATTTTTTTCCCCGGCTTGTATATATGTCTATAGCCCTAACGGGTTACTTATCTTTGTACGTTCTAGTGATAATACATTTAGTTTGTGTGTTGTGCTCCAAGCGTCTTCTTCTTCCTTGTGCTTTTCGCATGCTTTCGTAGATGTCTAACTCCAACATATAGATACATCGATATTGATGCCCCAAATGACATAAAAGTATGAAAAACATCAATTCACATCTTGAGAAGAAATTCAAGATATCATACCGTTGATTTCTCAAGCATTTTTGTGGAATACATTGTGTACATGAAGGATGGATCATACCTATTCCGAAGGAAATACCGACTAGGCATGTTATACAACTTTGGAATGACTCGGAATAAACCACACACATAGCCCATTCGTCACAATGGTAAACTAAGTGTAGGTGAAAGACAACAAATAAAAAATGTAACATTATATAGAAGTATAATTATAATTCTAAAATTATGCGATAATTATAAGAATAGAGTTGTCTTGTGTTGTAGTGGTATTGTCTCAATTCTTAAATACCCCGATAATTGAAAATCTCAATGTAGGAAGAAAATTCCTTATATATATGAAGCATACAATAACTCAAGGGTTGTTATAAGCTTACCATAACTCAAGGATTGTTTGATCCAAGGAAGAGAGAATAAGCAAATCTTGATATTTTTTTTCATGCTTGCATCCAAAGTCATCCGAGAAGGTTGCAAATGTCATGAAAAAAATTGGATGCTACTAGTTTTGCCTGGTTCAATGAGACACTCAACATGCTAGACATTGGATGATGTTATGATACACCAATTCGTATTATTCTTATTTAATAGTACTTCTTCAATTTGTCTTTTTTGATACCTCATAAGGTTTCATACTCAATCATTATATCTTTGGCTTTTTGTTTGCAAAATCTGCAACTAAGGCACCATTATGTGTGTGTGTATATATGTGAGTCTTTTTATATGATAATCATTAGTCTCACGTAGCCAATTTTGGAGTGATATAGAGATTTGTGAAAATCATAAGAGTTCTATTTTTTTCTTAACAAGGTTTGAAGTTCAATTTTTGCATGATAAGAATATTTTATTATTGGATCCTCAATAATTATTCTTATTGCAACAAATTGCAGATTATTTTATCCCGAATAACATTAAAAAAGTGGGTAAGAAGCACCCCAAATACCCAATTTCTACCTCACCATTAAATTTTCTAAAGAAAAGGAAAGAATATCTACCTCTACAAACTAAGATTTTAAACAGATCTTGCACAACTTATCTCAATAAAATCTTGCCCTAGATTGGGCGAAACATGCCTCCATTACAGACTATTCAACTTGATCATTGTGTACACTAAATCATTCCATGCATTTTCCAAACTTAGTAGAAAACTTCATCATCTACATTGAATAGTATCATATACATCCTCTTTCAAAAATTACTAAAAAATGACCGAGTGAATTAACTAAGAATCAAATAAAGTTAAGAAAACTTTATTGTCTATCCAATGGATGTAAAATGAATACAAATAGAAGAGTGGGAATGTAGAACTAGCTATCGCAACTCAAAGTTAGAAAGTGCTAGCGCTGCTTGACTATGCAATAAGATACGACAACCTAAACTTGAGGTGAAAGATGGCAAGGGAGACCTATTAAGCAAGGAGTTTCCCTTTGCTTATTGAGAATAAAGAAAAATAATGCAAGGATAGAAAGAGCCCACGGGAAACCATCTATCTTCACTCATTCCTTCAATTCTATGCTTGCCAAAGGTTCATCCCCAAAAGAAGGAGGTGGTTAAAAAATTGCGTTTCAACAAAAAGGTGAAAGTTTATTTGTTACGTATTTTGAAAATTGATTTAACCAGCTCTTTTATTGATGTTTGCTTGTGTCCTCTTCAACAATGGTTGTATAAGAATTGCTCATACAAACTGTTCCTTCTTTCTCTTTTTTTTTCGGGAACATCACATTGATAGATTTATGAATGCACCTTTTGTAGTTCCAAAGGAACATTACACCAAAGATTGGTTGAAGGAAATTATATCCACCACCACTCAAGGTAACTCCTATCCCTTGCACATGATTAATGTTGCTTAGAGAAACCAAGAAGCAAAGAATACAGATGTGCACTTGCCTAGGACTAGTGGTGTAGTTTGAGGAGCTTCTAGTCGTTATGACTCAAGTAGAAAAGAAGAAAAACGTGTAGAGACAAAAGATGGATCATTCACAATCCCTTGAGAAGATGAGAAAGGAGAAAAACCGAAGAGGCTTGGATTAAGTCACATCAAAGGTAACCCAACCAGCCCATGGAGGGAAAGCACACAAGGCCTCTCGAGAGAAAGACCAAGGGAAGGTGTGAGATCCTCTTGAAAGGAAATTGTACCTATCCATGTAACCATGATGGATTCTTGCCTACATTATGTAGGTCAATATAAAGCTTTTTTTTTATGAATCATGCCATAAACTACACCAGTGTAATTAGCTAAGCCTAAGTTCCTTAAACTAGTTGCTAAGCCTCTCCCTTTTTCGGCCACATATGACCATCTGACTTTGAGAACCCAGAGGTGACATGAACTCGGCTACTTGGCGATTTTTTACTATGGAGAAACGTTGGAGGGAAACTTTTCATTACTTATTGATTGAAACGATTGTGGGGTAGTAGAACGGCTTTCAACTAGGTTTTGAATATGTATAGGGAAAGACCATTAAAAAGAGATACACTCATAATAAATTTTTCACGATAAATAGAATTTTCATTTTTCTTCATGGTTCTTGCCACTCTATTTTTGGAGTCTCACAACTCATACTTATTCATATTTGAAAAAGACCATTGGGCTTTCCTAGAATACAAAACTTCTTGCATGATCTTTAAAATAAAATCCCACTTAATAGGGTCCAATCAGTCCCATTCCAATGATTTCGTGAGGTAATGGTCACCAGTCTGATCTCAAAAAACAAAAATATACATCCATAAAGATATGCTGGAATAAACTTTGCCATTTTCTTCAAATCAAGGTCAAAAGGATAATAACATATTATTGGGTAGAAAATAAAAGTCTTATCAATAACAAGAGTATCAACAATATTTAAAGTGAATGCATAACTCAATTATTTCTATTGTGTTTTATCGGAATAGGATGACTCTTAGCATGATTCAAACTGCATGGAAAGGCCCCCTTACATTAGGGTGACTCTAAAACGTTTCCTAATTCATAACAAAAGTATGCTCTATGAAATAGAGGAATTATATTGTCTCATCTATTATATTAAGACCTCTAGTTATAGATGCTTGTGTGGGATATCTTCGTCCCATAAGTTTTCACCACATATAATGGAATCACACAAGTAATGAACCCATATGTTATTGCTCCAATGGTATTGATTTTCTTCCTTCCTTACTTTTGGAATTTAAAGGGTATTATATTCTTACAGAGCCTTTGATCAAAGGAAGTAAAGTAATCAATGTACTATCAGGAATCCATATTCTAAGTTTTCCATTAAAATGCAAAGTGAGAATATTGGACGAAGCTAGGGCATTGGAAGGAATAAGGATAATGGAAAACAATACAGATGAAGAAGATCGCATAGTGGTTGACTGAAGAGAGGATGAGGATTGTACTCTAGTAACATCTAAAAGATTGTCCAATAATAATGAGTCTTGTATGAAACTCAAGAACAGGAATCAATATCACATAAATGAAAGTTCAAGTCAAACTTTCATAGTGGAATGGGAAATGAATGGATTGAATCAGTAAAGCTTCTGGATATTGTTTGAAAGTCTAAGAATTAGTTTTAAGTATCCTTTTAGCATCGCAAAAGATTCGAAGATGAATCATTTGCTTAGGTTGTTTGATTCTTTAGAATGAATCTCAAGTCCTTGAAGAATAACATTCAATCATCCATCCATTTGAACTTAGGGCGACACCTCTTGTGCCATAAGTTCGAGTCCAAGTAGAATCTATATGTTTGGGTTTGGGCTTGGAAAATGGCTAGGTATACTCTAGCACATCTTTATGGATGGCAATTATTTGTTTGTGAGGGAAACAATTAGCTTGCTGATGCTTTTCGTGTACCGTATATGCATGTCAAGAGCTATCCACTATAACTCAGAAGATGGTTGAATCAATTAACTTGAATCAATGGTTGAATCCTTCGTCCAAGGAACGCCTATTTTAGGTTCTATATATAATATTTCTACTTCAAATGTAAAATTGTTGTTATGCAAGGGGAGTCGAGACTTGTCGAGTTCTTCTGAGCCGACGGACATATAAGATCTTATTTATGCTTCGAGATTCTATGTAGAATGGTTGTCCTTAGCGTCAGCTACGTCTTTAGCTCATGTCTGCAGAAAGGAAAATGATTTCCCTCACATCTGGTGCTGCCCTCACTTTGGCGCTGCTTCTTCTAACCACTGGTGAGTTTCGTTCCTTCGTTTGGAAACCTTGACACACTCTCTCTCTCTCTGCGTTAGTTTTCGACGATTCTCTCTCTTTTTCTCTCTCTCACACACAGTGTGTGCGTTAGTTTTCGACGATTCTCTCTTTCTCTCTCTCTCTCTCTTACACACACACAGTGTGTGCGTTAGTTTTTGACGATTCTCTCGCTCTCTCATAGTGTGTGCGTTAGTTCTCGAAAAAACACACACACACTCTCTCTCTCATAGTGTATGCGTTAGTTCTCGAACTTTCTCTCTCTCTCGCTCTCTCTCTCTCTCTCGATCTTCCACTTCCTCTTCCTGCGTCATCCCTTCCTTTTCCTTTCTGTGCTTTCATTATTCTTCATTAATTATATGATCTCGTCTTTGCCCGACGACCAGCAGCAACTTGCGATGAAAGAAATAATGCCCAAGAAACTGTAGACGTCGTGAAAAACCCTCGTGGATCGACAAGGATTCAGAACGGAGATGAAGAACGGAATGTTTTCCCTGGTCAGTTAAATCCTGCACCGCGGATTCCCATCCCACCATCTGCTCCTTCTTTCACTGATCTCTCGGACTACATACCAGCAGCCAAGAGCTCTTTCCACCGTAATATGCCCCACAGACGATCGCCTGTTCCACCATCCGGCCCTTCATCGGACGAATTCCCTGACTATCCCCCTGCGCCAATCCACCCGCGACGCACACCGTCGTCAATGGAGGAGGTTCATAACGGGGCTGAATTCAGTTTTACCGACACCGCCGAATTGAGCACATCGATTCGTCCTCGTAAAGTCCGTGTGCCTCCGTCGGGCCCCTCTCACGGCGCATCTGATGATCCATCTCCTGGCTTTGTTGATCACAGGAGACATCATCCGCCCATCATCTCTAACTGATCGCCTTGGCGTTTCTTCTGTTGCTGCTGTTGTAGTTTGTCTTCGCCACACAATTACGTCTTCTTAGTTGACACGCCTTTTCGCACTTGAGACTCTGATATGAAACATTGATGTAGTTACATTTTGGAAATTAATTTTGCAAAATGCTCCATTTCTCAAATATATTTGTTGGTCTAAACTCAGCAGGATGATTAGTCTGTCGTCTGTGTGACTCTTTCTAACATTGTCTTTGCAGCAGGCATTGTTTCCTGGTGTTCTAATTTTATGTATGAGACAAATCCCCATTTTGTTTCTTCTCTTTAGTTGTACTGCAAGGTTCAGTTTAGGCCCTCAACTATAATGCCTGACACTCAGATTTTGGAGTCTATTTAAGTGTCAGCGTCGATTATTTTGGAGTACGTTAGCAATCTGTGAAATGCTCATTGGAATATAAGTGTCCTAACTTCTCACATGTATAGTTCATTTGTCTCTGTATCATTCAAATTCACATCTTCCTTTTCATGCTCGGCCTCCATGTTGTTGACGCCGTTGTCTTTTATGAGTTGGAGTTCCTACCTCCATTCACATGTCCAACAATGGGGGCATCTATGATTTTGAAAAATTCCCATACAACATAAGCTAGTGTACCCTTGTCATGTGACAGAAACCATGCAGCTCTTCCTCGAAGCATAAGAGCAAACTCTAGTTATTAACAAAGCTTCATGATACTTCTTCCACCATGGAGACATACAAATATGTTTTATGTATTGCTTTCATAGGTGGAGGAATAGAAAATGAAAATGGATTATGAGATGAAATATTGTACATTATTGTGAATCTACCACCATCCTGGATATATTCTCCATAGAGATTCGAAAGTTCATGCTGCATATTTAAGTGCAGAGATATGTAGAAAGTTCGTGGACCTCATGGTGAATACTATTTATGTTTTTGTAATAAACTACTATAGAATCACATTTGTTTTCTTGTCTCTCATGTTTATGGAGATTCGTTTTTAATAGAGGATTTGCGCTATTTTATTTTAAAAACGTATAGAAATACAATTCTTAATCGTTGTGCTCTGTCCTCTACACGTCCATAGTAGGTCGATTGTAGGTGAAAGTGAAGGTGACAAGGACGATGGAAACGGTGCCATGCCCATTTATCTTTCTCACTAGCTCACAAGTCTCACTTAGTAGGCTTGAATAGCCATCCATATTGGTGCGGAGAATTTTGGGCAATCCTCGAGTCAACAAGGGATTCAACAATCAGCATAGCATCCTGACTTCAACACCACTGATAGAAATGCTTCAGGTTTATCAACGCTTCAGGTTTATCAGGTGGCTCTAGATGAGCCGGTTGAGCTTTGCAAAGCTTTTCTTAAATGTTTCCTTGAGTCACTTGCCTTTTTACTTGAGCCTCTAGGATTGGTTTGTGTCACTGTTCTTTTTCATGCTCACCACAGTAGAAGTAGAGGTGCTTAGACTCACATGATTGTTCTATCGAGCTCCTTTTGAGTGGTACACAGTCATTGAGGAGATCATTTATCATTCTTTTGAGATAGTGAGGGTAGTTCTATGCTGTGGGTGATGAAGCTATTCTTTCTATGTTATGTGCCGTTGTAAATGAGGATTGAGATTTCACCAGATGATTCCTTGTGGACACCATGCTTTGTGTACTTTGCTCATTAGCATACCTTGTGAGTATTTAGAAATAATATTCCTATTATAGGGTTTGCCTCATGTTGATCTCTTCAATTCCTTGAGCATGCATGGGTTGTCTAGATCGTTTCCGATGAGATACTCTTAGCGGATTCTAGGCTTGGTCTACCAACAGATCTTGTGGAACATAAGGATTTGAATTTTATGGCTCTAAGTCTCGCTGCAAATACCCCACTTCCTGAGTCCCTAGGACAGGTAGTGCAACATATCTAGGAACACTTAAACCTCTCCTATAAAGATTTGGAGATACATATTAGTAGGAAATTGGGTATTTCGAACTAATATTCCTATTGCAAAGTTTGCCTCATCGTGATCTCTACAACTCCTTGAGCATGCATGTGTTGTCTAGATCGTATCCAATGAGATGCTCTTAGCGGATTGTAGACTTGGTCTACTAAAAGATATATTGGAGCATAAGGATTTGAATTTTATGGGTCTAAGTCTTGCTCCAAATATCCCACTTGCTGACTCCCTAGGACAGGTAGTGCAACAGATCTAAGAACACTTAAGCCTCTCGGATAAAGATTTGGAGATACATATTCACTAGGAAATTCCTCTAGAGAAGTTGAAGGAGGTGGTGCTTGTTGATAGTTCCATATATTCAATCAACTCTTCAAACGTTTGAAGCTTTTTTTTATGATTTATAGGTGTTAACAATCATGTCTCCATGTTTCTCTTTAGGGGGGTTTCCTAATGTGGATCGTGCTTGTGGATTCTCCTTATCAATCATGTCTCCATGTTTCTCTTTAGGGGGGTTTCCTAATGTGGATCGTGCTTGTGGATTCTCCTTATCTTTAGATTTCACTCAAGTCCTCTAAACCATTTAAATGCATTTCCTTATGGAATCTGCCATGGAATCAAGCTTTATGCAAAAAGATGCTTGCTCATAGGTTCGCATTGCCTAATCTATTGAGAAACAATGTTGTTTTCTTCTCATTAGAAGGGATTTGATGACTATGTTCCATGCAATTTATAAATCCTTTCGTTATTTTCCTCATTGACTTAGCAAGGCTTTGCATGAAATGGAGAATATCTTTGAGAGTATCATGTTTAATGTTAGTGGGCATATATTCATTGGTGAATGCTTGTAAGAGGTCAACAATGCTTCTGAACTTTCTAGTAGTGCAAGAGATAAGCATTCAATGAAGGAATATCAAGGAGTCAACCAATCTCAAAAGACATCACAAGAAGAAAAAAATGGATAAGGACGTTCACATACTTGTAGACCTACAAGAGGATGAGGAAGACCTAACAGCTCCAAGAGTGCCCAAAATAAGGGATGTGAAGTTTCCATCAAAAGTTTACATCAAAACACATAACTCGTATGTATTATAAATGTGAAAAAAACCTTCTATTTTGGGAATTAAAAGTGCTCAATAATTTGCTTAGAGCTCACGACGTGGTATGAATTGACCAGACAGCTTTTCCAAAATTCTAATCGGAGTATATAGCTAAGTAAAGAAAATTATTTTGATTAATTTAACCATACCATACATCAAGAAATGATTGTAAATTAGCACGTGGATCATCCCGATATTTTAGGATCTAGAAGATGTGCAGATATAGTCATCTTCTATGATTCATATCTCAAGTTTAACTAAACCGAATGTGATAAAAATTTATAAGCAAGTAGTAGACACTTCAATCCAACTAACTCAATATTGTGCATGCAAAAGATTGAGGACACGTAGAGAAATCAATTCCACAAGATCACCATAATGATGAAGATGTAGCCACAATTTGTAGATAGAGATGTACTTGAAGAAACATAATGAAATGTGTATGCTAATGAGGATATGATACAAGGGAAGTGTAGTAGACTATGCATACATGCAAGGAGCTCAATATATGCTGATTGATGTAGCTCAATGTCTCTTAGAATGGCTCTTGTAGGTCGTGACTAAAAGCATGTCTATTTGTACTCATATTTGAGTTCCAATTTGAATTTTCCCTCACCTAAAAGTGATCTTATCGAGTCATAAAATACTATTTTCTTTGTAATAAAATACTATAGAATCACTTTTGTTTTATTGCCTCTCATGTTTATGGAGAATCATTTTTAATAGAGGATTTGCACTATCTTATTATACTCCTTATCCCTAAAAAAATTATAGAAATAAAATTCTTAATCCTTGTGCTCTATCCTCTACATGTCCATTGTCAGTGAAAGTTAAGGTGACAACGACGATGGAAAAGGTGACCATGCCCATTTATCTTTCTCACTAGCTGATAAGTCTCACTTAGTAGGCCTGAATAGCCATCGATATTGGTGTGGAGATTTTTGGGAAATCCTCGAGTCAACAAGGGATTCAACAATCAGCATAGCATCCTGACTTCAACACTAGTGATAGGAATGCTTCGGGTTTATGAGGTGGCTCTAGATGAGCTGGTTGAGCTTTTCAAAGCTTTTCTATGTTTACTTTAGTCACTTTCCATTCTACATGAGCCTCTGGGATTGGTTTGTGTGACTCTTCTTTTTCATGCTCACCACACTAGAACTAAAGGTGCTTAGACTCACGTGGTTTTTCTATCGAGCTCCTTCAGAGTGGTACGGATAGTTATTGGGGAGATGATTTATCATGCACTTGAGACAGTGAGGATAGTTGTATGCAGTGGGTGATGAAGCTATTCTTTCTTTATTATGTGTTGTTGTAAATGAGGATTGAGATTTGACCAGATTATTCATTGTGGACACTGTGCTTTGTGTACTCTGCTCATTAGCACATCTTGTGGGTATTTAGAAATGATATTGCTATTGTCAGATTTGCCTCATATTGTTCTCTACAATTCCTTGAGCATGCATGGGTTGTCTAGATCATATCCGATGAGATGCACTTAGCGGATTGTAGGCTTGGTCTATTAAAAGAGATTGTGGAACATACGGATTTGAATTTGATCGCTCTAAGTCTTGCTCCAAATACCCTACTTACTTAGTCCCTAGGGTAGGCAGTGCAACAGCTCTAGGAACACTTATGCCTCTCCTATAAAGATTTGGAGATATATATTCACTAGGAAATTTCTCTCTAGAGGTTGAATGAGGTGGTGCTTGTTGATAGTCCCAATATATTCAATCAACTCTTCAAACGTCTGAACCATTTTTTTTATGTGTTAACAATCATGTCTTCATGTTCTTCTTTAGGTGGGTGTCCCAATGTGGATCGTGGTTATGGCTTCTCCTTATCTTTGGGTTTCGGTCGAGTCCTCTCATCTATTTAAATGCATTTCCTTATGGAATTTTCCATTGAATCAAGCTTGACCCAAAAGATGCTTGCTCATAGCTTAGCATTGCCTAGTCTATTGAGAAACAATGTTGTTTGCTTCTCATTAGAAGGGATTTGATGACTATGTTCCATGCAATGTCTAAATCCTTTTGCCATTTTCCTCATTGACTTAGCAAGGCTTTGCATGAAATATAGAATCTCTTTGAGAGTATCATGCTTGATGTTAGAGGGCATATATTTGTGGATGAATGCTTGCAAGCAGTCAACAATGCTTCTGAACTTTCTAATAGTGCAAGAGATAAGAATTCAATGAAAGAATATGAATAAGTCAACCAATTTTAAAAGACATCACAAGAAGAAAAATATGGATAAAGAAGTTCACATAGTGGTAGACCTACAAGAGGATGAGGAGGACCTTGATGAAATAGGAGCTCCAACAGTGCCCAAAATAAGGGATGTGAAGTTTTCAACAAAAGTTTGCATTAAAACACATAACTTGCATGTTCCTAAAATTTGAAAAAACCTTCTTTTTTGGGAATCAAAAGTGCTCAATAATTTGCTAAGAGTTCGCGACCTAGTATGAATTGACCTGAGAGCTTTTGCAAAGTTCTAATTGGATTATATAGCTAAGTAAAGAAAGTTATTTTGATCAATTTAGCCATATTGTACATCAAGAAATGATTGTAATATATCAGGGGGATCATCCCAATATTTAAGGATCTACAAGATGTGTAGATATAGTGATCTTCTATGATTCATATCTCAAGTTTAACTAAACCAAATGTGATAAAAATGTATAAGCAAGTAGTAGACACTTCAATCTAACTAACCCAATTTCATGCATGCAAATGATTAAGCACATGCAGAAAAATCAATTCCACAAGATCACTATAATGATGAAGATGTAGCAAAAAATTGTAGGCAGAGATGTACTTGAAGAAACGTATCGAAATGTATATGCAAATAAGAATATGATACAAGCGAAGTATAGTAGACTACTCATACATGTAGGGAGCTCAATGTATGTTGATTCATGTAGCTCAATGTCTCTTAGAATGGCTCTTGTAGGTCGTGACTAAAAGCATGTCTATTTATACTCATATTTGAGTTCCAATTCGAATTTTCCCTCACCTATAACTGATCCTATCGAGTAATAGAGTACTATGTTTTTATAATAAAATACTATAGAATCACTTTTGTTTTATTCTCTATCATGTTTATGGAGATTTATTTCTAATAGAGGATTTGTGCTATTTTATTATTTTTCTTATCCCTACAAAAATATAGAAATACAATTCTTAATCGTTGTGTTCTATCCCCTACACATCCATAGTGGGTGAAAGTGAAGGTAACAACGACGATGGAAAAGGTGACCATGTCCATTTATCGATCTCACTAAATGGCAAGTCTGACTTAGTAGACTTGAATAGCCATCGATATTGGTGCGCAGATTTTTTGGCAATATTTGAGTCAACAAGGGAATCAACAATTAGCATAGCATCTTGACTTCAACACCACTAATAGGAATGCTTGGGGTTTATGAGCTAGCTCTAGATGATTTGGTTGAGCTTTTCAAAGCTTTTCAATGTTTACTTGGTTCACTTGCGGTTTTACTTGAGCCTCTTGGATTGGTTTGTGTGACTCTTCTTTTTCATGCTCACCAGAGTAGAACTAAAGGTGCTTAGACTCACATGGTTATTCTATCGAGCTCCTTTTGAGTGGTAGGGATAGTCATTGAGGAGATGATTTATCATGCAATTGAGATAGTGAGTGTATTTGTATGCAATGGGTGATGAAGTTATTCTTTCTTTATTATGTGCTATTGTAAATGAGGATTGAGATGTGACCAAATGATTCATTGTGGACATTGTGATTTGTGTACTCTACTCATTTGATTATCTTGTGGGTATCTAGAAATAATATTGTTATTGTAGGGTTTGCTCATATTAATCTCTACTATTCCTAGAGCATGCATGGGTTGTCTAGATCGGATCGGATGAGATGCTATTAGCGGATTGTAGGCTTGGTCTACTAAAAGAGATTGTGGAACATAAGGATTTGAATTTGATGAGCAACTGTAGGTTGCTTCTTGGAAGACCATGATATCAATTTAGTATGTGCAAAAGTAAAGTAACCTGATGTGCGTCTCCTTTCATCTTTAGAGCCTGCCTAATCTGCATCAAAAAAGGTTTAACATCTACATCAAATGTATATGGATAGTATAATGCTTCGTTGATTGTACTCTCCAAATACTTTAGGATTCTCTTGGCTACTTCCATTGAGGTTTCCTTAGAGTGTGCATGAAGTGACTCAACACACTAACTCCATAGCATATATCTACTATAGTTAGAATAGCATAATTCAAGTTTCTAACTAAGCTTTGATAGCTAGTTACATCCTCAATGAGTTCTCCTTCATGAGCACTTAATTTTGCATTTACCTTTAAGGCATACTTGCAATCTCTATATTTTCCATCTTGAACTTCATAAGCATATCTCTTGTGCACTTTCTCTGGGTTTAGTACATACCTTCATTTGAGCTTTGATCTTCCTGATTCCATCTACATCACTTCTTTTAATGATTTTATCGTCCACATATACACAGAGATATATGACCTCTGAATGATTGCTCTTGATGAAGATGGAAGGATCTACCTTGCTTACCATAAAGCCTTTACCCTGCAAGTAAGTGACAAGTCTACGATTCCAAGGTCTACAAGCTTGCTTCAAGACATAGAAGGCTATCCTTGACTTTCATACATATTCTAGATATGATTGATCTTCAAAGCAAGAGGATTGAGCCAAATACACCTCATCTAAACTCCAACCATTTAGAAAAGCATTTTTGACATCCATTTGATAGATATCCCAAATCTTGGAAGATGCTACACTCATAAGTACTCTAAATGTGGGCATTTTTTCCATAGCTGACAATGTCTCTTCATAGTGAATGCATTGGATTTGTGAAAATCCCTTCGCTACAAGCCTTGCTTTCTACCTGTTAATTGAGACATCAAAATTCTTCTTCTCCTTGTAGATCTACCTTGAGCCAATGAGCTTCATAGATGATTCCTTGGAAACCGATTTCCAAGACTCATTTTCTTGTTGAATTCTATTTCTTCTTCCATGACATCTCTCCATTCTGGCTCCATGAATTAATTTCTCTTCTTGGACTCTTGTGGTCATCTTCAAAATCACTTGATGCTTCAAGTGTAATCTCATTCTCTTTTCACAATGTTTTAAAGTCTTCCTCTAGGTCATAAGGAAGTTTGATTTTCCTACAATCATCTTGAAACCAAAAGTTGTTTTCATCAAACACATGTCTACTTACAATAAAACCTTTATTTATTGGGTTATATAGCTTAAAACCTTCTCTATTAAAGTCATAGCCAACGAATATACATTTATTTGCCTTTGGATCTAGTTTGCCTATGATTCATGAAGGTATATGTGCATTTGCTCTGCACCCAAAGATCCTGAAGTGATCAAGGCTAGGTCTTCTTCCAATCCATCCTTCATATGGTTTAATCCAATCTAATGTTTTTGATGGGATTCTATTGATTAGATAGTGGCTGTAGATACAACCGCTGCCCATAAGTAATTGGGAAACTTCTTCTCATTTAGCATTGACCTTTCAGCCTCTACTATGGTTCTATTTCTTCTCTTTTCTATTCCATTTTGCTCTAGGGTATATGTGGTTCTATTTAGAAATAATATTGCTATTGTAGCATTTGCCTCATATTGATCTCTACAATTCCTTGAGCATGCATGGGTTATATAGATTGTATCCGATGAGATGCTCTCAATGGATTGTAGGCTTGTTCTACTAAATGAGATTGTGGAACATAAGGATTTGAATTTGATGGCTCTACGTCTTGCTCCAAATACCCTACTTGCTGAGTCAATACGAAAGGTAGTGCAATAGATCTAGGAACACTTACGCCTCTCCTATAAATATTCGGGGATACATATTCACTAGGAAATTCATCTAGAGAAGTTGAAGGAGGTGACGCTTGTTGATAGTTCCAATATATTCAATCAACTCTTCAAACATTTGAAGCATCTTTTTTATGAGTTATAGGTGTTAACAATCATGTCTCCCTGTTCCTCTTGAGGTGGGTGTCCTCATGTGGATCATGGTTATGGCTTCTACTTATCTTTGGGTTTCACTCGAGTCCTCTCATCTATTCAAATGCATTTCCTTATGGAATCTTCCAGTGAATCAAGCTTCATGCAAAAGATGCTTGCTCATAGGTTGGCATTGCCTAGTCTATTGAGAAACAATGTTGTTTGCTTCTTATTAGAAGGGATTTGACGACTATGTTCCATGCAATGGCTAAATCCTTCCGCTATTTCCCCCATTGACTTAGCAATGCTTTGCATGAAATGTAGAATCTCTTTGAGAGTATCATGCTTAATGTTAGTGGGCATATATTCATCGGTGAATGCTTGCAAGAGGTCAACAATGGTTTTCAACTTTCTAGTAGTGCAAAAGATAAGCATTCAATGAAAGAATATGAAGGAGTCAACCAATCTCAAAAGAACTCACAAGAAGAAAAAATGGATAAAGGAGTTCACATAGTGGTAGACTTACAAGAGGATGAGGAAGAACTAGATGAAATAAAAGCTCCAAGAGTGCCCAAAATAAGGGATGTGAAGTTTCCAACAAAATTTTGCATCAAAACAAATTAGTTGCATGTACAAAAAATATGAAGAAACCTTCTATTTTGGGAATCAAAAGTGCTCAAAAATTTTCTTTGAGCTCACAACGTGGTATGAATTGACCAGAGACCTTTTGGCAAAATCTAATTGGAGTGTATATCTAACTAACGAAAGTTATTTTGATCAATTTAGCCATACCATACATCAAGAAATGATTGTAACATATCAAGGTGGGTAATCCCGATATTTTAGGATCTAGAAGAAGTGTAGACATAGTCACCTTCTATGATTTATATCTCAAGTTCAACTAAACCAAATGTGATGAAAATTTAAAAGAAATGAGTAGAAACTTCAATCTAACTAGCCCAATTTTGTGCAAAGCAAATGCTGTGTAGGCATAGAGAAATCAATTCCACAAGATCACCATAATGATGAAGATGTAGCAAAAAAAAGTAGAGAGAGATGTACTTGAAGAAACATATTGAAATGTATATGATAATGAGAACCTGATACAAGGGAAGTGTAGTAGACTACTCACATATGTGAGGAGCTCAATGTATCTTAGAATGGCTCTTCTAGGCCACAAGTAAAAGCATGTCTATCTATACTCATATTTGAGTTCCAATTTGATTTTTACCTTACCTAAAAGTGATCCTATACTTTATGGATGATTTGAATTGATTCCTCTTATCTCATGAGTCATGGGTTAAGCTCCCTTAATTCATGAGATTATTTATTCTCTTGGCTTTTATAATTATTCAAAGTAAGTATGCCCAAAATGGCTAGCATAGTTTCATATGTAGTTCTTTCTTGTGAGGAAATGAAATGATGTGTAGCCCTAAATAATTAGCCAGGGACCTAGGCTTGCTGAGTGTATCAACAGCTCTCCCTCAAGCCTAAGATACTTGAGTCTTCATACCTTCATGATTCAGTGTAGTCCAATCATTGATTTGAAACTATTTAATTTGTTTACATCCAATGTCTTTGTCAACATATCTGCACATTGTTGTTGTATAGATATATATAAGCATTGTATCTCCTTACTCGTAATTATTTCCCTGACATAACGGTAGTGAACCTCTATATGGTTGGTCTTGGCATGATATATGGGAATAGTAATAAGATGTAATGAACTAATGTTGTCCCCAAATATATGTGGAGTTGAAGTATTCAACCCTAAATCAGATTTTAAGCTTCTAATCCACAAAGCCTTGTGTTGCATTTGCAAGTCACTTGTATTCAACCTCAGTTGATGAAAGAGAAACTCTAGGTTGCTTCTTGGAAGACCATGATATCAATTTCGTACATACAAAAGTAATGTAACCTGATGTGCTTCTCCTTTTATCTTTAGAGCCTGCACAATCTACATAAAAAAGGTTGAACATCGATATGAGATGTGTATGGATAGTATAATCCTTCGTGTATTGTACTCCTTAAATACTTTAGGATTCTCTTGGCTACTTCCATTGAGGTTTCCTTGGAGTGTGCATGAAGTGACTCAACAAAGTAACTCCATAGCATATATCTACTCTAGTGAGAATAGCATAATTGAAGTGTCTAACTAAGCTTTGATAGCTAGTTACATCCTGAATGAGTACACCTTCATGAGCAGTTAAATTTTTATTTACCTTAAGGGCGTATCTCCAATATTTGTATTTTCCATCTTGAACTTGGTAAGCATATCTCCAATGTACTCTCTCTGGGTTAAGAACATACCTTTCTCTATATATACCCATTCGAAACCTAGGAAGTATGTGAGTACGCCAAGATCATTGATGTTGAACTTTTCGTTCATTTGAGCTTTGATCTTCCTTATTCCATCTACATCACTTCTTGTAATGATTTTATCATTCACATATACATAGAGGTATATGACATTTGATTGATTGCTCTTGATGAAGATTGAAGGATATTCCTTGCTTACCATAAAGCCTTTCTATTGCAAGTAAGTGCCAAGTCTAGGATTCCACGTTCTAGGAGCTTGCTTCAAGCCATACAAGGCTTTCCTTGACTTGCATACATATTCTGGATATGATTGATCTTATAAATGATCAAGGCTTTCCAACCATTTAGAAACACATTTTTTAACATCCATTTGATAGAAATTCCAATTCTTGGAAGATGTTACACCCATAAGTACTCTAACTGTGCGCATTTCCACCATAGGTGAGAATGTCTCTTCATAGTGAATGCATTGGGTTTGTGAAGATCTCCTGGTTACAAGCCTTTCTTTGTACCTCTTAATTGATCCATCAAAATTATTATTTTCCTTGTAGATCCACCTTGAGCCAATGACCTTCATAGATGGTTGCTTGGAAACCAATTCCCAAGACTCATTTTCTTGTAGAGCTTCTATTTCTTCTTCCATGGTATCTCTCGATTCTGGCTTCTTCTTGGCTTCTTCATATGTAGATGGTTCTTCTGATTTTGTATCATGTGCTATGTAAATAGAATGATTAGTGGCCAAAGAAGTATCGTAGCCGTACCTTTCTGGCTTCCTTTTCTCTCTAGTAGACCTTCTTATGGTTTGTTGAGATGATTCTTTCACATCTCTCATCTCTTGGACTTTGGCTTTTCCTTTAGAGTTCCAAGAGTTAATTTCTCTACTTGGAGTCTTGTGGTCATCTTCAAAATCACATGATGCTTCAAGTGTAACCTCATTGTATTTTTACTTTTTTGTAAAGTCATCCTCCAGGTCATAGGGAAGCTTGGTTTTCCTACAATCATCTTCAAACCAAGAGTTGTTTTTATCAAACACATCTCTACTTACAATAAAACCTTTGTTTATTGGGTTATATAGCCTATAACTATTTTTATTTGTAGTGATAGCCGATGAATATATATTTATTCTCCTTTGGATCTAGTTTGCCTCTAATTTGTTAAGGTATGTGTGCATATGCTCTACACCCAAAGATTTTGAAATGATCAAGGCTAGGGCTTCTTCCAATCCATGCTTCATATGGTTTCATCCCATCTAATGTTTTTGATGGGATTCTATTGATTAGATAGGGGCCATGGATATAACCACTGCCCACAAGCAATTGGGAAACTTCTTCTCATTTAGGCTTGACTCTTCATCCTCTACTATGGTTCTATTTCATCTCTTTGCTACTCCATTTTGCTCTAGGGTATACCTGGTTGTATTTAGAAATAATATTGCTATTGTAGGGTTTGCCTCATATGGATCTCTACAATTCCTTGAGCATGCATGGGTTGTCTAGATCGTATCCGATGAGATGCTCTTAGCGGATTGTAGGCTTGCTCTAGTAAAAGAGATTGTGGAACATAAGGATTTGAATTTGATGGCTCTAAGTCTTGATCCAAATTACCTACTTGCTGAGTCCCTAGGGCAAGTAGTGCAACAGATCTAGGAACAAGTAAGCCTCTCCTATAAGGATTTGGAGATACAAATTCACTAGGAAATTCCTCTAGAGAAGTTGAAGGAGGTGGTGCTTGTTGATAGTTCCAATATATTTAATCATCTCTTCAAACGTTTGAAGCATTTTTTTTATGAGTTATAGGTATTCACAATCATGTCTCCATGTTCCCCTTTAGATGGGTGTCCTAATGTGGATCGTGGTTGTGGCTTCTCCTTATCTTTGGGTTTCACTCAAGTCCTCTCATCTATTTAAATGCATTTCCTTATGGAATCTACAAATGAATCAAGCTTCATGCAAAAGATGCTTGCTCATAGGTTGGCATTGCCTAGTCTATTGAGAGTTGTTTGCTTCTCATTAGAAGAGATTTGAAAACTATGTTCCATGCAATGTCTAAATCCTTCTCCTATTTCCCTCATTCATTTAGCATGAAATCGCATGAAATGTACAATCGCTTTGAGAGTATCATGTTGAATGTTAGTGGGCATATATTCAGTGGTGAATGCTCACAAGAGATCAACAATGCTTCTGAACTTTCTAGTAGTGCAAGAGATATCCATTCAATGAAAGAATATGAAGGAATCAACCAATCTAAAAAGAAATCACAAGAAAAAAGAAATTGATAAAGAAATTGGACAATAAAGCAGCAAATGTATTTTTGTTGGGTAGAGTTCTCAAAGCAAAGACTATCGTCTGTATCATCCACAAACAAAACACATTCTGGTTCTTGGTGATGTTTTTTTCTGGAAGATGCTATCGAGCCTTTACTTTCATGTACGAAGGAGACATCTGTTAGCTCCAAAGACTTGTATGATACTTTGTTGTCTCTTTTTATAGGTGGACAGTCTAGTGCTAGTCCTATGAGGTAACTTCTCAAACTTTAAAGGTTTCATGTGATGATGCAGACCATTTTGTTTCTGATGTAGATTTACCTGATGCACTTGTTGTTGGTGTAAATCACAAGCCTAAACATTTGGCTTGAAAGACATATTGAAGACCCTACATATGAGAAGAAGCATAGGAACTAGTGCTAGTCGTTAATTACCACTTTATCCGTTTGTAAAAGTCATATTGACTCAGAATCTTTATAAACAACTACCCAAAGGATTCGTGGAAGAAGTTAGCTCTTTGATTGAAGGAATATCTCCTAGGATATAGGAGCTTGATCATAGGGAGCCAAAATTTTGAATTTGAATTCAAATTTTACTCTCTTTATAAAAGAGGTCATGAAAATGTCGCGGTTAGAACTCATCATTCTCGAGCTTCTCATTACTCATTCTGAGTGTGTGTGAGACCTACACTCTAGCCCACACCTATCTACACCATTAGGAAATGACATTCATGCCAATGGAGTTGTATACAGGCATTAATACATACTTTCTCATTGTTCATTTCTAAGTTCTCTGTGCTACTACTCAAAAGTCTGTCAACTTGTGAAGTGCATATCTCATTCATTAGTCCATGAAACTCAATGAACTAAAGCTTTTGGATTGAGCTTGAAGTTATCTACATGCTATCAAAATTTGCGAAGATTCTATTCAGCCATTTCAGAGAAATTCACGTCGAGGTGATCACTGGTCAAGGTTTGCTACAGTCCTCAAAAATCGGGGGTATAGCTTTACTTGCTAAATTGATTTCTCTTAGCATATTTTATATTTTTACATCATTTCACTTGGAATAGTAGCTTGCTAACCTTATTAGATACTCCTAAAAGGAATTTTTCCAATTCCTACTATGCTAGTCATACTGAGCAAAAGATCCAGCAAGTATGAAGACATAAATAGAAAGTTTTCTTGAGATTTTGAGTTTCAAAGTTATCTGTTTTGGTTCAATCGTTACACACATTATTTCCAAAGTACATTGGCCATCCTATGGTGTCATTGGAAAGCTAAGGAGGTCTACTTATCAAGTCTGAAGCAAAAGAGGGCTGGTACAAAGCACGTTTTGGCAGTACCTACTCAATCTCTTGGAGCATCCATCCATCTTTCCCAACAGTGGTATCAGAGCAAACTAAGGTAAAATGGGAGATGGTTTTCCTTTATTTATTGATAAATTGGACAGGAACAACTATCAGGCATGGTCTGCAAGGATGAAGACCTATCTACAAGGAAGGAGTCTTTATGGGTACATCTCAGGAGATGAGGAATTGCCCTCATTCAAAACAAGAGGATTACCAATAAAGAACATGAAAAGCTCAACACATGGTGCGCTAAGAATGCATTGGCAATGTCTTATTTACTCAACCTTAAGGAAGCAACCTAAGCAAGTTGTTTAAGAATTTGTGACCAAGATTAAAGATGTAGCAGATCAGTTAGCAAGCATAGGAGAAGAGATTGAAGAAGAGCAGATTGTAAGGCAAGTGATCAATGGGATCAAGGCTGATGACAAATGGGAAAGCTTCACCACGGCCATGGACCTTTACATGGACATGCAAATTCTAGATCTTACAACTCTCATGGGACAATTGTTTACTCATGAAGCAAAGCTCAACAAGAATGGAGATACATCCAAAGGTAATAACTCTTCTGCCCTATAAACTGATAAGAAGTCCAAAGATAAAGGCAAGAGCAAGAAGGTGGAAGATGAAGGCTCTACCTCCCAAGCAAACTATGCAGGGAGAGGTAGATCATCAAGAGGAAGGGGCAGACGAGGTAAGCAAGGTAGGGGGAGATCTTATAACTCCTCATCATGTAACATTTGTGGTTTATCAAATCATACTACAGATGAGTGTTTTAGGAATAACAAGACTCAGAGAGGAAGAGGATACCAAAGACGTGGATACTCACAGTCAAGAGGTAGACTCAACCATCACCAAGGTTACAACAACAATTACAACAACAACTACAATGGAAATTACCAATGAGGTTTCAAATCCAGGAAGGACTACAACAACTACACAGAGGAGTAGGATGACTCTCTTCTGATCATGAACATGACTTCAAAATCAGGTACAAATGATCAGCACCTATTCTACATTGACTAAGGATGCTCAAATCATGTGGCTAGCAATGTAGCACTACTCTCTGATCTTGAGGAACCAAAAGGTAAGCATCAAGTACAGACAGCTGATGACACCACACACTCAGTAGTTAAAGTGGGAAATGTTAAGACTTGTGATGGAAATCAGAACTTGTTGAGTAGGTATGTACCAACCATTACAAAAAATTTGATGAGTGTTGGACAGATTGTGGAGAAAGGTTTGCAGGTTAGATTCAACCAATATGGAGCATTTGTGGAGGATCCAAGGCATGGGTTCAAGAGGATTGCTAAAGGAGAAAAATCAGGTAGACTTTTCACTTTTGAGTTAGAAGACACAAAGAATATTGCATTATATAGTTATAAGGATCAAACACTTTCAAAGCTTGAGATTTGGCATAAACGATTAGGGCATGTAGGAGAAAGAACTTTGAAGCAGATATACAGGGATCAATGTGTAATTGGAATACCCAATGTTTCAAAACAACATATGATATATAAATATAGTGCTTGTCAATTTGGGAAGTCTCACAGGTTACCCTTCTCAAGGAAAGGTTACATGCATGAAGACTACCTAGAGCTTGTCCACACAGATGTATGGGGACCAAGCAAAGACCCCTCAGTCTTAGGATCAAGGTACTATGTATCTTTTATTGATGATTATAGCAGGTGGACTGTATTGTACTTAATGAAGCACAAGGATGAGGTGTTTAATTGCTTTAAAAAATATCTTGCACTAGTTCAAAATCAGACAGGGAAGAATTTGAAGAGGCTAAGGTCAGATGGGGGAGGTGAGTACTTCTCTAATGAGTTTGAAAAATTCTTGCAGGACATAGGCATCAAAGAGAAATAACCACAAGGTATTCTCTTGGACAGAATGGGGTAGCTGAGAGAAGAAATAGGTTTATTGTTGAGACAGCTAGGCCTATGGTGAATGAAAAAAAGTTACCCAACTATCTATGGGCAGAGAGTGTTTCTACTGCCACTTACCTCATAAATAGGTTACCATCTAAGTCTCTTGATGGCATGACACCCTATGAAGCATGGCATGGTAAGAGACCCTCACTTGACCATTGCAAGATATTTGGATGTGTAGCATATGTACACATTCCTTCTCAGATAAGAGGTAAGCTAGACCCTAAGGCTGAGAAGTGCATCTTTATTGGATATGATATAAATAAAAAAGGATACAGATTTTATAACCCTACCAATAAGGGATTCATGGTGAGTAGAGATGTTGTCTTTGATGAAAATGATTCTTGGTATGAGAATGAATGCAAGAAGGTTAAACTACCCTATGATTTGGAAGAGGAGTTTCCAAGTCTTGCAAAGGAGGAACCTACTCAGAATGAAGACTCAAGTTCAGATGATGAGGATACTATCAACCTTGAAGAGTTCAAGGCATGGAAGTCCATTTCAAAATGAAGATGAAGAAACTTGAAGACATACCTGAATCTTCAAATCAATCAATCAGAAGATCACAGAGAGAGAGCCAAAAACCTATTAAATATGGGTATGATACACCTCTTGTTACTAAACATTCTGTTTATCTTGCCAAAGATTTGTCAATTGAAGAACCAGGATCATATGAAGAATCCATAACTAGATCAAAATGGAAAGAAGCTATGGATGAGGAGATTGAAGCACCCAAGGAAAGTGATACATGGGAGTTAGTACCCAAGAAGGAATCCATGAAGGTAATAGGATCCAGATGGATCTATAAGCTTAAAAGAAATTCTGATGGCACAATTAATATGTACAAAGCCATATTGGTAGCCAAGGGTTTTGCACAAACCCAAGGCATTGATTATGAAGATACATTCAATCCTGTGGCCAAGATGCCAACCATCAAAGTGTTGGTTAGTGTCGCTGCATCAAAAAATTGGAATATGTATCAATTGGATGTCAAGAATGCTTTCTTGAATGGATGGATTTCAGAGGAGGTATATATGTCACAACCTCCTGGCTATGAGGACCCTAAGAAAGTAACATATGTTTGCAAATTAGAAAAGGCTTTATATGGATTCAAGTAGGCACCTAGGGCATGGAATTACAGGTTAACTACATACCTCCAAGACCAAGGTTTTATTATGAGCAAGGCAGATACTTCTCTATTCATCAAGAGAAGTAATTCAGAGGTAATATACCTTTGTGTTTATGTTGATGACATCATAATTACATGTAATGATGTCAATGGAATCAGACAAATCAAGAGCCTGATGATGAAGGAGTTCAAGATCAATGATCTTAGTCTATTGAAGTATTTTCTTGGGCTTGAGTTAGTCTACACTAATTTAGGGATATATATTACTGAGAAAAGTTATATACAGGATATGTTGAAGAAGTTTCACTTGCAGGATGCCAAAGTAGCAAGCACTCCAATGGAGGTAAACCTAAAACTAAGTGCCCATGAAGGTGATGAAGTCAATGACATTATAGGGTATCAAAGTATGGTGGATAGATTGAACTATGCTACCTTAACAAGGATAGATATTGCATATGGAGTTAGTGTGCTAAGTCATTTTATGCACAAGCCAAGGATACCTCATTTAGAGGCTGCCAAGAGAAACTTGAAGTATCTCAAGGGTACACACAACCATGGTTTGTATTTCCCTTATACTTCAGATATTGATATCAAAATTTATTCAGATGCAGATTGGGCAGAATGCAAGGATGATAGGAGGAGAACTTCTGGATATATTTCATTTGGAGGTGATAAGCCAATATCTTGGTCTGCAAAGAAGCAACCAACTCTTGCATTGTCTTCTACCGAAGCAGAGTATAGAGGGCTGGCTTATGCCACACAAGAAGCCATAAGGATCAAGCTTTTGTATACAGAATTAGGTTTACATACTAGGTCTCCAATAATCTTTGGAGATAATACAAGTTCTCTTCACCTTGCAACTAATCCTATCTATCATGCTAGGACATATAGAGGTCCATTACCATTATGTGTGAGAGATTAGTCTGTTGGTCTAAACTCAACAGGATGATTAGTCTGTCGTCTGTGTGACTCTTTCTAACATTGTCTTTGCAGGAGGCATTGTTTCCTGGTGTTCTATTTTTATGTATGAGACAAATCCCCTTTTTGTTTCTTTTCTTTAGTTGTACTGCAAGGTTCAGTTTAGGCCCTCAACTATAATGCCTGACACTCAGATTTTGGAGTTTATTTAAGTGTCAGTGTCGATTATTTTGGAGTACATTAGCAATCTGTGAAATGCTCATTGGAATATAAGTGTCCTAACTTCTCACATGTATAGTTCATTTGTCTCTGTATCATTCAAATTCACATCTTCCTTTTCATGCTCGGCCTCCATGTGTACCCTTGTCATGTGACAAAAACCATGGAGCTCTTCCTCGAAGCATAAAAGCAAACTCTAGTTATTAACAAAGCTTCATGATACCTCTTCCACCATGGAGACATACAAATATGTTTTGTGTATTGCTTTCATAGGTGGAGGAATAGAAAATGAAAATGGATTATGAGATGAAATATTGTACATTATTGTGAATCTACCACCATCTTGGATATATTCTCCATAGAGATTGGAAAGTTCATTCTGCATATTTAAGTGCCGAGATATGTAGAAAGTTCGTGGACCTCATGTTTAATACTATTTTTGTTTTTGTAATAAACTACTATAGAATCACTTTTGTTTTATTGTCTCTCATGTTTATGGAGAATCATTTTTAATAGAGGATTTGCGCTATTTTATTTTAAAGAATTATAGAAATACAATTCTAAATCGTTGTGCTCTGTCCTCTACACGTCCATAGTAGGTCGATTGTAGGTGAAAGTTAAGGTGACAAGGACGATGGAAAAGGTGCCATGCCCATTTAGCTTTCTCACTAGCTCACAAGTCTCAGTTAGTAGGCTTGAATAGCCATCGATATTGGTGCAGATATTTTTGGGCAATCCTCGAGTAAACAAGGGATTCAACATTCAGCATAGCATCCTGGCTTCAACACCACTGATAGAAATGCTTCAGGTGGCTCTAGATGAGCTGGTTGACCTTTTCAAAGCTTGTCTTATATGTTTACTTGAGTCACTTGCCTTTTTACTTGAGCCTCTAGGATTGGTTTGTGTCACTGTTCTTTTTCATGCTCACCACAGTAGAAGTAGAGGTGCTTAGACTCACATGTTTTGGCTTTGCCTTTAGAGGTCCCAAAGTTAATTTCTCTTCTTGGAGTCTTGTGGTCATCTTCAAAATCACTTGATGCTTCAAGTGTAAGCTCATTCTCTTTTGACAATGTTGTAAAGTCTTCCTCTAGATCATAAGGACGTTTGATTTTCCTACAATCATCTTCAAACCAAGAGTTGTTTCCATCAAACACATCTCTACTTACAATAAAACCTTTATTTATTGGGTTTTATGACCTAAAACATTTTCTATTAAAGTCATAGCCAAAAAATATACATTTATTTGCATTTGGATCTAGTTTGCCTAGTCGATATTGGTGTGGAGACTTTTGGGAAATCCTCAAGTCAACAAGGGATTCAACAATCAACATAGCATCCTGACTTCAACACCAGTGATAGGAATGCTTCGGGTTTATGAGGTGGCTCTAGATGAGCTAGTTGAGCTTTTCAAAGCTTTTCTATGTTTACTTTAGTAACTTTCCATTCTACATGAGCCTGTGGGATTGGTTTGTGTGAATCTTCTTTTTCATGCTCACCAGACTAGAACTAAAGGTGCTTAGACTCACATGGTTTTTCTATCGAGCTCTTTCAGAGTGGTACGGATAGTCATTGAGGAGATGATTTATCATGCACTTGAGACAGTGAGGATAGTTGTATGCAGTGGGTGATGAAGCTATTCTTTCTTTACTATGTGTTGTTGTAAATGAGGATTGAGATGTCACTAGATCATTTATTGTGGACACTATGCTTTGTGTACTCTGCTCATTAGCACATCTTGTGGGTATTTAGAAATGATATTGCTATTGTCAGATTTGCCTTATATTGTTCCCTACAATTCCTTAAGCATGCATGGGTTGTCTAGATCATATCCGATGAGATGCTCTTAGCGGATTGTAGGCTTCGTCTATTAAAAGAGATTGTGGAACATACGGATTTGAATTTGATGGCTCTAAGTCTTGCTCCAAATACCCTACTTGCTTAGTCCCTAGGGTAGGTAGTGCAACAGATCTAGGAACACTTAAGCCTCTCCTATAAAGATTTGGAGATACATATTCACTAGGAAATGTGTTAACAATCATGTCTTCGTGTTCTTCTTTAGGTGGGTGTCCCAATGTGGATCGTGGTTATGGATTCTCCTTATCTTTGGGTTTCACTCGAGTCCTCTCATCTATTTAACTACATTTCCTTATGGAATCTTCCATTAAATCAAGCTTCACCCAGAAGATGCTTGCTCATAGCTTAGCATTGCCTAGTCTATTGAGAAAGAATGTTGTTTGCTTCTCATTAGAAGGGACTCGATGACTATGTTCCATGCAATGTCTAAATCATTCTGCCATTTTCCTCATTGACTTAGCAAGGCTTTGCATGAAATATACAATCTCTTTGGGATTATCATGCTTGATGTTAGTAGGCATATATCTGTGGATGAATGCTTGCAAGCAGTCAACAATGCTTCTGAACTTTCTAATAGTGCAAGAGATAAGCATTCAATGAAAGAATATGAATAAGTCAACCAATTTCAAAAGACATCACAAGAAGGAAAAAATGGATAAAGAAGTTCACATAGTGGTAGACCTACAAGAGGATGAGGAAGAACTTGATGAAATAGCAGCTCCAACAGTGCCCAAAATAAGGGATGCAAAGTTTCCAACAAAAGTTTGCATTAAAACACATAACTTGCATGTTCTAAAAATTTGAAAAAACATTCTATTTTGGGAATCAAAAGTGCTCAATAATTTTCTAAGAGCTCGCGACCTGGTATAAATTGACCAGAGAGCTTTTGCAAAGTTCTAGTTGGAGTATATAGCTAAGTAAAGAAAGTTATTTTGATCAATTTAGCCATACCATACATCAAGAAATGATTGTAATATATCAGCGGGATCATCCCGATATTTAAGGATCTAGAAGATGTGTAGATATAGTCATCTTCTATGATTGATATCTCAAGTTTAACTAAACCAAACGTGATAAAAATTTATAAGCAAGTAGTAGACACTTCAATCTAACTAACCCAATTTCATGCATTCAAATGATTAAGCACACGTAGAAAAATCAATTCCACAAAATCATAATAATGATGAAATGTAGCAAAAAATTGTAGGCAGAGATGTACAAGAAACGTATCAAAATGCATATGCAAATAAGAATATGATACAAACAAAGTATAGAAGACTACTCATACATGCAGGGATCTCAATGTATGTTCATTCATGTAGCTCAATGTCTCTTAGAATGGCTCTTGTAGGTCGTGACTAAAAGCATGTGTATTTATACTCATATTCGAGTTCCAATTTAAATTTTCCCTCACCTAAAATTGATCCTATTGAGTAATAAAATACTATTTTTTGTAATAAAATACTATAGAATCACTTTTTTTTTATTGTCTATTATGTTTATGGAGATTTATTTCTAATAGAGGATTTGTGCTATTTTATTACATTCCTTATCCCTACAAAAATATAGAAATACAATTCTTAATCGTTGTACGTTATCCCCTACACGTCCATAGTGGGTGAAAGTGAAGGTAACAACGACGATGGAAAAGGTGACCATGCCCATTTATCGATCTCACTAGCTGGCAAGTCTGACTTAGTAGACTTGAATAGCCATCGATATTGGTGCGGAGATTTTCGGGCAATATTTGAGTCAACAAGGGAATCAACAATCAACGTAGCATCTTGACTTCAACACCACTAATAGGAATGTTTTGGGTTTATGAGGTAGCTCTAGCTGATCTGGTTGAGCTTTTCAAAGCTTTTCGATTTTTACTTCATTCACTTGCGGTTTTACTTGAGCCTCTTGGACTAGTTTGTGTGACTCTTCTTTTTCATGATCACCAGTGTAGAACTAAAGGTGCTTAGACTCTCATGGTTATTCTATCGAGCTCCTCTTGAGTGGTAGGGATAGTCATTGAGGAGATGATTTATCATGCAATTGAGACAGTGAGGGTAGTTGTATGAAGTGGGTGATGAAGCTATTCTTTCTTGATTATGTGCTACTGTATAGAGGATTGAGATGTGACCAAATGATTGATTGTGGACATTGTGCTTTGTGTACTCTACTCATTAGCATATCTTGTGGGTATTTAGAAATAATATTGCTATTGTAGGGTTTTCTCATATTAATCTCTACAATTACTAGAGCATGCATGGGTTGTCTAGATCGTATCCGACAAGATGCTATTAGCGGATTGTAGGCTTGGTCTACTAAAAGAGATTCTGGAGCATAAGGATTTGAATTTGATGGCTCTAAGTCTTGCTTCAAATACCCTACTTGCTTGGTCCCTAGGGCAGGTAGTGCAACAGATCTAGGAACACTTAAGACTCTCCTATAAAGATTTCAAGATACATATTCACTAGGAAATTCCTCTAGAGAATTTGTAAGGCTTTCCTTGACTTTCATACATATTCTAGATATGATTGATCTTCAAAGCAAGAGGGTTGATCCAAATACACCTCTTCTAAACTCCAACCATTTAGAAAAAAAAATTTGACATCCATTTGATAGATATTCCAAATCTTGGAAGATGCTACACTCATAAGTACTCTAAATGTGGGCATTTTCGCCATAGATGACAATGTCTCTTCATAGTGAATGCATTGGATTTGTGAAAATCCCTTTGCTACAAGCCTTGCTTTGTACGTGTTAATTGAGCCATCAAAATTCTTCTTTTCCTTGTAGATCCACCTTGATCCAATGACCTTTATAGATGATCCCTTGGAAACCAATTCCCAAGACTCATTTTCTTGTTGAGATTCTATTTCTTCTTTTATGACATCTCTCCATTCTGGCTTCTTCATATGTAGATGTTTCTTCTCATTTTGTATCATGTGCTATGTAAATAGAACTCTTAGTGGCCAAAGAAGTGTCATAACCATACCTTTTTGGCTGCCTTTTTTCTCTAGTATACATTCTTATAATTTGTTCAAATGATTTTTCCACATCTCTCATCTCCTGCAATTTGGCTTTGCCTTTAGAGCTCCAAGAGTTAATTTCTCTTCTTGGCGTCTTGTGGTCATCTTCAAAATCACTTGATGCTTCAAGTGTAAGCTCATTCTCTTTTGACAATGTTGTAAAGTCTTCCTCTAGATCATAAGGAAGTTTGATTTTCCTACAATCATCTTCAAACCAAGAGTTGTTTTCATCAAACACCTCTCTACTTACAATAAAACCTTTATTTATTGGGTTTTATAACCTAAAACATTTTTTATTAAAGTCATACAAAAAAATATACATTTATTTGCCTTTCGATCTAGTTTGCCTATGATTTGTTAAGGTATATGTGCATTTGATCTGCACCCAAAGATCTTGAAATGATCAAGGCTAGGTCTTCTTCCAATCCATGCTTCATATGGTTTAATCCCATCTAATGTTTTTGATGGGATTTTATTGATTAGATAGGGGCCCTCGATACAACCTCTGCCCCTCTGCCCATAAGTAATTCAGAAACTTCTTCTCATTGAGCATTGACCTTTCAGCCTCTACTATGGTTCTATTTCTTTGCTTTGGTACTCCATTTTGCTCTAGGGTACACGTGGTTCTATTTAGAAATAATATTGCTATTGTAGCATTTGCCTCATATTGATCTCTACAATTCCTTCACCATGCATGGGTTGTCTAGATTGTATTCGATGAGATGCTCTCAGCGGATTGTAGGCTTGTTCTACTAAAAGAGATTGTGGAACATAAGGATTTGAATTTGATGGGTCTACGTCTTGCTCCAAATACCCTACTTGCTGAGTCAATACGGAAGGTAGTGCAACAGATCTAGGAACACTTAAGCCTCTCCTATAAAGATTTGGAGATACATATTCACTAGGAGATTCCTCTAGAGAAGTTGAAGGAGGTGATGCTTGTTGATAGTTCCAATATATTCTATCACCTCTTCAAACATTTGAAGCATTTTTTTTATGAGTTATAGGTGTTAACAATCATGTCTCCATGTTCTTGTTGAAGTGGTTGTCCTAATGTGGATCATGGTTGTGGTTCTCCTTATCTTTGGGTTTCACTCGAGTCCTCTCATCTATTCAAATGCATTTCCTTATGGATTCTCAAGGTTCATGCAAAAGATGCTTACTCATAAGTTGGGATTGTCTAGTCTATTGAGAAACAATGTTGTTTGCTTCTCATTAGAAGGGATTTGACGACTATGTTCCATGCAATGGCTAAATCCTTCCTCTATTTCTCTCATTGACTTACCAACGCTTTGCATGAAATGTAGAATATCTTTGAGAGTATCATGCTTAATGTTAGTGGGCATATATTCATCGGTGAATGTTTGTAAGAGGTCAACAATGGTTCTGAACTTTCTAGTAGTGCAAGGGATAAGCATTCAAAGAAAGAATATGAAGGAGTCAGCCAATCTCAAAAGAACTCACAAGAAGAAAAAAATGGATAAAGAAGTTCACATAGTGGTAGACTTACAAGAGGATGAGGAAGATCTAGATGAAATAAAAGCTCCAAGAGTGCCCAAAATAAGGGATGTGAAGTTTCCAACAAAAGTTTGCATCAAGATAAATTAGTTGCATGGACTAAAAATATGAAGAAACCTTCTATTTTGGGAATCAAAAGTGCTCAATAATTTGCTTAGAGCTCACAACCTGGTATGAATTCACTAGAGAACTTTTGCAAAAATCTAATTGGAGTGTATATCTTACTAAGGAAAGTTATTGTGATCAATTTAGCAATACAATACATCAAGAAATCATTGTAACATATCAAGGTGGGTAATCCCGATATTTTAGGATCTAGAAGAAGTGTAGAAAATGTCACCTTTTATGTTCATATCTCAAGCTCAACTAAACCAAATGTGATGAAAATTTATAAGAAATTAGTAGAAACTTCAATCTAAATAGCCCAATTTTGTGCATAGCGAATGCTTGAGTAGGCATAGAGAAACGGATTTCACAAGATCACCATAATGATGAAGATGTAGTAAAAAATAGTAGAGAGAGATGTACTTGAAGAAACATATCGAAATGTATATGATAATGAGAACCTGATACAAGGGAAGTGTAGTAGACTACTCATACATGTGGTTAGCTCAATTTATGCTCATTGATGTAGCTCAATGTCTCTTAGAATGGCTCTCCTAGGCCATGACTAAAAGCTCCCTTTATTCATGAGATTATTTATTCTCTTGCCTTTTATTATTATTCAAAGTAACTATGCCCAAAATGGCTAGCATAGTTTCATAAGTAGTTCTTTCTTGTGAGGAAATGAAATGATGTGTAGCCCTGAATAAATAGCCAAGCACTTAGGCTTGATGAGTGTATCAATAGCTCTCCCTCAAGCCTAAGATGCTTGAGTCTTCATAGCTTCATGATTCAATGTAGTCCAATCATTAATTTGAAACTATTTAATTTGCTTCCATCCAATGTTTTTGTCATCATATCTGCACATTGTTGTTGCATAGATATATCTAAGCATTGTATCTTCTTACTTGTAATTATTTCCCTGACATAATGGTATTGAACCTATATATGTTTGGTCTTGGCATGCTAGATGGGAATAGTAATAGGATGTAATGAACTAATGTTGTCCCCAAATATATGTGGAGATCAAGTATTCAACAGTAAATCAGATTATAAGCTTCTGATCCAAATAATTTCTTGTGTTGCATTTGCAAGTCGCCTATAGTCAACCTCAATTGATGAAAGAGCAACTCTAGGTTGCGTCTTGGAAGACCATGATATCAATTTAGTACATACAAAAGTAATGCAACCTGATGTGCTTCTCCTTTTATCTTTAGGCCTGCACAATCTGCATCAAAAAGGTTGAACATCGATATCAGATGTGTATGGATAGTATAATCCTTCGTGTATTGTAGTCCTCAAATACTTCAAGATTCTCTTGGCTACTTCCATTGAGGTTTCCTTGGAGTGTGCATGAAGTGAATCAACAAAGTAAATCCATAGCATATATCTACTCTAGTTAGAACATCATAATTCAAGTTTCTAAGTAAGCTTTGATAGTTACTTACATCCTCAATTAGTTCACCTTCATGAGCACTTAATTTTAAATTTACCTTAATGGCGTATCTCCAATATTTGTATTTTCCATCTTGAACTTGGTAAGCATATCTCCAATGTACTCTCTCTGGGTTAAGAACATACCTTATTCTATATATACCCATTCCAAACTTAGGAAAGTATGTGAGATCATTGATCTTCAACTTTTCGTTCATTTGATCTTTGATCTTCGTGATTCCATCGACATCAATTCTGTAATGATTTTATCATCCACATATACATAGAGGTATATGACCTTTGATTGATTGCTCTTGATGAAGATGGAAGGATATTCCTTGCTTCCCATAAATCCTTTCTCCTGCAAGTAAGTGCCAAGTCTACGATTCCAAGTTCTAGAAGCTTGCTTAAAGCCATACAAGGCTTTCCTTGACTTGCATACATATTCTGAATATGATTGATCTTATAAATGAGAAGGTTGAGCATAATACACCTCCTTTGAAATCCAACCATTTAGAAATTTATCTTTAACATCCATTTGATAGATATTCCAATTCTTGCAAGATGCTACACCCATAAGTACTCTAACTGTGGGCATTTCCGCCATAAGTGAGAATGTCTCTTCATACTGAATGCCTTGGGTTTGTGAAGATCCCTTGGCTACAAGCCTTGCTTTGTACCTCTTAATTGAGCCATCAAAATTCTTCTTTTTTAGATCCACCTTGTGCCAATGACCTTCTACTATGGTTCTATTTCTTCTCTTTGCTGCTCCATTTTGCTCTAGGGTATACCTGGTTGTATTTAGAAATAATATTGCTATTTTAGGGTTTGCCTCATATGGATCTCTACAATTCCTTGAGCATGCATAGGTTGTCTAGATCGTATCCGATGAGATGCTCTTAGCGGATTGTAGGCTTGGTCTAGTGAAAGAGATTGTGGAACATAAGGATTTGAATTTGATAGCTCTAAGTCTTGCTCCAAATTACCTACTTGTTGAGTCCCTAGGGCAAGTAGTGTGAGAGATCTAGGAACAATTAAGACTCTCTTATAAAGATTTGGAGATACATATTCACTAGGAAATTCCTCTAGAGAAGTTGAAGGAGGTGGTGCTTGTTGATAGTTCCAATATATTCAATCATCTCTTCAAACGTTTGAAGCATTTTTTTATGAGTTATAGGTATTCACAATCATGTCTCCATGTTCCCCTTTAGATGGGTGTCCTAATGTGGATCGTGGTTGTGGATTATCCTTATCTTTGGGTTTCACTCAAGTCCTCTCATCTATTTAAGTGCATTTCCTTATGGAATCTACCAATGAATCAAGCTTCATGCAAAAGATGTTTGCTCATAGGTTGGCATTGCCTAGTCTATTGAGAGTTCTTTGCTTCTCATTAGAAGAGATTTGACGACTATGTTCCATGCAATGTCTAAATCCTTCTCCTATTTCCCTCATTGAATTAGCAAGGCTTTGCATGAAATGTACAATCTCTTTGAGACTATCATGCTCAATGTTAGTGGGCATATATTCATTGGTGAATGCTCGCAAGAGGTCAACAATGCTTCTGAACTTTCTAGTAGTGCAAGAGATAACCATTCAATGAAAGAATATGAAGGAATCAACCAATCTAAAAAGAAATCACAAGAAAAAATAAATTGATAAAGAAATTGGACGATAAAGCACTAAATCTATTTTTGTTGGGTACAATTCTGAAAGCAAAGGCTATCCTCTGTATTATCCACAAACTAAACACATTTTGTTTATTGGTGATGTTTTTTTTCTCGAAGATGCTATTTAGTCTTTACTTTCATGTACGATGGAGAGATCTGTTAGCTCCAAAGATTTGTATGATACTTTGTTGTGTCTTTTTAATCTCTCATAGTGCCTCTTTTGCATTCAATCTATGCTATAGCTGCCTCTACTCTCTTTGATGAGACAGAGCATGTTTCGTTTGATGAAGCACAAAATTCTAAACATTGGATGGCTATAATGCAATCTGAATATGATGCTATTATGAAAAATGGTACCTGGTCTTTATGTGACTTGCCTCCTAGCCAGAAGGCCATTGGTACTAAGTGGCTATACAAGTTGAAGTGTAAACTTGATCGAAGAGATGATAGGTGTAAGGCTAGGCTTGTTGCAAAGGGTTATGCGGAGTAAAGAGGCATTGATTTTGACGAAAACTTTGCACCTACATGCCGAATGACTATTGTTCATAGCATTTGTGCACTTGCAGCTCATCATGGTTGGAATGTACATCAGTTGTACATTAAAACAACATTTTTGAATGGTGACTTGCATGAGGAAGTGTATGTTTTTCAGCCCCATTGCTTTGTGTAGAAAGGGCATGTAAACTAGGTGTGCAGGTTAAAGAAGGCATTATATGGTTTCAAGCAAGCACCACATGCTTGATATGAAAAGATACATGCCTATTTGATTGCATATGGTTTTGAGAATAGTCAAATTGAAAGCATGTTATATTTTAAGCTTGCTAATGATGTGCTTTTGATCATTGTTGTGTATGTTGATGACATGTTGCTCACTAGTCCTCATGAGAAGCATATTACTGATTTCAAGGCTGAGTTGCATGCCTCATTTGAGATGTGTGATTTGGGGCATTTGCATCATTATTCGGGCATTGAGTTTATGCAAGTTGATGGCAGAATAGCTTTGTGTCAAACAAAATATATTGACACATTATTATATCATTTTGGCCTTGAAGACTTTAGACCTATTGCCACTCCTATGTAGACAGGTTTATGATTGAGTCTTCATGATGCTGGAGATGCATTTGATGTTGTTCGCTATGAGCTGGCTATTGGATGCTTGATTTACACATGCATTACTCAACCAAATATTTAGTTTTCTATCTCACAGATGAGAAGGTTTATGCATTGCCGAGGTGTCAAGCATTGGCAGGTGTGAGGAACCTTGTGTTCCATGTATGCACTAATCACGTTGAGTTGCATTATCATTATGTCAAGGATAGATTATTTATTGAACAGATCAGCATGGCATATATGCCCATGCACGAGAACATTGCAGACCTTTTCATGAAGGCTCTGTGTAGGGAGAGATTTGACACTTTACGCAAAGATTTGTGCTTAGTTCCTCTTGTGGATTGATTCCACATAGCTTGGCACTTCCTTATACATGAGTGCCAGCTCCTTGTTCACTGCAGCACTCCTGACGGGGATTTATTGATATGTTTAGGTAGTGATGTGTGCACACACACTAGGACTATTCGGGTCCTTTTTTCCCTCTTTAGGATTTTTTTTCTCCCGGCTTGTATATATGTCTATAGCCCTAACGGGTTACTTATCTTTGTACGTTCTAGTGATAATACATTTAGTTTGTGTGTTGTGCTCCAAGCGTCTTCTTCTTCCTTGTGCTTTTCACTTGCTTTCATAGATGTCTAACTCCAACATATAGATGCATCGATATTGATGCCCTAAATGACATAAAAGTATGAAAAACATCCATTCACATCTTGAGAAGAAATTCAAGATATCATACCGTTGATTTCTCAAGCATTTTTGTGGAATACGTTGTGTACATGAAGGATGGATCATACCTATTCCGAAGGAGATACCGACTAGGCATGTTATACAACTTTGGAATGAGTGGGAATAAACCACACACATAGCCCATTTCATTGGTCAAAATGGTAAACTAAGTGTAGGTGAAAGACAACAAATAAAAAATGTAACATTATATAGAAGTATAATTATAATTCTAAAATTATGCGATAATTATAAGAATAGAGTTGTCTTGTGTTGTAGTGGTATTGTCTCAATTCTTAAATGCCCGGATAATTGAAAATCTCAATGTAGGAAGAAAATTCCTTATATATATGAAGCATACAATAACTCAAGGATTGTTATAAGCTTACAATAACTCAAGGATTGTTTGATCCAAGGAAGATAGAATAAGCAAATCTTGATATTTTTTTCATGCTTGCATCCAAAGTCATCCGAGAAGGTTGCAAATGTCATGAAAAAAATTGGATGCTACTAGTTTTGCCTGGTTCAATGAGACACTCAACATGCTAGACATTGTTTGATGTTATGATACACCAATTCGTATTATTCTTATTTAATAGGAATTTGTATTATTTGTATATGATAGAAATTTACTTCTTCAATTTGTGTTTTTTGATACCTCATAAGGTTTCATACTCAATCATTATATCTTTGGCTTTTTGTTTGCAAAATCTGCAACTAAGGCACCATTATTTGTGTGTGTATATATGTGAGTCTTTTTTTATGATAATCATTAGTCTCACGAAACCAATTTTGGAGTGATATAGAGATTTGTGAAAATCATAAGAGTTCTATTTTTTTTTAACAAGGTTTGAAGTTCAATTTTTGCATGAGAAGAATATTTTATTATTGGATCCTCAATAATTAATTCTTATTGCAACAAATTGGAGATTATTTTATCACCAATAACATTAAAAAAGTGGGTAAGAAGCACCCCAAATACCCAATTTCTACCTCACCATTAAATTTTCTAAAGAAAAGGAAAGAATATCTACCTCTACAAACTAAGATTTTAAATAGATCTTGCACAACTTATCTCAATAAAATCATGCCCTAGATTGGGAGAAACATGCCTCCATTACATACTATTCAACTTGATCATTGTCTACACTAAATCATTCCATGCACCTTGTCTTTTCAAACTTAGTAGAAAACTTCATCATCTACACTGAATAGTATCATATACATCCTCTCTCAAAAATTACTAAAAAATGACTGAGTGAGTTAACTAAGAATCAAATAAAGTTGGATGTAAAATGAATACAAATAGACGAGTAGGAAAGTACAACTAGCTATTGCAACTCAAAGATAGAAAGTGCTAGCACTGCTTGACTATGCAATAAGATACGACAACCTAAACTTGAGGTGAAAGATGGCAAGGGAGACCTATTAAGCAAGGAGTTTCCCTTTGCTTATTGAGAATAAAGAAAAATAATGCAAGTATAGAAAGAGCCCACGGGAAACCATATATCTTCACTCATTCTTTCAATTCTATGCTTGCCAAAGGTGCATCCCCAAAAGAAGAAGGTGGTTAAAAAATTGCGTTTCAACAAAAAGGTGAAAGTTTATTTGTTACGTATTTTGAAAATTGATTTAACAAGCTCTTTTATTGATGTTTGCTTGTGTCCTCTTCAACAATGGTTGTATAAGAATTTCTCATACAAACTGTTCCTTCTTTCTCTTTTTCTTTCGGGAACATCACATTGATAGATTTATGAATGCACCTTTTGTAGTTCCAAAGGAACATTACACCAAAGATTGGTTGAAGGAAATTATATCCACCACCACTCAAGGTAACTCCTATCCCTTGCACATGATTAATGTTGCTTAGAGAAACCAAGAAGGAAAGAAAACACATGTGCACTTACCTAGGACTAGTGGTGTAATTTGAGGAGCTTCTAGTCGTTATGACTCAAGTAGAAAAGAAGAAAAACGTGTAGAGACAAAAGATGGATCATTCACAATCCCTTGAGAAGATGAGAAAGGAGAAAAACCGAAGAGGCTTGGACTAAGTCACATCAAAGGTAACCCAACCAGCCCATGGAGCGAAAGCACACAAGGCCTCTCAAGAGAAAGAGCAAGGGAGGGTGTGAGATCCTCTCGAAGGGAAATTGTACCTATCCGTGTAACCATGATGGATTCTTGCCTACGTTATGTAGGTCAATATAAACCTTTTTTTTATCATCATGCCATAAACTACACCATTGTAATTAGCTTAGCCTAAGTTTCTTAAACTAGTTGCTAAGCCTCTCCCTTTTCCGGCTACAGATGACCATCGGACTTTGAGAACCTAGAGGTGACATGAACTCGGCTAATTGGCGATTTTCTACTGTGGAGAACCCTTCATTTGACCTTAGTCTCTTCAAAGTCTTACCTGTTTGATTTTCTACAAGTGCTAGATATTTGTTGAAACAAGAGAACACTTCATCCTTATGCTTCATAAAATATAGTATTGGCCAACAATCATCAATGAATGACACATAATACCTAGATCTAGAGATTTATATGTGAGACTTGCTAAATTGACGAGCACTACATTTCTAAATCATGTGTTGTTTGGAGATGTTTGGTAGGCCAAGCACACTTTGATCCCTATTGATTTGCTTCAGAGAACTATTACCTATATGAGCTAACCTCTTGTTCCGAATTTCTAATTTTGGCATGGTTTCACTACCATAATTGAACAATGCAATGTTTCTAGTATATTGGATCTCAAATATTAATAATCTACCTAAATTTTATCCTCTTGCTATTCTCTTGAATCCCTAATATGGATCCTCAACAAAATCTTCATTCTTTGTTTATCCGACACATAGAATACCTTTCTCAATAGGTTTATGTTACCATATGAAGGCTTCACATTTCCTATCTTCTCCATTGTATGCCTTGTGTCATCCTCTGTTTGGACTTCATGTCATGTCTTGTGTTGATGTTTGCTTGTTTCCTCTTCAAAAATGATTATATAAGAACTTTACTCATACACATTGTTCCTTCTTTCTCTTTTTCATCTGGGAATATCACATCGATAGATTTATGAATACACCTTTTGTAGTTCCAAAGGAACATTACACCAAAGATTGGTTGAAGCCAATTTTCTCCACCAACACGCAAGGTAACTCCTATCCTTTGCACATGATTAATGCTACTTGGAGAAACCAAGTGATAAAGAAAATACATGTGCACTTGCCTAGGACTAGTGGTGTGATTTGAGGAGCTTCTAGTCATTATGACTCAAGTAGAAAAAAAGGAAAACGTAGAGAGACAAAGGATGAATCACACAATCCTTGAGAAGATGAGAAAGGAGAAAAATCAAAGAGGCTTGGATTAAGGCACATCAAAGGCAACCCAACCATCCCATGGAAGCGAAAGTGTGCAAGATCAATGATCTTGGCCTATTCACATACTTCTTAGGTGTGGAAGTGGTATATATAGAGAAAGGTATGTTCTTAACTCAGAGAAAGTACATTGGAGATATAATTACCAAGTTCAATATGGAAAATACAAATTAGAGATATGCTTACCAAGTTCAAGATGAAAACTACAAAGGTTGCAGAATCACCCTGGAGGTAAATAAAAAATTAAGTGCTCATGAAGAAGAACTCATTGAAGATGTAACTAGCTATCAAAGCTTAGTTAGAAACTTGAATTATGCTATTCCAACTAGAGTAGATATATGCTACGGAGTTAGTGTGCTGAGTCAGCTCATGTACACTCCAAGGAACCCTCAATGGACAATCAACGAAGGATTATACTATCCATGTACATCTAATATAATGTTAAACTTTTTCTGATGAAGATTCCGTAGGCTGTAAAGATGAAAGGAGAAGCACATCAGGTCATATTCCTTTTGTAGGCAATAAATTGATATCATGGTCTTCCAAGAAGCAACCTATAGTTGCTCTTTCATCAATAGAGGCTGAATACAGATGATTTGCAAATGCAACACAAGAAGCTATGTGGATTAGAAGCCTATAATCTGATTAAGGGTTGAATACTTCAACTCCACATATATCTGGGGACAACATTAGTTCATTACATCTTACTAATAATCCTATCTATCATCCGAAGCCCAAACATATAGAGGTTCACTACCATTATGTCAGGGAAATAATTACGAGTAAGGAAATACAACTCTCATATGTATATATACAACAACAATGTGCATATATGATGACAACGGTATTGGATGGATGAAAATTAAATAGGTTCAAGTCAATGATTGGACTACACTAAATCATGAAGGTATGAAGACTCAAGCATCTTAGGCTTGAGGGAGAGCTACTGGTACAACCAGCAAGCCTAACTTATTGGCTAATTATTTAGGAGTACACATCATTTCATTTCCTCACAACAAAGAACTACATGTGAGCCTATGCTAGTCATTTTGGGCATAGTTACTTTGAACAATTATAAAAGCCAAGAGAATAAAGAATCTCATGAATTAAGGGAGTTGAACCCATGACTCATGAGATAAGAGGAATCAATTCAAATCATCACTAAAGTATAGGATCTCTTTTAGGTGAGGTAAAATTCAAATTGGAACTCAAATATGAGTATAAATAGACATGCTTTTTGTCGTGGCCTAGGAGAGCCCTAAGAAACATTGAGCTACACAATGAGCATACATTGAGCTTACCTCATCTAGCAGTAGTCGACTAGAGTTCCCTTCTATCATATTCTCATTACCATATATATTTTGATACATTTTCTAAAGTACATCTCTATCTACTGTTTTTGCTACATCTTCATTATTATGATCATCTTGTGGAATCGATTTCTCTATGCGTACTCAAGGAATTTCTATGCCCAAAATTGGCTTAGTTAGATTAAAGTTTCTACTACTTGCTTATAAATTTTCATCACATTTGATTTAGTTGAACTTGAGGTATGAATCATAGAAGATGACTGTATCTACACATCTTCTAGATCGTAAACTATCGGGATGATCCCCATGATATATTACAATCATTTCTCAGTGTATGGTGTCGTTAAATTGAAAAAATAATTTTCTTTAGTTAGCTACATACTCCAATTAGATGTTTGCAAAATCTCTTTGGTCAATTTATACTAGGTTGTGAGCTGTAAGCACATTACTGAGCATATTCGATTCCCAAAATAAAAGGTTTCTTCTTATTTTTAATACATGCAAGTTACCTATTTTGATGTTAAACTTCACATTCCTTCTTTTGGGCACTCTTGGGGCTATTATTTCATCTAGGTCTTCCTCATCCTCTTGTACTTTACCAAGTGAACTTCTTCATCCATTTCTTTCTTCTTGTGGTATCGTTTGAGATTGGTTGACTCCTTCATATTCTTTCATCTAATGCTTACCTCTTGAACTACTAGAAAGTTCAGAAGCATTGTTGACCTCTTGCAAGCATTCACCGATGAATATATGCCACTTGTTACACTTATGTGTTGCTCGAGTAGCTTTGATGTGAACCTTTTCCCTATACATGGGCACTTTTTACTCTAGTGCTGGCTAGAGGTTTTTTCCCCATGTTACCACATACTTGATACTCTCATATGTGGTGGTATTTTGTACTTAGGGATATTATTCAACTCTTAATTTAGTTCAGTTCATCGTCAATAGAGAGAGCTATTCCAACGATCATTTTCTCCGTGTCTCTTACAATGTTTGTGCTCCTTGTGTGTGCTTCTTGTGTGTCTCTCGCACTTCTACACACACCTAACGTGGTATCAGAGCAGGTTCAACTCCTTCTCAAGTTTTGGTTTTTCACGTCGCGGCGTGCGTGCACTTTTAACAGTGCAAATAGACTTCGGAGCATAGAACTGTGACTCTCAGCAGCCAAGAAACATTTCCATCAGGTGCGTTGGGGTTTTACCCTCATTTCAAAGCCATTCGTGCAATCAGAATTGCCATCAGAGTGGTTTGTGAGCTGAAATTTCAGCACTCATTTCAGCTTTCGTCGAAGTAAACATTTTGTCACATTCTTGTTCCTTTGGGTTCATCAAAACCAAAGCCTCATGCTTCCTCTTCCACTCATTCCTCTAATGATGGTGATTTGAAAAAGAAGAACAGATGCAAATATTGTCGAAAGGCCGATCATACTATTGATGAGTGTAGAAGGCTTGCTAAACGCAATGAAATGAAGAAGGAAACCGGCATGTCTATGGTTGAAAATTCAGCAAATGTAAAGGATGATGAAGCTATCATGGCTCAAGATTTTTGGGCATGCGTTTTTACATGTCATTATGATGTTTCTTTGCAAAAGGTTTTTTGCCTCTTTGAAAGATGCACGTAAAGGAGGACATGTGGGTGCAAACAATGCCTCTTGTCATATCATTGGAGTAGGAGAAATTGAGCTTATGGCTACATATAGAGGTGTGATTCTCGTGAAAAATGCATTGTATGTGCCCGGTATCAAGAAGAACTTAATTTGAGTACTGTTGATTGCCAAAGCTAGACATCATGTACACTTTGTTGATGATAAGTGTATGGTTCATGATTTTAGCAATGATGATGTTATCGTGATGTTCGGTACATTATGTAATGGTTTGTATCGCATGGATACATACAAGAGGGCTGCCTCGAATGCCTTGGTTGCTCATACTTCTTCCATGGCTGAAATGGAGCTTTGGCATGCTTGTTTTCATCACTTGAACTTCAATAGTTTGCTTTACTTGCAAAAGAAAGACATGGTTATTGGTTTGCATACACTTGAGTCCATTGAAAAGCATGCATGTGAAGGTTGCATTCTTGGAAAAATGCATCGTGCTTCTTTTCCAAAAGATAGTCATACACACACTACAAGAAAATTGCAGCTTGTTCATAGTGATGTATGTGGTCCTGTCAAGACTCCATCTTTTGGGAAGCATGTGTGTTTTGTTACCTTCGTTGATGATGCTACTCGCCATACATGGGTGTATCCTATGAAAGCAAAGAATGAGGTATTTTCTTACTTCAAAGCATTTTTAGCTATGGCTAAAATTTTTTCTTCACAAAAGCTTTTGACTCTACACACAGATTGTGGTGGTGAATACATGTCACATGAGTTTAATGCTTTTCTTTGTGAAAGAGGTATTTCACACCAATGTACGGTGCCATATACACCTCAACAAAATGGTGTTGCCGAGCGTAAAAATAGAACTCTACTTGAAATGGCACGATGTATGGTTAAAGGAAAGCATCTTTTTGATAAGTTTTGGATGGAAGGGGTCATGTGTGCAAACTATGTGTTGAATCGCTGCCCTACAAAAGCGTTGAGAGTCATTAATCCTTATGAGGCTTGGAATGGTCATAAGCCTATGGTTAGTCATATGCATGTGTTTGGTTGTTTGGCATATGCTCTTGTGCCATCACAACAATGTCACAAACTTGATCACAAGACAAAGAAATGTATATTTGTTGGTTATAGTGCTGAAAGTAAGGGATATCATTTGTACCATCCATTGGCGAACACAATTATTGTGAGTCAAGATGTGGTATTTACTGAAAATTCAGTTTTCCCTCTACTTGAATGCAAAAAAACAGCCAACAGTTAGCTCACAAGATGTGTTCGATACACTCATGCCTTTGTTCCAAAATGGTGTGCTTGACTATGGACATGTAGACCAGCCAATTGAGGCTCAAAGGGCTGAAGAAATCCAGCCAAATAGGGCTGAAAATGCAGAGAACTTCCAGCCAAACATGGCTGAAAATTTTCAACAAAAAATTGTCAAAACTGCTGGAAATTTTCAGCCACATATGGCTGAACATTTGCATCAAAATATGGCTGAAAATGAGCATGAAATTCAGCCTGTGCATGATATAAATGTTGATGATGTATAACATCATGAACGCATGTGTATCAAGAGTGCACAAAGTATGCCAAAGTGGCTGAAAAAAACTTTGCGGGATAGCAAGTTGAGTGCACCTTTACTTGGTAGAACAAGATCAAGCTCTCACCATGCATCAAGTAATTTTGTGGATTATTCTCTTATTGCTACATCATGTAATGAGTCTTTTGAGGATGCATGTGACGATCCACAGTGGATGAGTGTTATGCAATCACAAATGGATTCCATACATAGGAATGGTACTTGGGAGTTATGTGAATTGCCAAAAGGAAAGAATGCCATTGGTACAAAGTGGGTTTACAAGATTAAGAGAAAGTCTGATGGTAGCATTGATCGTTACAAAGCTACATTGGTTGCCAAAGGATATGCGCAACAATATGGAATTGACTATGAGGAAACATTTGCGCCTACTTCATGCATGACTACCATTCGTACCGTGGTTGCATTGGCTACCCATCAAGGTTGGAAAAGGCATCAGTTGGACATAAAAACAACCTTTTTGAATGGTGATTTGCAAGAAGAGGTTTATGTGAAGCAAACTCCTAGATTTGCTATGAAAGGGAAAGAGCATATGGTTTGTCCCTTGCATAAAGCCTTGTATGGTCTCAAGCAGGCTCCACATGCATGGTATGACAAAATACATAAGCGCTTGTCTTCTCTTGGCTTCACATGTAGTTCAATTGAAAGCACACTCTATGTACGCAAAAATTGGGCTGATCTTATAGTGCTTGTTCTTTATGTGGATGATATACTCTTGACTGGGTCATGTCATGCAAAACTTGACATTTGTTGTTGGAGATAGACGTCTGCGGAAGCACGCGAACAGCACAAGGAAGTAGAAGAAGCTTGGAGCACAAACACACAATACTGAATGTATTACTAGAGAATGTACAAAGCTAAGTAGCCCATTAGGGCAATAGGCGTATATACAAGCTGCGGGAAAAAAACCTCCTAAAGAGGGAAAAAAGTGCCCCGGCAGTCCTAGAGTGTTCACACACATCACTACCTAAATATATCAACAAATCCCCCCTTGGAGTGATGCGGTGAACAAGGAGTTGGCACTCATGTATAAGGAAGTGCCAAGCTATGTGGAAATCACTCCACAAAAGGAAGTAAGCCCAAAGCTTTGCGAAAAGCTTCAAACTTCTCCCTAGGCAGAGCCTTCGTGAAAAGGTCTGCAATGTTCTCCTGCGTGGGCACATATGCCAAGCTGATCTCCCCAGCAGAGAACCTCTCCCTGACATAGTGATAATGCACCTCAATGTGCTTAGTGCGAGCATGGAACACAGGGTTCCTCGCAACTGCCAATGCGCTCTGACTGTCAGTGAAGATGGTGGTGGCAGAAGACTGGCCAACACCCAAATCAGCCATAAGGCGTCTGAGCCACACACACTCAACAGTCGCTGTGAAAGCTGCCCTATACTCAGCCTCACAACTGGAAGTGGCCACAGTATGCTGCTTCTTGCTCAACCAAGATATACATGAGCTACCAAGCATGAAGCAAAAACCACTGGTGGACACACGAGTGTCATAGCAACCAGCCCAATCTGAGTCAGAAAAAGCATGCAAATCTGGCGGTAGTGATCCCCCCTTGGGATAAAACAACCCAAGTAGCCGAGTACCACTCAAGTAGCGAAAGATGCGCTTAACCGCTTTCCAATGCGTGACTCCTGGGCAATGCATAAACCTGCTCATCTGTGAGACTGCAAACTGAATATCTGGCCGAGTAATGCATAAGTAAATCAAGCATCCAACAGCCTGCTGATAGAGAACAGCATCAAATGCATCTCCAGCATCATGAAGACTCAATCGTAAACCTGTCTCCATAGGAGTGGCAATAGGCTTACAGTCTTCAAGGCCAAAATGCTGCAATAATGTGTCAATATATTTCGTTTGACACAAAGCCATTCCACCATCAACGTGTATAAACTGAATGCCCAAATAGTGATGCAAATGCCCCAAATCAGACATCTCAAATGAGGCATGCAAATCAGCCCTAAAATCAGCAATATGTGTCTCAATAGGACCAGTGAGCAGCATGTCATCAACATAGACAACAATGATCAGAAGCACATCATTAGCACGCTTAACATATAAGGTGCTTTCAGTTGGATTGTTCTCAAAACCATGTGCAATCAGATAGGCATGTATCTTCTCATACCAAGCATGTGGTGCTTGCTTTAAACCATATAACGCCTTCTTTAATCTGCACACCTGGTTTTCATGCCCTTTCTGCACAAAGCCATGGGGCTGAAAAACATACACTTCTTCATGCAAGTCACCATTCAGAAATGCTGTTTTAATGTCCAACTGATGTACATTCCAACCATGATGGGCTGCAAGTGCACAAATGCTACGAACAGTAGTCATACGGCATGTAGGTGCAAAGGTCTCATCAAAATCAATGCCTCTTTCCTGCGCATAACCCTTTGCAACAAGCCTAGCCTTATACCTGTCAACGGTACCATCAGGTTTACGCTTCAGCTTGTATACCCACTTAGTGCCAATGGCCTTCTTGCCAAGAGGCAAGTCACATAAGGACCATGTACCATTCTTCATTATAGCATCATATTCAGATTGCATAGCAACCATCCAATTTTCTGAATTTTGTGCTTCATCAAAAGAAACAGGCTCATTCTCATCACAGAGACTAGATGCAGCCATAGCATAGCAATCTGATGCAAAGGAGGCACTATGAGAGCCTGAACGAGTACGATATGACAAAGGTGCATCTAATTTGCTGTCACGCAAAGTCTGCACCAGCCATTTTGGCATAGTTTTTGCCTACTCAATATCAGCTCTCTCATCAGCAAGTGCATCATGTAAATCTGCATCAGAAATGGAATGATCTGCATCATCATATGAAACTTGCAAAGGCTGAGAAGTTGCCTCATTAGGACCAACACTAGCCTGTCCACCTGTAAAAAGAGGCATCAAAGTATCATACATGTCTTTGGAGCTAACAGATGTCTCCTTAGTACATGAAAGCAATGGCTGAATAGCATCTTCCACAAAGACAACATCACGGCTAACCAGAATGTGTTTAGTCTGTGGATGATACAGACGATAGCCTTTACTTTCAGAACTGTACCCAACAAAAATACATTTTACTGCCTTATCATCCAATTTTCTGCGATGTTGTTCAGGCACTAATGCATATGCCAAACAACCAAAAACACGCAGATGAGCAATAGATGGCTTCCGGTCATGCCAAGCCTCATATGGAGTGATAGACTGCAATGCTTTAGTGGGACACCTGTTCAGTACATATGCTGCACACATGACAGCCTCAAGCCAGAAACTATGTGGTAAAGCCTGACTTTTGACCATGCACCTCGCCATCTCCATGAGTGACCTATTCTTTCATTCAGCAACTCCATTCTGTTGAGATGTATACGGTACTGTACACTGGTGTTTTATCCCACGTTCAGCCAGAAATGCATTAAAATCTGAAGACATATATTCCCCCCCTCGATCAGAACGGAGGGTGCCCATTTTACATGCTGACAGATTTTCAGCTAAAACCAAAAACTGTTTGAAGCACATGAACACTTCGGACTTCGCTTTGAGTGGATATACCCATGCATGCCTGGAAAAATCATCAATGAAAGTCACGAAGTAAAGGTAATTTCCAAAAGAGGGTGTCTGCATAGGACCACAGACATCACTATGTACAAGCTGCAATTTCTGCGTAGCCCGAACTGAACCATCTCTTGGAAAGGAAGAACGCTGCATTTTGCCCAAAATACAGCCTTCACAAACATGTTTTCCAGGTGCCTCAAGTTTGGGCAAAGAGGACACCATTTCAGATTTCTACAGGCGTAACAAACTAGCAAAATTCAGATGACCAAAGCGTGCATGCCAAAGCTTTGCATCTGACATAGCCTGAGAATCATGAACTGCACATGCCAAATCATTCACAGATCTTTCATAGTCTATGAGCTTATATAGCCCACGACATAAGATGCCAGAAGCAATAATCACATCGCCATTTGAGAGATCATGGACTGTACACTTGTCATCAACAAATTTCACAACCAAGCCAATCTTGGCTAATGCAGAAACTGATAACAGATTCTTTTTTATCCCTGGCACAAATAAAGCATCTGACAAAGTGAAAGAACTACCATCAACAGTAGTCAGAATGATCTTACCAACTCCCATAACAGGATAAGAGGAGTTATTGGCGCATGTGACAGTATTCCCTGTAGGGGCAGGCTCGAGTGAAGAGAAGAAACTGCGGTGTGAGGTAATATGTTTGGTCGCCCCACTGTCAAAGTACCAAACATCCGAGTCTACTGCAGACATGCACTGATCATGAGAAGATGGGTCAAAACTGCAGACAGTAGTAAACGCCCATTCTTCTTCGTGCACAAGATTTGCAGACTCTGTTTTTGGTGTAGAGGCCTCTGCAACAACCATTCCAGCCTCTTTCTACTTCGCCTCTTTAGTAGCCAATTTTGGACAGTTCTTTATAATATGATCATTTCCTTTACAGTACTTGCAGAACAATTTCTGCTTTTCTGATTTCTTTTCATCTTTATCCTGGTTCTTCGATTGTGGAGCATTTGTAGATTTTTGCTTATTAGTAGAAGAGCTCCATTTTCCTTTGCCCTTTTGACTAGCCAAGAAAGCTTGATCTGCAACACGCATAATGGACCTGTTCTGCCTGGACTGATCTTCCTGCAACAGAACAGAGCCTAATTCTTCAAATGACAAGGCATTCGGATTGCCTTTCATCATCAACCGAAGAGTAGAGGCAAAACTCTGATATGAATTAGGAAGACCATTCAGAACGGTCTGCACAAGTGAGCTATCTGGTATAACCTCATCAGTAGAAATCAATTGTTCCTTCAGGTCTTTGATCTTTGTAAGAAAACTGTCCATAGAATCACCTTCATTCATGTGCTCACTCTCCAACTGTTTTCGGAGGTAAGCAACACGAGCCTCATTCCTAGCCTGGTACAAAGTGGTAAGTGTATCCCAAGCATCCTTTGCTGTTCTGCAAGAGCGAATGTGAGGAATAATGGCACGTTTGACAGACAAAGCTATCAATGCATGTGCCTGGGCATCTCCGCCATCCCAACGAATCTGCTCTGCAGTAGGTGCAACAGAAACAACAGCACGAATAGGAATCTGCGGAATATCATCTTCGACACCATCTTCATCAGCTCTAGTACCTCCAGCACCTGTATTTGTAGTACCTGTAGTCGCAGGTGTAACAGGACGTCTTTCAACACCCTGCACAATGTTCCACAGTCCTTTTGCAACCAGTACATGTTGCATCATATAAGCCCATAATGGGTAGTTGGTACCATCCAACTTATCCTCAACAGCCAACATACGGAATACATCACTGCTTTCAGCCATGGCCGGTGACTAAAATACCTTGATGCAGAAAATTGACTGTATCTCAAAAAGTTGAACGAAACTGCCCAGACGAGTTCTGCTAGACCTGTAGCAAACTTCGAGACGCTTAAACTGGCGAACAAAAACTGGTATATACCTTTGGCACAAAAGGACGAAATAGCCTGCACAAGCACTGCGATAGTGTGTTCGGAGGCCGAAACGAGCTCAGATCGCGATTTTGGCACCCTGAGTATGCTCACCAAATTTCGTGCGAATTTGAGACTGCAAACGGAGGAGTGTCGACGGCGCCCTAGAAGAAGCGACGACCTGCTTTGATACCAATTGTTGGAGATAGATGTCTGTGGAAGCACGCGAACAGCACAAGGAAGTAGAAGAAGCTTGGAGCACAAACACACAATACTGAATGTATTACTAGAGAATGTACAAAGATAAGTAGCCCATTAGGGCAATAGGCGTATATACAAGCCGGGGGAAAAAAACCTCCTAAAGAGGGAAAAAAGTGCCCCGGCAGTCCTAGAGTGTTCACACACATCACTACCTAAATATATCAGCATTTGTATGGCTGATTTGTAGAATACTTTTGATGTCACTTATCTTGGTCTTTTGAGCTACTATCTTGGCATCCACTTTGTATCTGTTCAGGGGGAGAATTGCTATGCATCAAGCAAAGTACGTTGGAAAACTACTTCAGCGTTTTGACTTTGAGGATTGCAAGCCAGTTTCCACACCAGTTGAGACAGGATTTAGGTTCTCAGTTGAGGATTCTAGTGATGCATTTGACACTTCTCTTTATCAGTAAGCTGTGGGATGTCTTATATATGCATGCAACACAAGGCCGGATATATAGTATATAGTTTCACAGTTGAGTCGATCCATGCATAGCCCTGACACTAAGCATTGGCAAGCGATGAAACATGTGTTTAGATATCTTTGAGGCACTTTGAGCTTAGGTCTCTTTTATGGAAGAGATATTTAGCTATGCTTGCATGCTTTTAAAGATAGTGATTGGGCTGGTTGTTAGGATACTCGCGTGTCCACTAGTGGTAATTGCTTTTTCCTTGGAGACTCATGCATATCTTGGTTAAGTAAAAATCAACCTACAGTGGCAACATCGAGTTGTGAAGTTGAGTACAGGGCAATTTTCACAGCTACAGTGGAGTGTATATGGTTGAGATGCCTATTGATGGATGTTTGCATGGAGATTGATGCTGCTACACATATTCTCCCTGATAGTCAGAGTGCTTTGGTTGTTAATGCATGAAACCTAGTGTTTCATGCATGGACCAAACATATTGATGTGCATTACCACTATGTGAGAGAGCACCTTTATGCACGAGATATTGATTTGGTATATGTGCCTACACAAGATGTGGCAGACATATTCACCAAAGCTCTTCCAAGGGAAAAGTTTGAAGGTCTTCCACTAATGAGAGAGAGAGAGAATCATCGAAAACTAACGCACAACGATTAAGAATTGTATTTCTATATTTTTGTAGGGATAAGGAATATAATCAAATAGCACAAATCCTCTATTAGAAATAAATCTCCATAAACATGATAGACAATAAAACAAAAGTGATTCTATAGTATTTTATTACAAAAACATAGTATTTTATTACTGGATAGGATCAGTTTTAGGTGATGGAAAATTGGAATTGGAACTCAAATATGAGTATAAATAGACATGCTTTTAGTCACGACCTAGAAGATCCATTCTAAGAGACATTGAGCTACATCAATCAACATACACTGAGCTCCCTGCATGTATGAGTATACTTCGCTTGTATCATATTCTTATTTTCATATACATTTTGATATGTTTCTTCGCGTACATCTCTACCTACAATTTTTTGCTACCTCTTCATCATTATAGTGATCTTGTCGAATTGATTTTTCTGCGTGTGCTTAATCATTTGCATGCATGAAATTGGGTTAGTTATATTGAAGTGTCTACTACTTGCTTATACATTTTTATCATGTTTGGTTCAGCTAAACTTGAGATATGAGTCATAGAAGATGACTATATCTACACATCTTCTAGATCCTTAAATATCGGGATGATCCCCCTCATATATTACAATCATTTCTTGATGTATGGTATGGCCACATTGATCAAAATAACTTTCTTTAGTTAGCTATATACTCCAATTAGAACTTTGCAAAGGCTCTCTAGTCGATTCATACCAGGTCCCGAGCTCGTAGCAAATTATTGAGCACTTTTGATTCCCAAAATAGAAGGTTTTTTCAAATTTTTAGAACATGCAAGTTATGTGTTTTAATGCAAAATTTTGTTGGAAACTTCACATCCCTTATTTTGGGCACTGTTGGATCTGCTATTTCATCAAGGTCTTCCTCATCCTCTTGTAAGTCTACCACTATGTGAACTTCTTTATCCATTTTTTTCTTCTTGTGTTGTCTTTTGAAATTGGTTGACTTATTCATATTCTTTCATTGAATGCTTATCTCTTGCATTATTAGAAAGTTCAAAAGCATTGTTGAGTGCTTTGCAAGCATTCATCCACAAATATATGCCCACTCACATTAAGCATGATACTCTCAAAGAGATTCTATATTTCATGCAAAGCCTTGCTAAGTCAATGAGGAGAATGGCAGAAGGATTTAGACACTGCATGGAACATAGTCATCAAATCCCTTGTAATGAGAAGCAAACAACATTGTTTCTCAATAGACTAGGCAATGCTAACCTATGAGCAAGCATCTTTTGGGTGAAGCTTGATTCAGTGGAAGATTCCATAAGGAAATGCATTTAAAAAGATGAGAGTACTCGAGTGAAACCGAGAGATAAGGAGAAGCTACAACCACGATCCACATTGGGACACCCACCTAAAGAAGAACATGAAGACATGATTGTTAACACCTAGAACTCATAAAAAAAATGCTTCAAACGTTTGAAGAGTTGATTGAATATATTTGGACTATCAGAAAGCACCACCTCCTTCAACCTCTAGAGAGGAATTTCCTAGTGAATATGTATCTCCAAATCTTTATAGGAGAGGTTTAAGTGTTCCTAGATCTATTGCACTACCTACCCTAGGGACTAAGCAAGTAGGGTATTTGGAGCAAGACTTAGAGCCATCAAGTTCAAATCCGTATGTTCCACAATCTCTTTTAATAGACCAAGCCTACAATTCGCTAAGAGCATCTCATTGGATATGATCTTGACAACCCATGCATGCTCAAGGAATTGTGGAGAACAATATGAGGCAAATCTAACAATAGCAATATTACTTCTAAATACCCACAAGATGTGGTAATGAGCAGAGTATAAAGAGTACTGTGTCCACAATGAATAATCTGGTGACATCTCAATCCTCATTTACAACAGCACATAATAAAGAAAGAATAGCTTCATCACCCACTGCTACAACTATCCTCACTGTCTCAAGTGCATGAAAAATCATCTCCTCAATGACTATCTGTACTAGTTTGAAGGAGCTCGATAGAAAAACCATGCGATTCTAAGCACCTTTAGTTCTAGTCTGGTGAGCATGAGAAAGAACAGTCACACAAACCAATCCCAAAGGCTCACGTAGTGTGGAAAGTGACTAAAGTAAACATAGAAAAGCTTTGAAAAGCACAAACAGCTCATCTAGAGCCACCTCATAAACCCGAAGCATTCCTATCACTAGTGTTAAAGTCAGGATGCTATGCTCATTGTTGAATCCCTTGTTGACTTGAGGATTGCCCAAAAATCTCCACACCAATATCGATGGCTATTCAAGCCTACTAAATAAGACTTGTCAGCTAGTGAGAAAGATAAATGGGCATGGTCATCTTTTCCATCGTCCTTGTCACCTTAACTTTCACCTACAATGGACATGTAGAGGACAAAGCACAAGGATTAAGAATTTTATTTCTATAATTTTTTTAGGGATAAGGAGTGTAATATAATAGTGCAAATACTCTATTAAAAATGAATCTCCATAAACATGAGAGGCAATAAAACAAAAGTGATTCTATAGTATTTTATTACAAAGAAAATAGTATTTTATTACTCCATAGGATCACTTTTAGGTGATGGAAAATTCAAATTGGAACTCAAATATGAGTATAAATAGACATGCTTTTAGTCATGGCCTACAGGAGCCATTCTAAGAGACATTGAGCTACATCAATCAGCATATATTGAGCTCCCTGCATGTATGAGTAGTCTACTACACTTCCCTTGTATCATATCCTCATTAGCATATACATTTCAATATGTTTCTTCAAGTACATCTCTGTCTACATTTTTTGGCTACATCTTCATCATTATGGTGATCTTGTGGAATTGATTCCTCTACGCGTGCTCAATCTTTTGCATGCACAAAATTGATTTAGTTACATTGAAGTTTCTACTACTTGCTTATAAATTTTTATCACATTCGGTTTAGTTAAACTTGAGATATGAATCATAGAAGATGACTATATCTGCACATCTTCTAGATCCTAAAATATCGGGATGATCCACCTGCTATATTACAATCATTTCCTGATGTATGGTATGGTTAAATTGATCAAAATAGCTTTCTTTACCTAGCTATATACTCCAATTAAAATTTTTCAGAAGGTGTTTGGTAAATTTATACCACCTCGTGAGCTCTAAAGCAAATTACTGAGCACTTTTAATTCCCAAAATAGAAGGTTTTTCACATTTATAGTACATACGAGTTATGTGTTTCGATGTAAACTTTTGGTTCTTTATCCATGTTGTTTTTCTTGTGATGTCTTTTGAGATTGGTTGTCTCCTTCATATTCTTTCATTGAATGCTTCTCTCTTGGACTGCTAGAAGTTCAAAAGCATTGTTGACCTCTTGCAATGCAAAAAAAAGTATTAAACATGTAAAACAAAATAGTATTAAACACGTAAATTGTCTTAAGTGCATGATAAGTCATCTCCTCAATGACTATTTGTACCACTCAAAAAGGGATCAATAGAATAAGCATGTGAGTCTAAGCACCCTTAGTTGTACTCTAGTGTCCATGAAAAACAAGAGTCACACAAACCAATCCTAGAGGCTCAAGTAAAACGGCAAGTGACTCCAGTAAACATAGAAAAGCTTTGAAAAGCTCAACCAACGCATCTAGAGCCACCTCATAAACACCCACCTAAAGAGAAACATGGAGACATGATTGTTAACACCTATAAATCATAAAAAAATGTTTGAAACATTTGGAGAGTTGATTGAATATATTAGAACTATCAACAAGCACCACCTCCTTCAACTTCTCTAGACGAATTTCCTAGTAATATGTATCTCCAAATCTTTATAGGAGAGGCTTAAGTGTTCCTAGATCCATTGCACAACCTGTCCTAGGGACTCAGCAAGTGGGGTATTTGGAGAGAGACTTAGAGCCATAAAATTATATTCCTTATGTTCCACAAGATCTGTTAGTAGACCAAGCCTAGAATCCGCTTAGAGCATCTCATCGTATACGATCTAGAAAACCCATGCATGCTCAAGGAATTGAAGAGATCAACATGAGGCAAACCCTACAATAGGAATATTATTTCTAAATACTCACGAGGTATGCTAATGAGCGAAGTACACAAAGCATAGTGTCCACAAGGAATCATCTGGTGACATCTCAATCCTCATTTTCAACACCAAATAACATAGAAACAATAGCTTCATCACCCACAGCATACAACTACCCTCACTCTCTCAAAAGAATGATAAATCATCTCCTCAATGACTATCCATACCACTCAAAAGGAGCTCGATAGAACAATCATATGAGTCTAAGCACCTCTACTTCTACTGTGGTGAGCATGAAAAAAAACAATCACACAAACCAATCCTAGAGGCTCAAGTAAAAAGGAAAGTGACTCAAGTAAACATATAAGATAAGCTCGGAAAAGCTTAACCAGCTCATCTAGAGCCACCTGATAAACCTAAAGCATTTCTATCAGTGGTGTTGAAGTGAGGATGCTATGCTGATTGTTGAATCCCTTGTTGACTCGAGGATTGCCCAAAAATCTCCGCACCAATATCGATGGCTATTCAATCCTACTAAGTGAGACTTGTGAGCTAGTGAGAAAGATAAATGGGCATGGCACCTTTTCCATCGTCCTTGTCACCTTCACTTTCACCTACAATCGACCTACTACGAACGTGTAGAGGACAGAGCACAACGATTAAGAATTGTATTTGTATAAGTTTTTAAAATAAAATAGCGCAAATCCTCGATTAAAAATGAATATTTATAAACATGAGAGACAATAAAACAAAAGTTATTCTATAGTAGTTTATTACAAAAACAAAAATAGTATTCAACATGAGGTCCACAAACTTTCTACATATCTCTGCACTTAAATATCCAGCATGAACTTTCGAATCTCTATGTAGAATAAATCCAGGATGGTGGTAGATTCACAATAATGTACAATATTTCATGTCATAATCCATTTTCATTTTCTATTCCTCCACCTATGAAAGCAATACACAAAACATATTTGTATGTCTCGATGGTGGAAGAAGTATCATGAAGCTTTGTTAATAACTAGAGTTTGCTTTTATGCTTCGAGGAAGAGCTCAATGGTTTGTGTCACATGACAAGGGTACACTAGCTTATGTTGTATGGAAATTTTTCAAAATCATAGATGCCCCCATTGTTGGACATGTGAATGGAGGTAGGAACTCCAACTCATAAAAGACAACGGCGTCAACAACATGGAGGCGGAGCATGAAAAGGAAGATGTGAATTTGAATTATACAGAGACAAATGAACTATACATATGAGAAGTTAGGACACTTATATTCCAAGTACGATGAGCTATAAACATGCTCAACCAGGATATACATGAGCTACCATGCATAAACAAAAGCCACTAGTGCACACATGAGTGTCATAGAGTTGAGCCCAATCATAGTAAAGAAAAGCATGCAATTCTGGTGGTAGTGATCCATGCTTGGGATAAAACAATTTAAGTAGTCGGGTACCACTCAAGTACCAAAAGATGCGCTTAACCACCTGCCAATGCTTGACACTTGGGCAATGCATAAACCTTCTCATCTGTGAGATAGAAAACTAAATATTTGGTTGCGTAATGCATAAGTAAATCAAGCATCCAATAGCTAACTGATAGGGAACAACATCAAATGCATCTCTAGCATCATGAAGACTCAATCATAAAACCTATCTACATAGAAGTGGCAATAGATTTAAAGTTTTCAATGCCAAAATGATGCAATAATGTGTCAATATATTTTGTTTGACACAAAGCTATTCGGCCATCAACTTGCATAAACTCTATGCCCGAACAATGATGAAAATGCCCCAAATCACACATCTCAAATGAGGCATTCAACTCAGCCTTGAAATCAGTAATATGCTTCTCATGAGGACCAATGAGCAACATGTCATCAACATACACAACAATGATTAGAAGCACATCATTAGCAAGCTTAACATAAAACATGCTTTCAGTTTGACTAATCTCAAAACCATGTGCAATCAAATAGGCATGTATCTTTTTATATCAAGCATGTGGTGCTTGCTTGAAACCATATAATGCCTTCTTTAACCTGCACACCTAGTTTTCATGCCCTTTCTACACAAAGCAACGGGGCTGAAAAACATACACTTCCTCATGCAAGTCACCATTCACAAATATTGTTTTAATGTACAACTGATGTACATTCCAACCATGATGAGCTGCAAGTGCACAGATGCTATGAACAATAGTCATTCGGCATGTAGGTGCAAACTTTTCATCCAAATCAATGCCTCTTTACTCTGCATAACCCTTTGCAACAAGCTTAGCCTTATACCTGTCAACTCTTCAATCATGTTTAAACTTCAGCTCGTATACCCATAGTACCAATGGCCATCTTGCTAGGAGGCAAGTCACATAAAGACCAAGTACCATTTTTCATAATAACATCATATTTAGATTGCATTATAGCCATCCAATGTTCAGAATTTTATGCTTCTTAAAAATAAACATGCTCAGTCTCATCAAAGAGAGTAAAGGCAGCCATAGCATAGAAATTTGATGCAAAAGAGGCACTATGAGAGATTGAACAAGTATGATATGATAGAGGTGCATCCAATTTTCTATCATGCAAAGTCTACAGGAGTCATTTCGGCATAATTTTTGCCTACTTAATATCAGCTCTCTCATCAATAAGTGCATCATGTAAATCTACATCAAAAGCGAAATGGTCTGCATCATCACATGAAACCTTTGAAGGTTGAGAAGTTACCTCATTAGGACTAGCACTAGACTATCCACCTATAAAAAGAGACAACAAAGTATCATACAAGTCCTTGGAGCTAATAGATCTCTCCATTGTACATGAAAGTAAAGGTTGGATAGCATCTTCTAGAAAAAAACATCACCAATAACCAAAATGTGTTTACTTTGTGGATGACACAGAGGATGGCCTTTGCTTTCGGAACTGTACCCAACAAAAATATATTTACTGCTTTATCGTCCAGTTTCTTTATCAATTTCTTTTTTCTTGTGATTTCTTTTTAGATTGATTGATTCGTTCATATTCTTTCATTGAATGGTTATTTCTTGCACTACTAGAAAGTTCAGAAGCATTGTTGACCTTTTGCGAGCATTCACCAATGAATATATGCCCACTAACATTGAGCATGATACTCTCAAAGAGATTGTACATTTCATGCAAAGATTTGCTAATTTAATGAGGGAAATAGAAGGATTTAGACATTGCATGGAACATAGTCGTCAAATCTCTTCTAATGAGAAGCAAACAACTCTCAATAGACTAGGCAATGCCAACCTATGAGCAAGCATCTTTTGCATGAAGCTTGATTCATTGGTAGATTCCATAAGGAAATGCATTTAAATAGACGAGAGGACTTGAGTGAAACCCAAAGATAAGGAGACTCCACAACACCATCCACTAAGAGCATCTCATCGGATACCATCTAGACAACCTATGCATGCTCAAGGAATTGTAGATATCCATATGGGGCAATCCCTGCAATAGCAATATTCTTTCTAAATACAACCAAGTATACCCCTAGAGCAAAATGGAGTAGCAAAGAGAAGAAATAGAACCATAGTAGAAGGTCATTGGCACAAGGTGGATCTACAAGGAAAAGAAGAATTTTGATGGCTCAATTAAGAAGCACAAAGCAAGGCTTGTAGCCAAGGGATCTTTACAACCCAAGGCATTCAGTATGAAGAGACATTCTCACCTATGGCGGAAATGCCCACAATTAGAGTACTTATGGGTGTAGCATCTTGCAAGAATTGGAATATCTATCAAATGGATGTTAAAAATGCATTTCTAAATGGTTGGATTCTAGAGGAGATGTATTATGCTCAACCTTCTCATTTATAAGATCAATCATATACAGAATATGTATGCAAGTCAAGGAAAGCCTTGTATGGCTTTAAGAAAGCTCCTAGAACTTGGAATCATAGACTTGGTACTTACTTGGAGGAGAAAGGCTTTATGATTAGCAAGGAATATCCTTCCATCTTTCATCAACAGCAATCAATCAAAGGTCATATACCTCTATGTATATGTGGATAATAAAATCATTACAAGAAGTGATGTAGATGGAGTCAGGAAGATCAAAGCTCAAATGAACGAAAAGTTCAAGATCAATGATCGTGGCATACTCACATACTTCCTAGGTTTGGAGTGGGTATATGTAGAAAAAGGTATGTTCTTAACCCAGAGAGAGTACATTGGAGATATGCTTACCAAGTTCAAGATGGAAAATACAAATATTGAAGATACGCCCTTAAGGTAAATTAAAAATTAAGTGCTCATGAAGGTGAACTCATTGAGGATATAACTAGCTATCAAAGCTTACTTAGAAACTTGAATTATGATGTTCTAACTAGACTAGATATATGCTATGGAGTTACTTTGTTGATTCACTTCATGCACACTCCAAGGAAACCTCAATGGAAGTAGCCACGAGAATCCTGAAGTATCTGAGGAGTACAATACACGAAGGATTATACTATCCATACACATCTGATATCGATGTTCAACCTTTTTTATGTAGATTGCAGGCTCTAAAGATAAAAGGAGAAGCACATCAAGTTACATTACTTTTGTATGTACTAAATTGATATCATGGTCTTCCCAGAAGCAAACTATAGTCGATCTTTCATCAATTGAGGTTGAATACTGGCGACTTGCAAATGCAACACAAGAAGCTATGTGGATTAGAAGCTTATATTCTGATTTATTGTTGAATACTTCAACTCCACATATATTTGGGGACAACATTAGTTCATTACATCTTATTACTATTCCCATCTATCATGCCAAGACCAAACATATATAGGTTCAATACCATTATGTCAGGGAAATAATTACGAGTAAGGAGATACAATGCTTATATATATCTATACAACAACAATGTGCAGATATGATGACAAAGACATTGGATGGAAGCAAATTAAATAGTTTTCAAATCAATGATTGGACTACATTCAATCATGAAGGTATGAAGACTCAAGCATCTTAGGCTTGAGGGAGAGTTGTTGATACACTCAGCAAGCCTAAGTGCTTGGCTATTATTCAGGGCTACACATCATTTCATTTCCTCACAAGAAAGAACTCCTTATGAAACTATGCTAGCCATTTTGGGCATAGTTACTTTGAATAATTATAAAAGACAAGAGAATAAATAATCTCATGAATTAAGCGAGCTTAACCCATGACTCATGAGATAAGAGGAATCAATTCAAATCATCCATAAAGTATAGGATCACTTTAGGTACGGTAAAAATCAAATTGGAACTCGAATATGAGTATAGATAGACATGCTTTTAGTCGTGGCCTAGGAGAGCCATTCTAAGACACATTGAGCTACATCAATGAGCATACATTGAGCTCACCACATTTATGAGTAGTTACTCCACTTCCCTTGTATCAGGTTCTCATTATCATATACATATTCGATATGTTTCTTCAAGTACATCTCTCTCTACTATTTTTTACTACAATCGAATACAATCTAGACAACCCATGCATGGTCAAGGAATTGTAGAGATCAATATGAGGCAAAATGCTACAATAGCAATATTATTTCTAAATAGAACCACGTATACCCTAGAGCAAAATGGAGTAGCAAAGCGAAGAAATAGAACCATAGTATGAGGCTTGAAAGGTCAATGCTAAATGAGAAGAAGTTTCCAAATTGGTTATGGGCAGAGGTTGTATCCACAGCCCCTATCTAATCAATAAAATCCCATCAAAAACATTAGACAGGATTAAACCATATGAAGCATGGATTGGAAGAAGACCTAGCCTTGACCATTTCAGGATCTTTGGGTGCAAGAGCACATGCACATATACCTTAATGAATCATAGGCAAACTAGATCCAAATGCAAATAAATGTATATTTTTTGGCTATGACTGTAATAGAAAATGTTTTAGGTTATAAAACCCAATAAATAAATGTTTTTATTGTAAGTAAAGATGTGGTTTGATGAAAACAACTCTTGGTTTTAAGATGATTTGTAGGAAAATCAAACTTCCTTATAATCTACAGGAAGACTTTACAACATTTTCAAAAGAGAATGAGCTTACACTTGAACCATCAAGTGATTTTGAAGATGACCACAAGACTCCAAGAAGAGAAATTAACTCTTGGAGCTCTAAAGGCAAAGCCAAAACATGTGAGTTTAAAACACCTCTACTTCTACTGATGGTGAGCATGAAAAAGAACAGTGACACAAACCAATCCTAGAGGCTCAAGTAAAAAGGCAAGTGAACTCGAGTAAACATATAAGACAAGCTTTGAAAAGCTCAACCAGCTCATCTCGAGCCACTTGATAAACCTGAAGCATTTCTATCAGTGGTGTTGAAGTCAGGATGTTATGCTGATTGTTGAATCTCTTGTTGACTCGAGGATTGCCCAAAAATCTCCGCACCAATATCGATGGCTATTCAATCCTACTTAGCGAGACTTGTGAGCTAGTGAGAAAGATAAATGGGCATGGCACGGTTTCCATCCTCCTTGTCACCTTCACTTTCACCTACAATCGACCCTACTACGGACGTGTAGAGGACAGAGCACAACGATTAAGAATTGTATTTTCTATAAGTTTTTTAAAATAAAATAGCGCAAATCCTCTATTAAAAACAAATCTCCATAAACATTAGAGATAATAAAACAAAAGTGATTCTATAGTAGTTTATTACAAAAACAAAAAATACTATTCAACATGAGGTCCACGAACTTTCTACATATCTCTGCACTTAAATATTCAGCATGAACTTTCGAATCTCTATGCAGAATATATCCAGGATGGTGGTAGATTCAAAATAATGTACAATATTTCATGTCATAATCTATTTTCATTTTCTATTCCTCTACCTATGAAAGCAATACACAAAACATTTTTTGTATGTCTCCATGGTGGAAGAAGTATCATGAAGCTTTGTTAATAACTAGAGTTTGCTTTATGCTTCGAGGAAGAGCTCAATGGTTTCTGTCACATGACAAGGGTACACTAGCTTATGTTGTATGGGAATTTTTCAAAATCATAGATGCCCCCATTGTTGGACATGTGAATGGAGGTAGGAACTCCAACTCATGAAGACAACGGCGTCAACAACATGGAGGCAGAGCATGAAAGGAAGATGTGAATTTGAATGATACAGAGACAATGAACTATACATGTGAGAAGTTAGGACACTTATATTCCAATGAGCATTTCACAGATTGCTAACGTACTCCAAAAATAATCGACGCTGACACTTAAATAGACTCAAAAATCTGAGTGTCAGGCATTATAGTTGAGGGCCTAAACTGAACCTTGCAGTACAACTAGAGAGAATAAACAAAATGGGGATTTTTCTCATACATAAAAATAGAACACCAGGACACAATGCCTGCTGCAAAGACAATGTTAGAAAGAGTCACACAGACGACAGACTAATCATCCTGCTGAGTTTAGACCAACAAATTATATTTGAGAAATGGAGCATTTTGCAAAATTAATTTCCAAAATGTAACTACATCAATGTTTCATATCCGAGTCTCAAGTACAGCTTGAATTCCATACCCGACTCTCAAGTAGGTAAACTAAATGTTACGAAAAGGAGTGTCAACTAAGAAGACGTAATTGTGTGGAAGACGTAATTGTGTGGCGAAGACAAACTACAACAGCAGCAACAGAAGCAACGGCAAGGCGATCAGTTAGAGATGATGGCGCGGATGATGTCTCCTGTCATCAACAAAGCCAGGAGATGGATCATCAGACGCGCCGTGAGAGGGGGCCCGACGGAGGCACACGGACGTTACGAGGACGAATCGATGTGCTGAATTCGGCTGGTGTCGGTAAAACTGAATTCAGGCCCCGTTATGAACCTCCTCCATTGACGACGGTGTGCGTTGCGGGTGGATTGGCGCAGGGGGATAGTCAAGGAATTCGTCCGACTGAAGGGCCGGATGGTGGAACAGGCGATCGTCTGTGGGGCATATTACGGTGGAAAGAGCTCTTGGCTGCTGGTATGTAGTCGAGAGATCAGTGAAAGAAGGAGCAGATGGTTGGGATGGGAATCCGCGGTGCAAGATTTAACTGACCAGGGAGAACATTCCGTTCTTCATCTCCGTTCTGAATCCTTGTCGATCCACGAGGGTTGTTCACGACGTCTACAGTTTCTTGGACATTATTTCTTTCATCGCCAAGTTGCTGCTTGGGCGTCGGGCAAAGAGCGCGCTCCAAAAACAGTTCCTGCATGCACTTTTCTGATTTCCGTAAGCGCGGACGCCAGACGAGATCATATAATTGAAGAATAATGAAAGCACAGAAAGGAAAAGGAACGGATGACGCAGGCGGAGAAGTGGAAGATCGAGCGAGAGAGAGAGAGAGAGAGAGCGCGAGAGAGAGACAGAGAGAAGGTTCGAGAACTAACGATACACTATGAGAGAGAGAGAGATGTGTGTGTGTTTTCGAGAGAACTAACGCACACACTATGAGAGAGCGAGAGAATCGTCGAAAACTAACGCACAACTGGGTGTGTGTAGAGAGAGAGAGAGAATCATCGAAAACTAACGGACACTGTGTGTGAGAGAGAGAGAGAATCGTCGAAAACTAACGCAGAGAGAGAGAGTCAAGGTTGCCAAACGAAGGAACGAAAATCACCAGTGGTTAGAAGAAGCAGCGCCAATGTGAGGCTAGTACCATGTGAGGGAAATCATTTTCCTCTCTGCAGACATGAGCTAAAGACGTAGCTGACGCGAAGGACAACCATTTTACATAGAATCTCGAAGCATAAATAAGATCTTATAGGTCCGTCGGCTCAGAAAAACTCGACAAGTCTCGACTCCCCTTGCGTAACAACAATTTTACATTTGAAGTAGAAATATTATATATAGAACCTAAAATAGCCGTTCCTTGGACGAAGGATTCAACCATTGATTCAAGTTGATTGATTCAACCATCTTCTGAGTTATAGTTGATAGCTCTTGACATGCATATACGTACACGAAAAGCATGAGCAAGCTAATTGTTTCCTCACAAACAAATAATTGCCATCCATAAAGATGTGCTAGAGTATACCTAGCCATTTTCCAAGCCCAAACCCAAACATATAGATTCTACTTGGACTTGAACTTATGGCACAAGAGGTGTCGCCCTAAGTTCAAATGGATGGATGATGAATGTTATTCTTCAAGGACTTGAGATTCATTCTAAAGAATCGAACAACCTAGCAAATGATTCATCTCGAATCTTTTGCAAATGATTCATCTTCGAATCTTTTGCAATGATTCATCTTCGAATCTTTCAAACAATATCCAGAAGCTTTACTGATTCAATTGTATTCATTTCCCATTCCACTATGAAAGTTTGACTTGAACTTTCATTTATGTGATATTGATTCTTGTTCTTGAGTTTCATAAAAGACTCATTATTATTGGACAATCTTTTAGATGTTACTAGAGTACAATCATCCTCTCTTCAGTCAACCACTATGCGATTCTTCATCCGTATGTTTTCATTATCCTTATTCTTCCAATGCCCTAGCTTCGTCCAAAAAATCACTTTGCATGTTAATGGAAAACTTAGAATATGGATTCCTGATAGTACATTGATTACTTTACAAGTTTAACTAAACACCGAATGTGATAATAAAATATAAGCAAGTAATAGACACTTCAATCCAACTAACTCAATTTTTAATAGAGGATTTGCATATTTTATATACTCCTTATCCCTAAAAAAATTATAGAAATAAAATTCTTAGTCCTTGTGCTCTATCTACATGTCCATGTAGGTGAAAGTTAAGGTGACAAGGACGATGGAAAAGGTGACCATGCCATTTATCTTTCTCACTAGC